>JBCFYV010000100.1:35874883-36474883 GCA_039000515.1 Timema cristinae
TGAACTTATATAATATATACCCTGTCTACGGCAGGATAGGTGATAATAGCTTGAAGAAATTTCTTTATCGCAAACAATGGCTGGCACTGGAAGTGACTAATGTCAAATTATTCGGAAATAATAATTATTTGTTGTTTAGTAATATTATACTACAGATTTCCGAACAGGTTAACGTCAGTAACTTGTTTTCAATAAAGAATCTTCTGCAAGTTGTCACCACCTCTCCTATCAAAAATAGTTTTTTTTTTTTTTACATTTTACGTATCCCTCTAAAGAAGTCTTCGCTTACCCCAGGTTGAACAACACTTTTTTTTTTATAAAGGCACCACGCCAGCCAGGCCAACAACCCGTCTCTTTCTATTCTCTGTGATGTTTGGGTGTAATGAAACTTGGCAACGTGGTGACCCGTCATAAGCTGTCGTGTGTATGTGTGTGTGTGTGTGTGTGTGTGTGTGTTGTGTGTGCGTGTGTGCGAAGCAATGTTCCGGAGATGCTGGTTGGGGTCTCTCCCTCTCACATGGCTTTCGGAATTATTATCGTAAGGGAGGGACCGTTTCCCTTATACCCCTTTGTGCGCAAGTCGTGCGCCCCGGTTTTGATGGACAAAAGGGGGTGGCGGGCACCCTTGCCCCCCCCCCCTATTCTTCCTATGCATGCCTCGTGCGCATGATCACCGCAAGTCGAGATGCAATTCGATTACTCAACATTCTAAAACAAAACACCCCACGGTAGATTGTGTGCCTTCTGCGCAAGACTGCTTGTTTTATCTATTCCATTTTTTGGTTGGTTTTATTTTTGACAATTCCTACTCTTATGGTTCGGTATACTCTTTCTAGGGTACGTGATTCCATCCTGAAGGGGAAGCTACCGGTCTGCAAAGTGGGTGGTGGGTGTGTTTTGAAGGGGGGAGATAAGCTCCCTCACTCTTTGAAGGTATTATAATAAGTAATGTAGTTATGTATTCCTCCTCAATATTGAGGCCAGTGGCTTATTGGAGTTAGGGATGTGGTTTGAAACAAAAATATCAATACCGTAATCTTATCGAAAGAAATATATCGTTATCAAAATAATAGTAATAACAATCACGGAATTTTACTCGAGTATGTTTCTTTAACCTTTTTACTATACACAATAAAATAGTCTCTATCCTTAGAATGTTTGTACTTAGATACAATTATTAATTAAATGTGTGTTCATGCCTTTTAATAAATCACTAAAATTACCAATTATGTAATCACAATTTGTAGTAATATATAATGGAACTTGGATAGTTCGAACTTGAAGGGACCAGGAAAAATTTCGTACTATCCAAAAATTCGAATCAAATAAGTTTCTTAAAAGGAATTCCCTTTTCCACTACATTTATCACCGCTACTTTTTCGGCCAAGGTTAAGGATTTATAGGACTGTGGCTTGGACAGTGACATCACGATACACACACACACACACACACACACACTCTACAGTATGTACTAAACAAAACTAAAACTAAACAACAAAACAAAATAAGCTTGCACGTCACAAGCATATCGCTACGACCAAATCACTAAGAAAAGCGCACGTAAACGCTCGAGAGGTTTGATCTTGTAGACCAGGCGATAGCTTACAATGAGAATAAATTTCAAGTATGACAGAATTTGACTTCTGATACATGTTCTGAGGACCCAGTTGAGTATGAAAAGTGATTTTGTCAATCCTGGGGGTGGTTGACAACCCGTGGGGAAGGGGGTGAATAGCGCGCTTGTGGTGGAATTTTGTTTCCACTATAACTTCCGACTCGTTCATCGTATCAAGATAAAAAAAAATCTAGTTGTGTTCCTATTAGTTAGAGTTATAATTATGGACTTTGTTTTTCAGATGAATTTCTATAATTAAAGTATATCTAAAGAAAAAAAGGGCAAGTAAAATGTAAAAAAACTTTGATTATGTCCATGGATGCATCTTGTATCTTATGTCTCAACTTACTGAGAAAGTTTTAAATGCTTTCAAACAAGAACATTTTTCTGTAAAACGGGAGAATAGAAAATTTAATTCTGTCGATAGTGAAAGTTATTGGTGGCTGGATAGGAATATCTAGTAATATTCAAGCTACAAACAAATAGTGTCTACAGTCTACTAAATCACAGTAAATCGTCATTGCATGAGACTGTTAGAGTTCTATGATTTGATCTCAGAACCCATTGGTGACATAGACGAATATTCGCACAGTGAATGGAGCACAAATGTATGAGTCAGAGATGAAAGTGATATGCAAAAAATATTATCATACTCCTTTTTGAAAACAATAATCAGGGGGAAAAAATTGTGAAAACATTGTGAGTGGCTTAGTAGTAAATGGATAAGTGGCTTAGTAGTAAATGGAGAAGAAGTAACATCATTTTTGCTCAGGGTGCAAACCATCGGTAAAGAAATGTAGGTACGAGCAATTTTAAACAGAGCGTTTAGTTGACTAAACGAAAAGCATTTTTTCTCCTTCGAAACGGATAAGTCGTTCGCATACTCAGTAATATAATCCAATAAAAAAGATAACCAGAAAAAAAGGAGCTTTATAGAACATACCTATCCATATTATGACTTTCTTTTAGCTATAGAGAGAAACACTAGTACTGAAGAGTTGATATACCATCAGTAATGCTTTATCCCCCCATCGTGGTCTTTCATGGTTCTTGGTCTAGCATTCTAAAAAAAAAAAAGCAAGAAAGGCAAATTGATGAACGAAATTGCAGTAGAAAGCAATTTCACAAGAAATATGAACATATTTCCTCTTAGCCCGTAAAAAGTGCACCTTATGGATGGAATGGCACTTATACATTCAGTACCCTTTGTGGTCCTTTCAAAAACTAAAACATTTGGGGATTTAGCGAGTTTTCATTTGGACAGAATAAGAAAGTGCTGCAACAGACTAATTTTACACTAATTGTCGTAGTTTTTGACACGTACGGGAAATCATCCATAAAATTTGAAGAGAAAGAGAGAAGATCAGCTGGTGAAGATTCACTAATTGTGATAATAACTTCCAAAATAGAAGTCTAGATACCTACACAGTAAGGACAACAAAACCCTTTTTGTGTTTGTTTATATCGAATTTTATTTTACAGAATGCTTAGGTTCCGAAAGGCTATCATCTTGTTATTGGTGGAAAGTTTTTGAATGGAACCGAATGCTCCTAGAAAAACGATGAGCAACATGTTTCCAGGGTAACACATTTCACAAGTTATCGCTTGGAGGTTGAATGTTCTTTCAGGCTTATGAAGCTGTTCAACATAACTATTAATGCGGTATTGTTATTCATAGCCCTGACACTAGCGTTTTCAAACTTAAAATTCGATTTTAGAATAATCCATAACTGTTGGTTGTATTGACCTTTTGATAATTGTCGGGGTCAGTGAAAAGAGAAGATGTCTTGGGTGCCACATTGTTTCAGAGTATTATGGGGATTCAGTTAGTGAAGTTCTGCCAGCGTTACAGCTCTGACAGGGTGTGACATAATAAGTAAACTGGGTACAAAAAATGAGCCCTAAAAATCTGCAAAGCAAACAGTAAATATCGATACTTAAAGTCTCTCAAACTTTTGTAGTAAATCAACTAAAAGTACATGAGTTGTTTGTTACATTTACAGCATATCTAAAAGACTGAACAAACTTGTGATGCAAATAGAGACATTTTATTTTGGGTCAACCCTAACGTCTTAAATAATACTGGTTCTCTACCCTGCACTTATGATAGTTTTAGACTTCATGCACACCGAATATTAGCTCAACTTCATGTTTGGGAGAGTTCATAAAATACATTTGTTGAGCCATTTGATCTGTTGAAATTTGGCTACGCCACAGATTACAATGGTAACATACGACATGTTCTAATGAAACAGTCACTTTAAAAAAAAAAAAAAAATTGCTGTTCTCGTGCAAGTTTCAAAATTTATGTTTGAAAAAGTTTTTCATCCTGTCACATTAACGTCTGAAAGAACTTCAACAACAACCAAATAAATATTGACGAAGAAGAGAACGGTGAAGAAGATAAGTACAGTTAACTTTGCATCATGACTTATGAGATAAAAAACATTCTTTTGAGGACTAACACGCCACGGTGCTCGACTGCTGAGGGAGGGGAGATCGAGGTTCGAATCTCGGTCGGGTGAACTGGGGTGGTTTTTCCTAAATGGTTTTCCACTCTCCCTCCACACAAATGCGGGTTCACTTCCTCTAATTCAACCTTCCCAATTCCCAATCCATTAGCGTAATTAGTACTTAAAGCGTATAACCCGAATGGGTAGTAAGACGCGATGCTAAATAATAAAAATAAATTTTGAGGACTAACAACCATTTAACATTTAACTCTTTATTTTTTAAATTAACTGAAATGTATTTTGTGCAATGAATTTTTAATTTGTTCAGGCATAAGACAATACTCATTTGGATAATACATTATTTTTATATAGATTAAGGCCCCTTCCTTGTTTAAGTGTTGGTATTAGTAAAATACATGTTAGCTTAAGTTACGCACGTTAGCACCCTACGTAATAGAAAACTATAACATTTTTTAAAAATCTTGATACGATGAATGAGCCGGAAGTTAAAGTGGAAACAAAATTCCGCCCCAAGCTCGCTATTCAACCCCTTCCCAACGGGCTGTCGACCATGCCCGGGATTGACAACATCACTTTTCATACTCGCCTGGGTTTCCAGAACAAGTAAAATTTTGTCATACATGAAATGTATACTCAATGTAAGCTTGCACCTCCACTATTGTCTAACGGGGTACAAAACTGTACGTGTAAACAAAGACTTATGAAGTGAGCGGGGTGGGGGGGGGGGGGAGGAGGGGGTGAAGAAGGGTACTGAACCGCATTTCAACGTCGCCTTCCCTGTTTCCAAAAATAGAACAACACGGCACCGCAACTAGAAGTAGAAAAACAATACTGCAACTTACGAAAAGTTCGAATCAACCAAAACAAAATTCGAATTATCCACGATTTTTAAACATTGTTGTAATACAAAATTCACGGAACGGGGAAAATATTCGAACTAAAGACGATTTCGAATTACGGAAGTTCGAATTAGTCAGGTTCCACTGTAGTAGATTAAGGTATATAGGGCGGAGGGCCTAAATGAGTCGAGCTCGGTTCTCTTGGGGGAAAAGGGGCTCACCTTAGGACCCGATGTTTGTGGGTACAAATAGATTTTTTTAGAGCAATAAAAATCCGTAGCACAACCCATTCGGAGATTCAGTAAAGCCGACGATCACATGTCGATTATGACATGTAGAAGAACACTAAAAGGTGTGTAAAAAAAAACCTTTCCCTGTAAAATTAGTAAGCCCTTTAGCGCTCGCTCATAGAAGTTCAATGTGTAAGGCAACGAAGAACCACCGCACTTCCTGAACAACCCTAGTAAATGGGAATATTACCAGATGGTGCAGGCGACACTAACCAAATGACGGGTTGAGATCATGCCCAGCTCCGGATAGATAGAAATCACATCAAACCAACTTACTACGGGTCTTTGGCTTTTGAAGAAGAGCCTAGATACAGTAGCCCCATGGCTTCTTTGGTGCTGAATGACAGCTGACGGCTTTGAAAAGTTACCAGACCAAATTATGTATCCCTACGCCGAACCATATGATTTGCATAAACATAAGTTTAGCAGCTGTCACTTCTGACAGTCAAAATTTAGGTATATACCTAAATGTTGACTGTCAGAAGTCAGCTGTGAGCTGTCAGTCAGCACCAAAGAAGCCACGGGGCTACTGTACATATCCAACTCCTTTCCGGACGAAGTAGCACGAACTTTTTATTTAGGCTTTCTGAGTGTGGGCCTTATATATTTCGTTACCGATCCAATACCCGAGTGTCTACACTCATATAAAGTAAAAATATCAAGTAACAAAGTTTTTATATCTAAAGGAAAATAATCACAATCGATATTAGTAAAGTATAAATATTTGTTTTCCAAATCCCTAACTGGAGCTCTCTAAAATTTGAATTTGCTTTAAGAAGGATTTCATGTTAATCAAAATGTATTGACACTTGCAGTAGGAAGGCTTTTTTTTATATTCATACCAAGAACCAACAATAGAATAGTCCAATTTTCAAAGGAAGGGGCTTCTACTAGCTCTATTTTTACGTATCCATACGTCAAATCATGTGTGATCTGGAGCTATCATTTATAAAATTATAAAAGGTTAAATAGGCTTGTAATAAATACCTGGAATAAGTACAATCAAAATGTACAATAAAATGGCTGTTCACTATATTTAAATGGCCTTTATAAAATAATAAAACATAGCCTTTAATTTTTTTTAAAATGTTTTAAATTTTACAAAAAAAATAAAAAATATTGCAAACTTCTTTATTCGGGATGCAGCAAATGAATTGTAATATTACGTATCCCATCCTCAGTGTAATACAAAATTTAATGATCCCGTTCATCTTTTTCTTGTTTACTTCAAAAAATAAACTAGAGCCCCTACAAACCCTTTTAACATTGCGCCCTACCCCCGCTTCCCTCTAATTCGTAGTTCCACCACTGCCTTAGGTATAATCAATACCTATAAAATAACATCAGTAAAATAGAATATTATCAATTTGAGTTGTAAAAAAAGTGTTTTCAAAAGGGCTTTGTCTATGAAAATTGGACTGTAGAGTGCCCTCAATCTCCCTCGAGAAAATCTAAGTATGATCCTGAGAGATAGCGTTTAAAATAACACTTAAAATGAACTCTAAAATCTGCTTTTACAAATAAAAGGAATAAATAATAGATTAGTAGTTTACTTTAGTAAAATTTAACTAACTATATATCCCACTTCAGTGGTTGCATAGTCTTAAGTCATCACTCAAGTAATAAACTGGACAGCCAGGACGAGGGGAAATTCTCGGTTCGATTCGAGCTGGGAGGGGCGAAGGGGGCTCTGAGGATATTTTTTTCTAAATGGTTAACACATTCTTTTCCACATTCGTGTACATTTCCTGTAAATTATACCTTTTTATCTTTCTTTAGTGTTTTATTTATAACATACTTAATCGCTATTTATTATTATTATTATTATTATTATTATTTAGCACCGCGTCTTACTACCCGTTCGGGTTATACGCTTAAGTACTAATTACACTAATGGATTAGGAAGGTTGAATTAAAGGAAGTGAACCTGCATTTGCGTTGAGGGAGAGTGGAAAACCATTTATGAAAAACCACCCCCAGTTCACCCGACCGAGATTCGAACCTCGATCTCCCCGTCCTCAGCAGTCGGGCTCACCACGACAAGCGCGTTAGCCAACTACGCCACAGAGGCGGGTTAATCGCTATTTACATACATGAATTAACATGACATAATAAAAATAATAATAAATTATACCTTGCTCATCTCTAAACTATTAACGTAAGTAAAATGAAGATAGCATGGACAGGTAGTAAGACACGATGTATACAACAAAGAGGAAAATACTTTACAAACATTTTTTGTAAAGTTTGTTTTAAAAACAAAATATTTAAAAGAAGGTATTTTGAATCTCCACAAAATTTTTGTGCCTGTTTTTTTTCTTCTTCTCTGTTTCAAGTTTACAAGATCTGGTTTTGACACCTTTGTTCTCGGATCCTTCATGTTAGCGAACCAAGTTCATTAGCGTTTTACCGACTACGCTGGGTAACAGCAAGTTAATAACTTTGAGAAACTCAAGTAACAAAAGGTTTTCCAAAAACCCATCAGAACAGAAAAGTCCTGAAACATAAGCGGCTATCAAAAAAAATTATTTGGGTTTGTAAAAAAAAAATGTTTTCACGTGTAGTTAATTAAAGTGACCTCCTTTAGAGACAGACGTGTTATAGTTTCCTGTCATGTGCACAAGCTAACACCATGGAAACATCGACATAACTATTAGGGTTCGGCCAGACTGCCAAGCGTGCGAGCGAGCGCGCGAGCGAGCGAGCGAGCGCGCAAGCGACTGGGTGGCCAAACTGGCGAGCGCGCGAGCGAGCGAGCGAGCGCGTAATTAGCGGACCCTAGTTAGATTATTATTAGCACCGCGTCTTACTACCCGTTCGGGTTATACGCACTTACGCTAATGTGTAATGGTAGGGTTATTGTGAGATGAAATGAAGGACCTACAGTTTAACGTGGAATCCGAACCACGGTGGTGGCCTGGCATTCCCTACATTCACAAGATGTCTTGTCAGAGGTGAAGGAAGGGTTTGGAAATAAGATAAATCTGTGCCGGGACCGAGGATTGAACCCCGGCTGCCAGCACAGAAGTCTGACACCTTACCCTAGACCACCAGGTCACCGCCCCCCCCCCCTCCCCCTAGTTAGAGAAGATGTCTCTGTCAAACACACTTAGTACATCTCTGCTCCTCGAAAATTCTTACAGAAAATATTGTGTATTTATAAAAAAGAAAAAAGTAGAAGTGCATCCAATTAATAAATTGAGAAATGTGTATGGTACTGTACTGAAGTGTTTTAAAATCAGATTAGCAGCACCAGTGGCGGAATGGTGCGTTGCACTCGATAGCTTTTGACTAGGAGGCAAAGGTTCGAATCTTGGCTCAGTGAACTGAAGGTGATTTTTAAAACTTATTTATTGTTGTGGTTTTTTCATACTCTCTCCAAACTAATGGTGATTCTTATTTGTAAAGGCCTACTTTGATTATAATATTGAAGTATTTTAACATATCGGGTTTACATATATACATTATATTATTTATGGCCTTACCAATTAAATTAGGCCATTATTATTATTATTATTATTATTATTATTATTATTATTAGCACCGCATCTTACTTCCCGTTCGGGTTATATGCACTTACGCTAATGTGTAATGGTAGGGTGATTGTGAGATGAAATGAAGGACCTACAGTTTAACGTGGAATCCGAACCACGGTGGAGGCCTGGCTTTCCCCACATTCACAAGATGTCTTGCTAGAGGTGAAGGAAGGGTTTGGTAATCAGATAAATCTGTGCCGGGACCGAGGATTGAACCCCGGCCGCCAGCACAGAAGTCTGACACCTTATTCCTAGACCGCCAGGTCACCGGGCCATTAATAGCAAGTGTGTTAAACCTATCACTGATAGAAAAAAGTCAAATATCATGTCAAAATGAGAAGTTTCCCCAGCACTCAATGAACCAACATACAATAATATTGCCTAGCGCCTGTAAACTAGACTGTACCGGGTCGAGCGCGCGCGCTTGAAAAATAGAACCAGTTCTATCTTTCAAGCGCGCGCGCTCAGTCGCTCGCGCGCTCGCTCGCTCGCTCGCTCCAGTGTGGCCACCCCCATTACAACCAATGTGTTCTATTTTATATTTTAGTCGCTCGCGCGCTCGCTCGCTCGCGCGCTCAGTCTGGCCGTACCCTTAGGGGTGTACAGGCAGACAATTTTCACTTCACTTCGAGTTCGAATCCAGTTTGGATGGAAATTATCAAAGAGTTCGAATCGTATTAATAAATTAAAACATGTAGACTTTGAATCGAGTTCAAGTAATATGGAGCAATATTTATATCAGAAATATAACATCTGAAATTCTGTAAAAGATGTCATGCATAAGCCATAAGCAAATACACATTTCAGATTTTTATATAAATAAATACATAATTTGTAATAAATAAAATTATTATAAAATAGCAGGAAAATAATAAAGTACAAATAAAAATAAATACATAACAACACATATTTACACACATTTTAAAATTTAGATGCTATTATAGCATCTTCCTCAGGAAGGAAAAATACAGTAGACCCATGGCTTCTTTGGTGCTTACTGACAGTTCACAGCTGACTTCTGAAAGTCAACATTTAGGTGACAGCTGCTAAAAATATGTTTTTGTAGATCATATGGTTCGGCGAAGGGATACATAATTTGGTCTGGTTACTTTTCAAAGCCGTCAGCTGTCATTCAGCACCAAAGAAGTCATGTGGCTACGGGAGGTTATTATAATATGAAGTGTACCCGCATTTGTGTGGAGATAAAGTGAAAAAAAATTTAGAAAAAAAACACATCTTCAGTGCACACAACCGACATTCAAACTGATAGATATTCCAGTCATCGGCGGTCTAGTCTATTGTGTAGAGCCACAGAAAATAGTTTTAAAAAAAGTATGTACTTTTTTAAATCAGTAAAAATGAACCGGCTTCGGGGATCACATGGTCTAAAGCAACGTTTTTCAAATTGGATTCCGCCATAGTTAGTTTAGAAGATCCTTTATTTGCTTTTAACAATATAAATATCCGCCTCGGTGGCGTAGTTGGCTAACGCGCTAGTCGTGTTGAGCTCGACTGCTGAGGACGGGGAGATCGAGGTTCGAATCTCGGTCGGGTGAACTGGAGGAGGTTTTTCCAAAATGGTTTTCCACTCTCACTCCACGCAAATGTGGGTTTACTTCCTCTAATTCAACCGTCTCAATTCCTGATCCATTAGCGCAATTAGTACTTAAAGTGTATAACCAAACGGGTAGTAAGACGCGGTGCAAAATATATAATAAACAATATAAAAGTTATTGTGAGACCTTGAATGTGGGGAATGCCAGGCCTCCACCGTGGTTCGGATTCCACGTTAAACTGTAGTTTCTCCATTTCATCTCAAAATCACCCTACCATTACACATTAGCGTAAGTGCGTACAACCCTAACGGATAGTAAGACGCGGTGCTAATAATAATAATGTTTTCTGTTTTTAACATTTGACAATATTTACTAAATCACCTAATCCCCCCCCTCCCCCCGTCAATCCTACAGATTGGTGGACCCTGTGCGGCCATACCATTTGCACACACTCCATAGAGCAGCTCTGCTGAAATAATTACGGTAACTCACCCTTGTGCGCGGAGTGAGATCGCATCTTCGCCTCGTGTAACCCTAGCTATTCGAACGGAGGGTGACTGGCCTTGAGTTCTTAAAGAGAGAGACAGTAAAACTTTCTTCCTCCTTGTTTTGTGGCTACGTTCTACCTCCAATAAACCGCGTGCGGGGTGACCAGACAACTCAAATACAGTAGCCCCATGTCTTCTTTGGTGCTGACTGACATCTCACAGCTGACTTCTGACAGTCAACATTTAGGTGTATATACCTAAATTTCGACTTAAACACATGTTTTTGCAGATCATATGGTTCTGCGTAGGAATACATAATTTGGTCTAGTAACTTTTCAAAGCCGTCAGCTGTTAGCTGTGAGCTGTCAGTCAGCACCAAAGAAGTCATGGGGCTAGTATACCTTCCTTAAATCACAAATAACAAAGTAAACATGCCTGCCTGCCAAGCCAAAAATGACACGATTGGACTATGAGAGATACCAAATAATACTAAACAGAGTTTTTTTTCTTATTGATACACCTGATTAAATATTAGTAAGATAGATATAAAAAAGAGAAAAATTAGTGGGGTATGTTAATTGTTTTTTTAGCACCGCATTTTATTACCAAGTTATACACATATGTACTAATTACGTTAGTAAGTTAGGGATGAGTAAGGTTTAATTTAGAGGAAGTATACACGAATTTGCGTGGAGGAAGAGTGGAAAACCCTCTAAGAAAAATCATCCTCAATACAACCAGCCAGGATTCAAACCCCGATCTCCATGTCATCGGCAGTTTAATCTATTGAGAGAGTGACGCCTTAGACTGCGTGGCCACCGAAGCCAGTGCTGAGTGTGTTTTTTTCGCAGCGCGTCTTTCTACGTGTTCAGGCTATACGCCAATTAAATTAGTTAAAGAGATCATAATCCCGAAAGGAAAGTTGAAAACTATTTCATTATTACAAAAAAAAAATCGTGGATGGACTCGTGAGATTAAAGTCAGGCTTATCTCGTCTGCTTTCTCGATAACGGGGAGGCCGGGTTTCGAAACCCGGATGGGTATACTGAGAGTATTTCCCCCCGGATGGCTCACCACTCCTACGTAAATATGGGTATATGCCCTCTATATTCGGGTTTCTTTCACCCAATTAGCGTAGTTAAATGCGTGCATGCCAAATAAATAGTAAAATCAGGCACAGTAAAATAAAAAGTAACAAACCATTTTACAGTGTGTACAACATTTTAAATGTTAAAAGGCTATTTATTTTTATTTAATAACAATTTAGATTATAATAATTAAATATGAATTTACAATGTAAAATAAATTTAAGGTTATCACTAATTTGAACATAATTATAACTTTTAACCTCAAGAGAGGGTAGGGGACAGGGGAAAGGGGGGGGGGGGCAAGGTCGGTAGCCAGCTTCCCATTCTTAGAGTCTTGAAACCACTGGACTAGGTTTTCTCTAAATTGTTTTCCATTCTCCTTCCAAGCAAATGCGAGTATATCACGTCTAAAATACTTCCCTATTAAAGAAGGTGATAATTATCATATAAGCTTATAACCTGAACAGGTAGTAAGATGAAGTGATGAAAAAAAAACAATTTTTTTTAAAAAACTACAACATAGAGGAAAGTTTTTCGTTAAAATTTTCAGGTAATTGAATCAAAGGGAAAGGCTTTGTCTAAAAAAAAAGTGTTAATAAACATATTGGTCTAAAGCAGAGACCCAAAGTTAGTGACATATTCAACCACCAGGCGCTGTAGTCAATACATGAATGTGAGAAGGGAACTGAAAGCACCTTCATTGCTTCATTTAAAAAATTTAAAAAAATTGAAAATTTTCAATATGTTTAACAACAAAAATCTGAAAATATTAAAGGATAACTTTCCTTCTACCATCTCTTAGAACGCAAAAAGGATGAAAATAGATAGAATTTTATCATCTAAGATAAAGTGATGTGTTTCAGTAGGTCTTGTCTTTGGTTTGGAAGTCATCAAGTAACGACTTGATCAGCTTCTGGCAGCCTCGTATGTTTGGAGCACGTGTGACTCAAGCTTTACGCCACTTCCCAGCGATGATAATAATGTAAGGTACACCCCACTCTGTACAGTCAAGTTTACTGAAAATAAAAAGTAAAATATACATTACCGTCTTGATTTATTCTAAAGACAAACAACAACCAGACTATACCGCAGGTTCAGTTACAGCTTATGTCTAGCTGTTTTTTTGTCCACCGCGTCTTAGTATCCGATCGGGTTTCTGCGGATTCCACACGTTCGCCGAAAAACTAGCGCACAACAGAAACGTAGTCACGTGACCAGCTCTAAGCCAATCAAAAGATTTCCTGCTTGTCGGCGCGAGCTGTTCCCCTAAAGTTCAACTTATCTCTTGTACAGTAACCCCGTGGTTTCTTTGGTGCTGACTGACAGCTCACAGCTGACGGCTTTGAAAAGTTACCAGACCAAATTATACATCCCTGCGGCGAACCAAATGATCTGCAAAACATGTGTTAAGCAGCTGTCACTTCTGAGAGTCAAAATTTAGGTATATACCTAAATGTAGTCTGTCAGAAGTCAACTGTGAACTGTCAGTCAGCACCAAAGAAGCCATGGGGCTACTGTACACATACACTTATTACGCTGAGTTGGAATGCGGACGGTAGAATTTGAGTGTTAGTGTACCCGCAGCTGCGCGGAAGCAGAGTGAAAAACAATTTTGGAAAAAAAATCATCATCAGTAGAGCCAACCGGGATTCGAGCCATTTAATCCATCTCGAGAGCAACGCGTTAGATCATGCGACCACCGATGCGGGTCAGGTCTAATTAAATCCAGTAAAGTTAGGTCTAATGAATCTAAGAAATATAGTTTAGAAGTTGTGACGTTAGATATAAAATTTTTGGCGCACTGACTCATGCACCCTAATTCCACAATGGTACATATTTGGACTTTACAGGAATCGAACCCGGGACCCTTCTAAATGTTAATATAAATATAAGTTTACATATTCTTTTAATAAAATGGGAGAAATGAACGTTAGCTTTCAAGTGTTTGGACGCAAAATGAATCAACTCATTTTCCCATTAGTCCAGTAAACAATAAAATAAAACGAAACGTAAAAACATTCACTCAAATTTTTAAAAATGGTGGAAAATACATTATTCGAAGATTAGTTAGTTGAACACACGATGGCAAAACCCCTTCTTCCAGCTCTTTTTAGAGACTAAACAAACAAAAAAAGTGAAATTTGTAAGTCACTTTCCAACATTTATTTTAAAACTCAAAACTTTCATATCTGACCGTTGCCGCAATATTTATTCACTATACGAATATACACAGGTGCTGAAATTATAATACAGGACAATAGTATCCAAATGGTACAGTTGGCAACCCTGAACCCAAGATGCAACTATTTTTTTTATATTATTATTATTATTATTATAATCATCGCGTCTTACTACCCGTTCGGATTATATGCACTTACGCTAATGTGTAATGGTAGGGTGATTGTGAGATGAAATGAAGGACCTACAGTTTAACGTGGAATCCGAACCACGGTGGCATTCCACACATTCACAAGATATCTTGTCAGAGGTGAAGGAAGGGTTTGGTAATCAGATAAATCTGTGCCGGGACCGAGGATCGAACCCCGGCCGCCAGCATAGAAGTCTGACACCTTACCCCTAGACCACCTGGTCACCCTTTTTTTTAATATAATTTATGGTCTAACCCAGGGGTGGGGAACCTTTAAATATGCCAGATCACGGTTTCCTCATAAGGCCACGCACTTCCTGTAAAGTAAATTTCAAAATATGACATTGCGGCAAAGTCCGACCCAATGTCTAAGTTGGTATCGTGTCTGCCTAATGAGCTAGGTGTCTAAGGTTCGATTCCTGAAATGTACAAAATGTATCGTTGGTGAAATATGGGTTTCAACATAGCAGTGATAAATTGACGGCCTGGTGCTGGGTGTTGTGTTTGATCGTATACGTTTGTTTTTAAATCGTATGCTAAAAAAAATTAATTATATATAGAAAAAGCACATTAACTACCCCCTACTATCCGTATCGGTGGATATGTGGTATAAATGTAAAGCTCATTTAGTTTTGTGTTTACCGGTGACGAAGATCCAGAGTTTGAAAACCAGTCCGGATAAAATAAGTTTTTTTTTTTCTTAAATTGTTTTCCCACTTTTCCCCCACGAAAATGTTTGTACATTTGTAATGATTTAATAATAATAATACTAAGCACCACGTCTTACTACCCGTTTGGGCTAGAAATTGGGAAGGTTAAATATAGAGTAAGTGAACCCACATTTGCGTGGAGGTAGAATGGAAAACCGTTTAGGAAAAACTACCCGGTTCACCTGAGCAAAATTTGAAACTAGATCTCCCCGCCCTCAACAGTTTAGCTCTACACGAAACTAGCGCGTTAGATAACTACACCACAAAGGCGGTTATGGTACATTTATAATTTATACCTTCTTCATCCTGGTACCAAGATGCGATGGGAGAAAAAAAATCTTGCCCTAATAATAGATATTAAATATACTCAATTAACGGAGGACGAAATCACGTGATTTAGTTTAGACTTCGGTTAGTTTACGCAAAAAACCTTCAAAACAAATTTTTTTGTGTTGTTTAGCTTACAATGAAGACAAAAAAAACTGTTTGAGGACGGTAAAAACGTAAACAAATTTTAAAATAGATCCAAACAGTCGGTGTGAAAATATTATTTATAATCGTCATTGACGTATAGCTTGGACTCCCCTGGGTCGAATATCTTTCACTCCGCCCTTCCAAATCCTATCTTTCTCGGATTCCCTCTTGCTTCCCTTCACAACCAGCGTTGCCAGATGTCAGCTCTAAACACTAGTGCTATAATTTCGCCAGCCTGCGCGATCCAATAGGGATTAAAATTGTACCCCAATTTTATTTACGAATGGACATATCTGGCAGCTAAAAAACGTTACTGGCACTAAATAACATTAAATACTAAAATGTTATCAAAATTGACTTCAAACATTTCTTTAAATTTTCTAAAAGGTGCTTCGAATTTTCATTCGTAAGAAAATCAATATATAAAGTTATACCATAAAGCTCTTGTTTACGTAACTACATAATCCACAATCCTCTCTTTTATTTATTTTCTTGCGACCGGTTAATATTATTTTATCCGCTTCGGTGACCGCGTAGTCTAACGCGCTACTCTCGTGTTAGACTAGACTGCCGAAGACGGGGATTTTGGTGTTCGATCCCGGTCGGGTGCACTGAGGGTGGTTTTCCCTAAATAGCCTTCAACTCTCCTACGCAAATACGGGTGCACTGCCTATCAATTAAACCTTCCAAATCCCTAAATCATTAGTGCAATTAGTACAAAGAACCGTGGTTCGGATTCCACGTTAAACTGTAGGTCCTCCATTTCATCTCACTATCACCCTACCATTACACATTAGCGTAAGTGCGTACAGCCCGAATGGGTAGTAAGACGCGGTGTTAATAATAATAATAATAATAATAATAGTAGTACAAAGAAGTATATCCCAAACGTGCAGTAAGACGCGGTGCTAAAAATATATATATAAGTTACGTATTGATAATATTTATCAAAAGTGACTTTACATGACATGACGTATGACTTTTTCTAGCTGTATTCCTATGAAAATCGGAGTGTAGAGAATCCTGCCGGGCAGAATTTATTCTTCTCAGATGTGTACTAACGCGTGAGCTGGCAACCCTGCTTCACACACCGGTCGATGTCTGGTTGCGTGAAGAACTTTTGTTTCTAGTAACCAACACCAGAATACGCCACGCTCGCTCTGCTGATATCTGGCGCCAGTTCGCAACGCGCTTAACTAACACATGGTGTGCGCGGTCTTATTGAGAAATAATCAACTAAAAAAAAAAAAAAAAAAAATCGTATACATTTATTGCCTAGATATTAGCAAGGTAAAAAAAGAGTAGTGTGAATTGATAATCTAGTGAGCGTTTTTGTTATGCTATGTTAAGACATTCCTACAACTATAATTAAAAGTGTTACATCTTTAAAATATTAATTATCTCTAAAATGTGCCGTGTTAGATATTCAAATTTGGTTACGTCACGTGGTAGCACAACGCAACACTCAATTAAAACCACAGTAATAGTTAGTTATTACGTCACCAAGTTCGGCCAACTGCAGAGTCGCTTTTATCACCCGTTAATTTGGAAGTGATTAATTAGTCGTATTTGATAGTGGAACGCTCCTAATAAGGTAAATTAGGTATAACGTTATGCAAGATTTATTTCTTTGTGTTTGGTTTTCTATGCATACACACACTTAAATTGTCTGGAACCAATACATGCCCAGTTGACTTCTAAATAAGTTCAAGGTCATTGATGGAGACTAAATTCGTTTTTGTAAATTCCTGTATGAATGTTTTACCGCACGAATTTGAAATTTTTACTCTTGCTTTTCAATTTTGTTGACAAAAATATGTATTTTACTTTGATAAGATTAGGTAATAAAAACATTACTTTCCACGGTTCCAGGGCAGTTTTTTTTAAATTTATAGGCCTTATTGGTAGTTATGAAAATAGGCCTAGAAACATTTTTTATTTTTTATGCCTATAAAAATTGCGAACTATTAAATATTAGGGTATATGATAACACTTTATTTGTTTTTATCACAACTACCTGTTTAGGTTATACAAATAAATGATAATTACTTAATGGGGTATGGGACGAGGAAGGAAAGCATTTCAAAGGTAATAACCCGCATTCACATGGAAGGAGAGTGGGAAACCATTTAGGAAAAACCACCTTCAGTTGACCTGACCAATATTTGAACCCCGATTTCCCCGTCTTCAACAGGTCAGCCTAACAAGACCTTAGATCATTCAGTCACTGAAGAGGGGTTTGTTGGAGTTTTGATAATTTTATCAAATAATTTGTAGCGCTTTTAAAAATATTGCTGGTATAAAGTTGTGAATTTTCCTACACTATTCTTTATAATTAAGTTTTTTTTACAAATAAAAACAGGAAAAAAAGATATGGGCGTGAGCTTGGGAAAGAAGAATGCATAGTTAGCTTCAACACCCCCCCCCCCCAACAAATACCATTTTAGTTTTGATAACAGAACAAAGAGGAAGGAATTATTACAACATTTCTGTCATTAAAAATATCGTTGAATAATTTTATACATATTTTAAAAAATTCAAAAACTGAACATACCATCACAGAAGAACGTTAATATTTAGAACGTAAATTGTAAAGGAACGTTACAACATGACATCAAAATTATTTTAATACACAATAGTCAACATTTTTATTATTATAAACTATCCCAACCAAACAAAACCTAAAATCTCAGGCGTCAACAGCATATTTTTCATGAAATTCGCGGATCCTGAAATTTCTTTTACTAAAATGCCGCTTTTAACTATATACTTAATTTTGTTATCAATGGAAATTTGCTTTTGTTGTGTGTATAGATGGTAAAAATTATTTTATTTATCATAATATGACAATTTTTTTTTAAAGAACTCACCCCTCTCTGCATATTATTCACCTAGATCCCCCCCCCCTCACCTCCCAATCACATATAACTATCCGTCGGGGCTATACACATTTAATCACACTAATACCCGCTTCGGTGGTCTAAGGCGTTAATCTCGAAATAGATGACGGGGAGATCGAGGTTCGAATCTCGGTCGGATGTAGCCCCCCCCCCCCTTTCTGGGTTTTTTTTTCCAAAAATGGCTATCCACTTTCTTTCCACACAAATGCGAGTACACTTTATCTTAATATGATATATTCTTAATCCCTAAAATCATTTCACAACTAATATATAAGCATGAAACCTGAAAGATAGTAAGATTTGGTGCTAAGGGGAAAGTAAGGAAGGTAGAAGTATATTGAAAATATACCCGCATTTGTGTGGAGGGAAAGTGAGAAACCGTTTAGGAAAAGTCACCCCCGACTTACCTGGTCAGGTTTCAAATGACAAACTGACTAAACGAGCTTGACGTTTGGACCCCGTGGCCACCGATGCAGTTAATATTTTATTTAGACCTTTTTAGAGTTGGTTTAGCGAAGTATCCATTTCTTCTAGAATTTAAGCGTTAATAATAAATATATTAGCATGTTTGTGAAGACATATTTACAGTTTAAGTTATGTACATAGTTATCTAAGGAGCTAATATTTAAGAAAATTATTTTGAATTTTGAAATACTCTTTTTTTTAAATAAATAAAGTAGTCTGTTTTATAAGAAAAACATAAAATTAACTGAAAATTTTTCCCTCCTGAAATTGATAAAGTAAAACAGTTTATGCTTCATTACAAATATATATTCTCATTCCTTCCTAATTTTAAGGCAAAGGAAAATATCAGTTCCAAATTAAATTTGTAATACTTATTAGTTTAAAAATAGGACAAAAGCTTATTATTGATAATACATTTTGTTTGAAATAAAAAAATAGGTGACCTGGTGGTCTAGGGGTAGGGTGTCGGACTTCTGTGCTGAGGGTGCAGGGTTCAATCCACGGTCCCGGCACATATTTATCTGATTACCAAACACTTCCTACACCTCTGACAAGACATCTTGTGAATGTGTGGAATGCCAGGCCTCCACTGTGGTTCGGATTCCACGTTAAACTGTAGGTCCTCCATTTCATCTCAAAATCATCCTACCATTACACATGAGCGTAAGTGCATATAACCCGAACGGGTAGTAAGACGTGGTGATGATGATGATAATAATAATAATAATACAAAATAATAGAATATATTCAAACTTATTTTATCTACAATTCATGCTTTTTTGCGAAGATCAATGATATTGTTTTTTTAACGCTTCATGAGTCGAGAATTTAATAAAAATAAAGTTAAAATAACGAGTTTTTTTAACTATGCATATAAAATACTGAGAAAATAAGTATAGTTGGCCTGGAAAACGTGGTAAAGTCTGGTGATTTAAAAGCTTAAATGTGTTGAAAGTAAGATTGAAATGCGTAAGTACTTAAAAACACAAAGTTCTTTGGTTGGCGCTTACAACATGTGGACACATGTGCTGGAACCAGACGCCAAGACAGACAGGTATAATCAAAATGTCATTTAAGGGCCTTTTAGAAAATATAAACATACGTTTTTGTAGGCATAATTGACATTTTACTAAAAATGATTGTCCTTAAATAGGTGTTGATAATATCCATCGACCCTTCTATGAAAATTGGACGTAGTCTTTCCCCTTCGACTTATCTTTGTTTATTTAGAAACTCAACTAAAATCGAATACAATCAAAAACATGAAAAATTATAATTTCAGGAAGCTTAAACCCTCCGATATTATAAAAATAATAGGCCTATTACTTCAATTTAAGATTAGTTAATCATTCATAATTTATTTTGCTTCTAATTTGTTATTTCAATTACTGAGATTTGTCTTCGTTTTTTTAACTCAACTAAAATCGAATACAATCAAAAACATGAAAAATTATAATTTCAGGAAGCTTAAACCCTCCGATATTATAAAAATAATAGGCCTATTACTTCAATTTTAGATTAGTTTATTCATAATTTATTTTGCTATCTATATTTGTTATTTCAATTACTGAGATGTTTGTTTTCAGTTTTTTTTAAAAACACACTCCTTTTCGACAACCACAATTCATCCTACCCTTCCCCCATTTTCAATTTATTTTCATTCCTCTCAAACCAAAAATAGCTGAAGCTGTCACAAACACGAGGTTTTTATCTTGTGGGCACGTCACTCATCTCATATCCTCCCCTTCCTTCCCCCTCCCCTTTTACATTATAATTGGGACGAGGAGAAAGAGAGAGGTTCTATCAGTCTATCGCTTGCACTGCAAGTTATAAAGTTTAGTTTCTGGTTGTTTGGTGTGATGTTCAGTGACGTGGGGGGGGGGGGGAAGCTTTCCTTCCTAGGCAACCCGTGACGAGTCAACCAAGCCGAGTTCTTTCACATGCGATAAATGATAATCCTACTTCTCCCTCCCCTCCCCTCTTTGCCCCACACCTATATATCTTTTCTCATTCCGCCCAAAGAAAATGACACTAAAGCAACACAACGTTGCCAGACAGTGTAAAAACGTATCATATCACTTATACGCACCATTATATGTGCGAAATGTGTATAGCACATTTCTTTAAATTTTTTTTAAACAGACTTTCCAATGAACTTTTTAAACCGACTGATTATATCAGTACGCTAATTTCTATGAGCGAGAGTGAAAGGGCCTACCAATTTTGACGGGAAAGGTATTTTCACATACTACAATCAACGTGGGACCAACGGCTTTACTTTCCCTCGAGAGAAGTTGTGTTACGGATTGTAGGCGCTCAAGAAAAAAAAAAAACGTCGACTCCATCTGGGCTTGAACCCACGAACCTTCCATTAACCATAGCTATCTTAAACTCCGAGAAGCAATTCTAGAATATTATTTAAAAAATTAGCCTTAGTACCACTGTTAATTGTATACGAAAGTGCACTAACTACGCTAGTGAGTTAAGGAAGGATAGGGAAGGTTGGTGATGTAGTTTTTAGAACAAGTTGAAAGATTTTAGTATAAAGGTTGTCGTCGTTCTGTCAATATCCTTACTTATAAATTCTGCGAAATGACATATATTTGATGTTATAGCTCTGACCAGTGTCAAACACACGTCCGCCCGGCTTTGCGTTTTTGTTATACAAGTCAGACTTCTTAGATGGTTTGGGGTTTCCTCCTTCGTACTGAAAAGGGACTCAAGCTGTAGCATTCTATAAAAACCACCCTCAATACACCCGACCGGGATTCGAACTTGTCCCTCTATCATCGGTAGTTTAGTCTAACATGAGAGTGACGCCTTAGACCATGCTGCCATCAAACCAGCTGAATTAAAAACTATCTTAATTATAGAGCAGCCACAAAACCCAGCCCCTCCAGTTGTTATTCAGGGTGTCCAGCCAAACTACATTTTAAAATTCCCTGACTTTTCCAGAGCCAATAGATTTTTTCCAGACCACTATACAGCCTAATATACATGTAGGCCTATATGAAGGGTTAAAGAATGTCTGCATAAGGCAATGAGTGTTTGCGATCCGCCCATGGGTTATAAAAAAAATTCATTTACATTATTGTTTACGTATCTATGTAAAAATATTGAGTTATTTAATGTTTACATTACAGATAACTAGATATTAAGAAACTGCTAGAAAGTAAAAGTATAAAACATACAGCGCAATCATAATATTTAAACCAAAGTTAAATAAAATAAGGAGGAATGAAACTTACCTGACATAATGTAAAGGAGAGAGAATTTACTCAGGTTAAGGTGGTTTAGTGGTTAAGAGTTTCTAGCTACAGATTCAGAGGTCCCAAGGATTGATCCCTGGCTGGATTTTCTGAGAACCGAGGTCAACTCGGCCTCTCAAGGACAAACCCCCTCAATCCCCAGAAGTTGGCACTACTCTTCGACAGTAGGCGGGAGCCGCTCGGTCAGTATAGTTCACTTGTGGGCAGGCGCCATTGAGTTTGATTTTATTTAAGTTATTTGTAATGTAAAATAAACTGCATCTTCTTCCATGGTTCACTTCACATAAATACTGCTGGTAAACAAATTACCTTAATCACACTATTAATAATTTGCATATAGTTTTATTCAAGTGCAGCTTTGAATAATTATGTTTGTTAAAGAGTTTCGAGCTTTAGTAAAACACAGGATAGGCCCTTTAGCTCAGTCGGTAGCGTGTCATCTTCCTGAGCTAAAGGTCACGGGTTTGATTCCAGACGAGGCCGAAAAATGTATCATTGAGCACATAAAATGTAAATACAAATTAAGATTGTTAGGACGCAATAAGTAAAATAAGTCATAATGATAGAAAAAATATGTGTTTCATTAATAATAAAAAAGATTAAATTAAAATAAGTTCTTGTCTAAAAAAAATAGTTTTTATAATGAAACATAGTAAAATAGGCACTATTGAATAGTTTGTTTGGGAAATATTACACAATGCAAAGCAGCCAATTAGAGACTTTTTTAAAATGTCTACAGTCTATAGGAGCACATACACATCATCTACAAATTTAAAAGTTTTATGTTCACCAGACAGTTTCTATTTTTTTAAAGCTTGCATCTGATCTTCAATTAATGCAACTTCTCTAGTAGCTTCTTCCATTAATTCTCTTTTTTTTTTGCTTCTAGTTCTTTAGAGCCTTTGCTGCTCTCTTTTTCTCATTGGCACATTTTTGGGTTTCTTCATTTTCCTGTTGCTGTCTCTGAAGAGCTTCTTTGTTGCGGGAATGTGATTACGCACAAAATGAATCATTTCTTTAGATATAACGACTGCCTCCACTCCTCCTGCAGCAGTTACTGCATCAAAAATGTGTCTCTGTGCAATTAGAGATTCTGCTTTTTGATTCTCCACAATACATTCCTTGTTTATAGAAAATCCTCTCTCCAGGGCAGCATTGTCATGTGAAATAATTAAAAAATCTTGAGGAAAGCTTCCAAATGTTCAGTTTCAGAAAAACTGTGTGTTTCAAAAAGCTTTATCCAAAAGTGGTCAAGGCGAGTTTCAATTCTGTTAAAAGGTTTTGAAAGTATCTTTAACAGCGGGTATAGAACAAAATTGTTTAAATTCTCGATCAACTTTATCAGCTGTCATACCTGTGAGCCAATTATATGCCACATACATTTGCAAGGCATCAGACAAGCGTTTATTGGCAATTTCCGTTCGAATACTTGCAGGGTCGAAGCATGAAATTGACTTTGTCAATTCGTAGTTCGGGAGGTGACCGTATCATAATCTTTGATACAAATGCTTGCAAACATTTACGGCACTCCATACGAAACTGCAATAAGTCACGATCTGGCACACATTTCAATTTTCGAAGGGCATCCTTAGTGGCGTATCCAATATCAATCTCCTTTATCAAACAACAAGTTTTCTTTTTTCAAAATATCTATTTTAGAGACTGATGTTGATAATATTTCAGGTTTGACAATTTTTTCCATTGCACGCTTAACCAAAGTAGTTAGGGCATTGTACAGAAAAGGTCCAAGAGGATCATTTGATTGAAACTCCCTTAAAAAAGGCTCTGTCTGATGCTAAGCTCTGAAAAAAAGCTAGTTTCGGGCCTAATAGTTTATCTTTCAAAGCTTATGAAATTACTTTGAAGCTGTTACATTTAGGCTCATTTTTACCTTTTACTTCATTAACAAACTTCAGTACATTTGACAGGATTATAAAGGCTCTTTCTGCGACTTTAGCATTCTCTAACCATCGTATTGCACAGAATTTTAAAGGAAAAAGTGTGGACCCTGTAATGGCGATATAATCTGCTCTTCGAGCAGGCACAGCTTTCCACAGATTATACAGTGCCCGCAAAAATTCAACCAGTTTCCAATCGGTGGCCTTGATACCTCCTTTAAATGCACAATGCAGTGTATGTAGTCCACAACTACCCATATCTAGGAGTTTACCGTTTTCCGGGCAGACATCAAGCAATTCACTCTTTAAGTCGCTTAAAAATTTAATATTTACATTTGGGCCATCCATTCCTACTTGCACAACCTTTTTTTAGATCCACGTTAGCTAAACCATTTTTGAATGCTGTTAATAAATCAGATGATGTAGTATGACCTAAGAAAACAGATGTTAAATATCTAGTTGAAACTTCCCCCTTTGAATTATTTCAAAACCTCACTACAATGTCCATTTGTTGTTTTTGAGAAATTTTATTGAGGCTTTCATCAAACCCTACGACCATATGATTAGTGTGAGACAGTAATGTTTTCACTTCACGCTCAAAATAAGGTGCTAATCCATGCACAATCACATAAGCCGCTTTTGTTTTTTGAAGCTGCACTTTACTTGTTATGGCACTGTCAGGAAACATTTGCTTAAATAATGAGATTCCACTGGCAAAATTTTTCTTAATGAACTATGATGTATTATACATTGCATACACCATAATATTTCTGCCTTTGTTACACTTTCCCCAAGAAGAAAAGATTGTAGTGTCCGTGACCTTTGTTGTGTCTCTTCTGTTACTAAATTACCACTACTTTCGCCTACACTAGATACTGTACACACGGCAGATTTAGGGGAAATATTACCTCCAACTAATGGCTTCGGCATACATTCTGAAATAGATGAGCTACTTGTTGCAGTTTCAACTACACTTCTACACTCTGGGGGTCTTTTTTTAAGAATAGTTTAAGTGAAAGGGTACCCTTTATATTACTTTCTGACGTTTTATGTCTTTTCCCTGCCATGTGCTTGTTAGGGCTTGTTTTCCCATGTTGCTTAAACATATTTTCGTTCTGCAAGAGAACAAATGACAGAAAACTTGTCGTCAGGTGCCTCTTGAACCCTTGAAAGAGCTGGATCCAAGCACCAAAGAGGATTGAATGAAGTTTTCTTAAACTTGGACATTGTGTTGCAATAAGGCCTAGTTCACACTCTGCTTGGGTAACCTGTTGGTGCATAAAGCATTAAACGCTTTAGAATGCTGTGAAGTTTAAGTATAATGAAAATACATAGAGACTGTTGATTTTTATAAAAAGGAACATCTAGAAAACATTAACTTTTTGAGTCATTATGATCAAATGTTTCTACTTACTAGGCCTATATTTAAAATATGTTAAGCAAAATTATTTGTTTAGTTATACCTATATTCAGCTTAGTAGGCCCTAAATCTAACATAGGCCTACTTTTTTACAAAAAAATCTAAGGGAGAAGGAACAAAAACGAGTAGGAGCTTAAGTTAAATTTACTAGCGTTTAGTTTAGCAGGATGGAAAATCCACTTTTAATAGGGCCTAAGCTTACCCTCCTGAGAGCTACATTGAACAATTATTATATTATGCAGTAAACACCAACATGTGCTAAGTTATAAAAGTTATTTGCCTAAATCAAGCTAGCCTATACGTAACACTATCCCTTGAAGTAGAAGATAAAGTCGATAAATATCAGCCTAGGCCCTATATTATATTATTGCTATTAAAAAATATATTGATTTATCCTAAAAATTATTGTAAAAATAAAATTTGTAGGACTATAAAAAATCATCAGACTTTATATATATATATATATATATATATATATAAAGCTATAGGCCTAGAGCCTAGTCCTATTTAGTTTCTGTTAAAAACTTGTGGGGACGGTCTCTTAATTGCTACTAAAACCTTTCTCGTAAATATATATTTACTAACAATCCTAGAAAACTAGCAACTCAACATTAATAAAAATAATAGCATTGTATTATACATTGTTGAATCAAAGCTAGGCCTAGTTACTTACGTTTTAGTTTAGATATTCATCCTGGTAATTTGAACACTTGTTCCCTTAAGAAAAAACTGAACACGACTATAGTTTATTTAAATTGAAAAATAAATTAGCGTCTACTTAAAATAATAACCTACATGCTATGCCCAAATATTTGAAGCGGAAAATTAAAAGAACGCATGAGCGGGAGTTTACTTAGACACTAAAATAAACTAAAACATAATAACTATATTCTTGGTTTTCAAGCTTTTATTAAGTAGGATTATATTGAGTCACTAAAATTTAGATCAAAATAAAACTTAACACGAACACAAAACGTAACACGATGTCTACAGTTGTAGGCGTTTTCCTTCGTCTCAAAAAGGAATTCTCGCGCATGCGCAGACATAACTTAACTTTGCCTAAAGCCCGTATCACACGACACTTGCTTATACTAGAAATCAAGTGTGCTAGCTAGCGCCTAGATATCTGTATACTAGCTAGTACAATGGAAATGGGACTATAGTATTCACACGCTGCTAGTTTGGTACTAGGTCCTAGTGCAAATATTTATCGAACGTCAGACATTAATTTTGAGTGCAACAGCTGCATTAATTACTAATAAAGATATCGAAAATTATGAGGGGGAGCGTAGGAAAAAGAATATAGACACGGGAATGGTTGGGAAAGACGAAATAATGGTCGCAGGATGCTAAATATAATACATTCGGAGGTTAGGTAATATACATTCGGGTGACACAAACGTTTAGTATCTCTCTAAATTTGTATTCATTTATTTACATTGTGGTCAGAGGCCCCTAAGCCCATGGGTGTCCAAGTAAAGTATCCTTGATAAACAAATGTTCTTTTTTAGGCCTACGCACACTTTATATTCTAAAAAAACAAACAAAAAAACGCCAAAGGTTGGCATGCTATCAAGTTTATTTAGATTAAAATTGGGTCTGGAACATAGTTTGTCGTTTTTAGATAACATGTTTTAAATTAAATTTATATATATTAAATATATTGTCATACTGTGCCAATTTGGTATTATATAAACAAGGTTGTTTATAATAATTTTCTGCCAACAACAAAGTCACATCCGATGACCATGTTGGCGTCATTTATACCATTTCTCTACACAACAGTCTCAGCGCGCATTAATTGGTTGAATTACACGGACTAGTGTCGAAACTAGTACGAAAATAGCACGTGTTCTATCCTCACAACTAGTATGGTAGCCAGTACCAAGTGGCAGAACCAGTATACTTTTTCTGATTCACACGACATTAGAGGATTACGTGCTAGCTAGCACACTGGATTTCAAGTACGAGCTAGTGTCGTGTGATACGGACTTAAAGCAACACGGAAAAGGTTTCTTCATGGGGAATGAATCATCGCGCATGCGCATAAACACAGCTCAACTTTGGCTGTATATACACACACACAGAGGAGATTTAAGCTTCTCGGCGCGTGCGCATAGCTTTGGCTAGAGTGTGTAGGGGTGGAAAGAAGACACACGTTGACCTTGATAATAAAATGCCGTCTACGCCGTATGTGTTAAAAATGATCCAGTGTGTATTGACTGAAATAAAACAGTTGTTTTTACTTTTGTGAGCCAAAATGTGTGAAATTGTTAGCATCATGTAAAAATTCCAGAAATTTTATTAAATTTCCTGACTTTTCCCTGAATTTTCCCTGACATTTCCCGGTTTTCCAGGTCGCCGGACACCCTGTTATTAATTTATCAACTATTTCACTAATTATGCATTTTTCGGCCATGCCGGGAATCGAATCCAAGACCCTTATTTCAGTGAACAGACACGTTACCGAATGAACTTAAAGTGTTAAACAATATAACTGCTAAAAGTTTATTACTACGGTAAAGTTAGCTTGTAAGTTAGCAGTGAATGATTTATAGCCTTGCTTTCAGAAAGGTTCAGCTTGAATTCCCAGTTTTGGAGCTAACACCTTTTTGTTCCCACGACAGGACTAAACTTCCGCACCGCGCGGTGTTGCCAGTTGTACGCAGCCACACAAACTGTATAGTACATTTCCTGTTCACGTCGAGACTTACAGGCAGAAATAGAATCCATACTATAGTTGTACCGCCATTAGAATAACCTCCTCTAAGATATAGAAACTGTTTTTCCAAGTTTTACAAATATTATTTATTTACGTCAAGTCTTATTTTATTTTTTCAAATACTAAGAAACAGGTTGTCCAGCAAACTGTAAAACTAGTCAGGGAAGTTGATTAAATTTCTGGAATTTTCACATCTTAAATAATAAAAAAAAGTAGATTTTATTTACAACAGTCAAAATAACATTTTTCTTGCACAACATAAAATTCTCTTTTAACACAGTTGTGTCTGTTGAGCATACTACTTAATTCTCAAGGTCAATCAACAAGACATTTTCACGTTTTTCTACCCCTCTAATGTACGTCTTTAGACAAAGTCGACTCATGGTTATGCGCATGCGCGAGAGTTCTAATAAGTTATAGGAAGAAGAAACTATCTCACGACAATTTTAATCTGTATTTGTGTAAGGCGATCTGTTAATGTCTCAATATCATCTTTCTTAAATCTAAAGTAGATCTTAGTACCCAATAGGCCATCAATTTAGGCTGAAATACGTTATACTTAGCCCCTTCATACAGTGATGAAATTTCAGATTGTGTATGTGTCTATAAAAATATTATTACATCAGGTTTGCGATATTAATAAAATAATATTTGTAGCATATAGTGACCATTAGCGCCAGCAGAAATTTTTCCAGGGGTAAGGGGGGGGATATATTCCTCCACACGCACGCGCACCTGGAAAATATTCTGCTGGACACTGGCATTATAATTGCACTGGATTTTTTTTAATAGCACTTAATATCGTTCGTTTTATTCTGTTCTCAAATGAAAAGATTATGATTAAATGTCGACATTTATTGTTTAAAATGTAGTGACAAGTTTTATTCGGAAATGTATCTAGGAAATGTGGTGATCATATACCACGATTGTAAATCTGATAGTTGTTAAATGTTGGAAGAAAAAAAAATTGTAAGGAAAACTATAAGATTAAAACATATTAACAATGTTTGCTTGTCAAGGAAAACAAAATTCTAGGGGTGGGTGGGAGAAGTCCCCGGCCCCCCGCTACCCTTTATTGCAGGCGCCCACGATAGTGACAGCAAAAGTAGTAAATCGTCTCTGGAAAAGTCAGGGAATTTAAAAATATGGTTTGGTTGGACATCCTGGAAACGCTTTTATTTATTCATTTATTCTTTTCGTTTACCTAGCTTTGTTCCCTGTGGTTTCGAAAACGGGCTAAGTTTAAAAGTTTCAAAATAGTGGTTTTAATATTAATTTGTATTAAAACAAATTGCTAAACGGTTTCAATGATCTCAATTCAAATGTTTTCTAAAGTATAATATATAAATCTGCACTATTATTCGACGTCTGGTGATGGTTGGGATTAATAAGATAGAATTTAAAACGCAGTAATTAAAATTCTGGTACATTTCCTCTATATTCTACCTCCCTCATCCCTACCCCATCAGTGTAGATATAGATAATATGAGCATAAGTCCAAATTTCATAATAAGTGCGACCAAAATCTATATAATTTTACTTTTTTTTTAGAACCGCGTCTTACTACCCGTTCGGATTATACGCCTATGTACTAATTACACTAATGGCTTAGGGATTAGGAAGTATACCGCCATTTGCGTGGAATGAAAGTGGGAAAACCTATCAGTGCACCCGACTGGGATCAAACTTCATCTTCGGCATTCTAGTCTAACACGAGAATAGCACGTCGTTAGACCACGCGGCCACTGGAGCAGGTCTCCGAAATTTTACTGTTTTATTAGTGTTATTTTATAGGTATTGTTTTTCTACATCAAAAGTGACAACTGCAGTTCACATGACTTGACGTATGATTAAGTGAAAGAAGAAATAATACATTTTCTAGCTGTCAGAAAAGGTTCTTGCAGTGAAAATTAATCTGAAGCAGGACGTCATGACAAAAAAAACAACATAATATATCAAATTTACGTAATAATGATTTGAGGTTTCCCAGTTACTTAAATTTGTTCTTTTTTTTCTATAAAGTTGCTGCATTACAATATCCCTCTCTGCCTACACACATCTCTGCATCTACGTAATATTATTATAACGAACGACATGCAAAGATCCTCAGGCATAGCGACGCAAAAAAATAAATGAAGAACGACATCGTGCGGATGATAATGGGAACCACACTTCAACGCTTGTTATATAGTTTTATTTGTCGCCGCTAGATGCAAGCACCGTTTGCCATTGTGACGTATGAAGTAATGGCCAACACAGAACAGATTACTTTTGTTTTTGAGCGAACGAGTCTTCCAAATCTTATTTTTGTGGATCCAATTTTTTAATAACAAAAGATTTTACGTGTGAAACTAAAATTAATACAAGTTATCTCGTCTGAATACATGTACTTTAAAAGTGTTTTATATGACTACATAATGGTTTGGATTGTAAATGTGTAGGCTACTTTCTAATCACAAGACTATACATCTGTTGTGAGCATATGAGTATAGGGGCATTATCTAAAAAAACTTTTAAATAAAATTAAAACGTTTTTATGAAATTGCAGGACACCCTTGACAGATATTCAACAACTGTTTAATAATATCAATCACCATGTGAAGAAAATTAAACTCTTTGTTTCTACTGAAGCAATACTTGATTTATTTTGCTATAAAAATTGCAAAAAACATTTGACCTTTTTTCGCGTTTGCTACATGCCCATGATTCTTTCTATGACGATTCGACAAAATACAAAATTGTTTGTGTCTGAGAAAAACAGATGAAATTAGGGGAATTTCCCTCAAAACCATCAATAGAAATATTAATGATTTGGAACATTTAATGTTAATCTTCAGGCCTTTACAAAAATTAAAATCGAACTGAAGAACTAATCACTCTTAATTCAAACATACGTCATCTCCTAGCTTCCCCTTAGGTCACGTGACAACCGCTTGTATTTCGCCATCGAGCCCAAATCATCCTGTTTAATTAAACATCAGTTACTTAACACCCACTTCGGTGGCAGAATGGTCAAGAACTTTGGGTTCTAGGGCGTCACTATGGTGTTAGACTGGCCTGCTGATGACCGGAAGATCCGGAGTTCATTTATCGGTCGGGTCTACTTAGGGTGGTTTTAATCCTAGATAGTTTCCCACTCTACTTCCACACAAATGCGGATAAATCACCTCTAAAACTTTTTCCTTCCTCGTCCTTACCCCACCAGAGTTATTTATTCGTATAGAATGAATATGTAGTACAGTAGCCCCATGGCTTCTTTGGTGTTGACTGACAGCTCATAACTGACTTCTGACAGTCAACATTTAGGTATATACCTAAATGTTGACTGTCAGAAGTGACATTTATAAAAACATGTTTTTGCAGATCATATGGTTCGGCGTAGGGATACATAATTCGTTCTGGTAACTTTTCAAAGCCGTCAAAAGTCAGCAGTGAGCTGTCAGTCAGCACCAAAGAAGCCATGGGGCCGGGCTACTGTGGTCTTAAGACACGGTGTTAACATAAAAAATGTATTCCTATATATTTCAGACTCAGTTGTTTGGGGGAAAAAAAGGGAATTATTTCTAAAATTAGCAAGAAAATAGCAACCTTGATAGTGCAGAACGAATGGATTTGAAATATTTTCCCTAATAATATATGTAAAAATAAACACTCCTATTTACATTTAGACATGCTAAAATACAAAATACACTATGTTCATATAAAGTATTGCAGCGGCCATTTTTATCCCCCTCCCTTTTTTTCGCTCGCAATAGTTATGAACATGTTGAAATTAAACAGTTGTGTGTAATACTATTGGTTCCAAGTCTTTTATCCCGGGGGTATTATTAAACAGGAGGGTCACGCAGCGTTTTACTGGGTAGGTCTTCCTCTTTACAGCTGTCACGCAAACATCAAGAGGGAAAAATACCCCCCACCTCAACATTCTCATTCTAACAATACAAGCTTTCCGAAAAGAAAAATTAAAGGGACATGCAAAGAGGTGATCTTTAAATTTCGATTGGTTAAAACAACCTCGTTCGGCAACTTCCTCTCTTCTCTCCCCCCCTTTCCTCCTCTTTTTCACTTCAAAAACACACACAAATCTTGTCGCCCTCCCCCTCATGATTTTTTTTTTTAAAGTTGCTCGCATGACTGGCTAACTAAAAGAAGAAGAGGAGAAAAAAAAAAAGACGCGAGGCAAAGTTGTTACGCGGCAACGTTGTTTTCCATTGCGTTTCTCAAGTAGGGGAATAATACAGTCGCGGAGACTCGGCAACACTGCGCACCAGACAAGGCAGTGTTATTCGTTTGAATTCTACAGCTACTCTTTGATTCTGTACTGTAAAACCTGGGGATAGGTCCTCCTCTCCCCTCGCCTTTTAATCCCCCCCCTCTTCACCCACATACTGCACGTCGAAGTGAAGTACAGGGTTTGGAAGGAGATAGAGCAAATAAAAATAAAAAAAGAATCACGCAAGAGAGACAAAGAGAAGGTTCTCATTTAGTCTCTCCCTCGAATGTTAAAAAAAAAAAAGTTTTGAAGGAGGGGGCAAGGGGGGAGCCAATAAAAATGACTCGTTTGCGAAGAGATAACCACAGGTCCTTGTTTTTTTTTTTTTCCTCTCTTACACAACGTCCATTTTTGCCGTCATGGTAGTCTCTAGGGAGGGAACAGGCTCGCCATATTGGATGAACGTGTGACGTGTCGGCTCGTTCGGTAGTAATTATCAAGAGAAGCAAAATGACGGATAGAAAAGTATTGTAGAAGTCTGGTTGAAGAAAGGTTTTGATCAGGCACGTAGTCTGAGAAGGGGTGGGGGTGAATATCGGTATATATCCCCCCCACAAAAAAAAATCCCCCTTCAACAACCATTTCAAGGGGGGGGAAGTAAAATGTAGAAAAAAAGTTTAAGGGATAAAACATTAAAATTTAAATTTATTTTATGTAAAATCAAAATCTCAGGGTTTATAATATGTTTGCCGAAATATGATTTCATATCCCTCTTCCCCAGAAAAAAAAAATCCTGACTACGCCCCTGGTTTTGATAATACAAACTTACCTGTTTTCCGAGAAACAGCGATCAAATATCACTATAGTTAAGTATTTTGTTTGTTTTAATTTATTTGAAGCGGTATTTAACGTGTACTTTCTGAACCGACTGATTAAATCAGCACGCGACTTATAAACTATCTTAACCTACAAGAGACACGACATCCAACCCCTTGGCCGTTAGTTCATCACTTTGAATGGTGAAACCCACATCAATGGTACATTTCTCGACCATGCCAGGAATCGAATCCGGGACCCTTTAGCTCAGTAGTCAAGACACTAACGATTGAGATAAGGTGTCTGACTAGTTCAGTGTTGGTATTATTTTATTAGTTTTAATACCCACATTAAATGGGACAGTTGCAGATCATTTATGAAATTTGGATTATATGAATGTAGTTTTATTGCATTTTGTAACTATCGATAGTTTATTTCTTCCTAATAGAGTCCTACCTTAGTCAAGTTCGTGGGCGTAAATAACTTTGCAAATTTTATACAATACACCCCATTTTTTTTTTATGGGAAGCCTATAAGTTTCAGTGTTTAAAATAAGATGTTTCCTATTTAAATCAGGTCGTACAAACACTTTTTTTTTCTGCCAATAATGATAACATTTTAATATTTTATAGTTATTTTGACTGATAATATTTATCAATAGTGACAGCTGCAAATCACATTACTTGACGTATGAATATGTGAAAGTAGATTCAGTAACTTTACTAGCTGTCATATTAGGCTATAAAATTGGGACTGTATAATATTTCTGATATGAACCAAGTTTTAGCCCAATTTTTTTTAAATTTCAATTTAATTTTTAAAAAATCGATCAAAAGACGTTAAAACAACAAATCAAAGCCTTCACATCCTACCAGAGTCAATAAAGTTTTTAGTGGCCTATTTCAATAAGAAATAAAAATATTTTATAGAGTGGTAGTAATTTAGTGTCGGCCCACATATGTTGTGTTCTATCAAAATAAAGATATTATATTACTTTTATTCAGTCCTCGAGTTGAGAAATGAACTCATCATTTTGGTTCGCTTATAAAATTTAGCACTCTAACTCAATTCATAAATAGTTTGACCAACATTCTCAATATTTGAATAAATAAACTGTTTACGTAAACACACATACAAAACTGTTTTTGTACAGGTTACAAAAAAAATAATGGCTACTACAAAAATGATTTGGTTATAATCAAACTAATTTTATAGTCAACATTAAATTTGTTGTAACTTGTACAAAACAGTTTTTTTTTCTGTGCATATGTTTATAAAAGCTTCGTCAGTTGTTCTTTATAGGTCTTTGTCTTGTTCCATTCCAATAGCTTGAAGACTGTCTTTCCATCTTCATCTCGGTCTTACAGGTCTGGTCTTCCCTGGAGGTCTTTCGTCTCTTGCTATGTTGACAATTCCTTCTTGTATCTTGCCAATATGTTGGTCCCATTCTCTCCTGTGTAATGAGGTTTATTTGACAAGATCCTCTCATGTTCTCATTTCTTTCTCTGTATACTAGAGATTTATTAGTGATTTTTCTCAATACTCGCATCTCTATTTCCTCCGGCTGTTGAGTAGGCCCTATGTTTAGTTTCATTTCGTTTATCCGCGGTATATGCGAGTATTGGTCTTATCATTGACAATGAATTATATTTTCTTAATTTTAAATCTTGTCGTAGATATTTGTTGAACCATATTGAGAAATATTGGGAATTAAGGGTCCGAATCCTGGCTAGGTGTAATGAAGGTAGTTTATTACTCAATGGTTTTACTATTCTCCCTCCACGCAAGGTACAATTTCCTGTAACCTATACCTTCCTCATCCCTATTCAATTTTTGCATTTATCTACAACCTCCTCGGTGGCGTGGTTGGCTAACGCGCTAGTCGTGTTGAGCCTCGACTGCCGAGGACGGGGAGATCGAGGTTCGAATCTCGGTTGGGTGAACTGGGGGTGATTTTTCCTAAATGTGTTTCCACTCTTCCTCCACGCAAATACGGGTTCACTTCCTCTAAAGTCAACCTTCCCAATTCCTAAATACATTAACCTAATTAGTACTTAAGCGTATAATCCGAACGGGTAGTAAGACGCGATGCTAAATAAATAAATGAATAAATAAAATTTATCTACAGCGGTGGTCGATTGGTCTAACCCGTGACGTTTGTGTTTTCTGGATTGTCAGTAAATGGGAGACCGGGGTTTGAATCTCTGTTAATGGTTTTCCCCCTATTCTTCAAATGCGAGTATATTTCCTCTAAGATTCTATGGGTACTCTCCATCACTAATCTAATAAAGTATATGTATAGCGCGAAAGTCCAATAAGACAAAATGAAAAATGAAAAAGATAAATTAATGACTGTTGGGACATCATTATAATGTTCTCGTCTAAACTCGTTTTCACAACAGCACCCAACTGTAAATAACCTGTAAGCTTTCTTTCTGAAAGACCTTTTACCCTAACAGAGTCCTACACTATGGTAGGATTCTGGTAGTTAAAAAGGCCTTCCAGGTGGTTCTTAAAATGAAAATCGAGCTAACGCTAATAGCCTACTTTGAATATCACCAATCAACGTTTCTCTTGGGATAAACGCTTCATCCTCGCTTTCTCACGCTTAAATGTTGCCAAAATTTTCACTCTTTTGGTTACGTCGCAAGGTTCTGTGCTGTGGGTAAGAAAGGAGCTAGATACTGGCAACATCAATAAACCAGCGTTGCAAAACTTAAGGTAAAGATTGACCACACAAAGAGAAGAAAATGACCACGTTGTTCTCAATAGGGCACCATCATTATTTCAAAGATATTCATTGTAGGACTCTTCTCGCATCGACGGCGAACTATAGAGGGTCAAGTGGTCAAATCAAAATCCTCCGCCCCACTTCCCATCTTACATTTTATTGGTTGGTTGATTGGTTAAGAATAAATCAAAGGCGAAGGCTACACTTATTATTACTGCTTCACAAAATATTATCAACATCTCAGCCTCAATACCTCTCCTCACGGTCCTATTTCTGAAGGATAAACACACCCGAGCTACTAGATCAGAATCCACTCTACATAATGTATTTTCCTATACATAGAGTTCAAACATATGCTCGTTCTTTCACTGTCCTGGCATCACAGGCTTTGAACAAACCAGTTAGCTCGACTGTCTCCTAACATTTAAAATTCCTTTCAAGAGTGCGGTTAAGCAATTTATATTGTCTGACAAGCTAACTAAGTTCTTGAAACTACTTGAGCTTTAAATGAGTGTAAGAATGAGCGTGCGAATGGTTTTTATACTTATTTGAATATTCCTTTGTTAAAATTAGTTTGTTTTTCAATAAATGTAATAGTGTATGTTGTAATCAACGCTAGTTAAGTGGAAGAAAAGCTAACCTCTTAACTTCGCCTGATAAATAAAGGCTATTGTTTATTTATTATTATTACATTTTATTTGCCTTTTATACCCTGGCGAAGGATAAGTAGGAAGAGAAAGAGAAATGTAAAAAATAAAAACACCGTAGACTACTGCAAGACGCGTGGCGTTGCCTCTCTTTCTTTGGAGCAAGGAATGGGCACCTAGGACCTAGCAAAGTGCGCATGCGTGGTCGCACGACCTTGGGGAGAAATTATGCGGTAGTCCTGAGCCCCCTAGGGCGGCAGAAAGCTATCGAGATGTTGATTATGTGGATAACCCCCTCCCCCCTTTACCAGTCAATCTTACATGGTCGGTTCGCGCAGGCGCACAGCATAGTTTTTGATACCCCCTTTCATCGAAGGATACGCGTTTTACTTTGGGTGTAGGGGGGTGATTTAAACTTATAATCTGTATTGTGTGGTGGTTTTTTTTAAGATAGGGTGACCTGGTGGTCTAGGGGTAAGGTGTCATACTTCTGTTCTGGGGTTCAATCCTCGGTCCGGGCACAGATTTAGCTGATCGTCAAACCCTTCCTTCACCTCTGACAAGACTACCCATTGTGAATGTGGGGAATGCCAGGCCTTCACCGTGGTTCGGATCCCATGTTAAACTGTAGGTCCTCCATTTCATCTCACAATCACCCTACCATTACACATTGGCGTAAGTGCGTATAACCCGAACGGGTAGTAAGACGCGGTGCTAATAATAATAACTTTAAAGATAGTATGCAGTTCTATTGGTCGACTAAGATATACCCAGTTTATAAATGTCTACGACAGAACTGAACCGGTAAAACCAGGCCCACGACAGTGCTTGGTTTGGGTGCTGCAAGATCAGACATGTCATATTGTTCCTCCTCGCCCCATAGCTTCCTTTGACACGCGGCGAAGTACCGACTAGAATATCTGAAAGTTGGCTTCTTATAAAATCAGGGTTTAACCCCTTATCTAAATAAATAATCATTTTGGCCATAATGTATCTGTCTTAGTAAAGTAATATTTCTATACCCCCTCGCTGATAGCCTGATTAAAAACATAAGCTGTTATACACGTTTTTTTTAGTTCGTTATTAAATGTATTTTTCCGACCAGAATAAGTTACTTCTAAATAAAGAATGTTGGTGTATAGAAAGACCTTTCCTATCAAAATCAGTTTGTACCTACCTACCTATCTACCTACCTACGTTATACATTTACGTTGCATGCAGTAACCTCAAAGATGTTGATATGACAGAAAATTTGTTCCTCGAGTCATAATAATGCGTACAGTAGCCCCATGGCTTCTTTGGTGCTGATTGACAGCTGACGGTTTTGAAAAGTTATCAGACCAAATTATGTATCCCTACGCCGAACCATATGATATCCAAAAAACATGTGTTTAGCAGCTGTCAATCCTGACGGTCAAAATGTATGTATACACCTAAATGGTGACTGTCAGAAGTCAGCTGTGAGCTGTCAGTCAGCACCAAAGAAGACATGGGGCTACTTACTGTACTTTGAATTAGCAATGAAAAAGGATTTTAAATAAATAATTTTGTGTTTCAACTTTTTTTCCTCTCAACATCTTATTATTTTTCCTATACTCTATTTCACATTTTTTTCCTTCTAAACATAAACATGAACTGGTGATATATTTGTCTGCCCTGCTTTTTCTAAATAATTTTTTTTTATAAATTGATCATCTTCCATATAAGTACAAAAAAAAAGGACATACTATAGCATAGAAAATTCCAACATTTTCATTCATAAAAAATATTATTTTCGGATAAAATTCGCAGTTTATTCTATCGACAACCCATACCTTGTGTTTTCGATACTGTTCTTTCTCTTTCTATAACCACCAATCCCTAGAAGAATAAGATATGCAACCCCTATAGCACTGATGTGACGATGAGGATTTTATCGCTAAAAGGAGGTCATCAAACCTTCGATGGGCAAGGAAATGTGCGGGGAGGGGGGAGGGAAACGGGTCTCCCCTTGACCAAGCAGTCGCCGCTGACCGGTACATAAACACGTCCGGACGCTGTTCATGCTGACACAAAGGAAGGAATATTCTAGTTCTCTTTCTTCATCCTTCTGAAGAAATGTGACCCGCCTCTGTGGTCTTGCGGTCTGAGATTCTGGATACAGATTCAAAGGTCCTCCCCGGGATCGATCCCCAGTGCTTCCAGATTCTTCCGTGGGTCTGTAACGGGGTCAACTCCAGCCTCGTCAGGACAAATGAGAAGCACCTTGAATGAAAAAGTAGCGGCTCCGGTCTAGAAAACTATCTATTCGCCAAACCTTATGAGATGTAATATCTTATATTGATTTGTTGTCACTTTTGGCGATCAAAACTTTAACAACATAATATAGTTTGTTTTTAATTTTGTTTTTACATCATCTTTCAGCTACCACCCCTACTACGGCGAATGACAGGGTCGCTCTTAGGGGTGTGCAAACGGTGCGGGCACGGTGGCCTTCAAAATTGGGGGGGGGGGCGAACTCGCACTTGCTTAGGTGACAAAGGGAGGGGGGAAGGGACAAGTTGGTGTGGGAACATTTTGTTTGCGCGCTCGTATAGTAAGTAAGCTCCCTGTCTAGGCGATCTGGCAAATACTCTCAAAGCGTAGAAACAAATAACGAACATAAATCATGTGGTGTGATTTATTGAACGAGTGAAGCGAGCTCTCAGTTTTTAGCTCACCCGATATGCATGTATTTGTATTAGGTGAAATATGTCTGACGATAACATTTTGAACGCACTAACCAATTTAGTTTTATATTATGTATCATTATAATTTAATATTTGTAAGGCAAATTATAACACGCAGATCGGGTGACTTTTATTATTATTATTAGCACCACGTCTTACCACCCGTTTGGGTTATACGCACTTACGCTAATATGTAATGGTAGGGTGATTGTGAGATTAAATGGAGGACCTACAGTTTAACGTGGAATCCGAACCACGGAGGAGACCTGGCATTCCACACATTCACAAGTTGTAATTAATACACGTCTTGTCAGAGGTGAAGTGAGGGTTTGGTAATCAGATAAATCTGTGCCGGGACCGAGGATTGAACCCCGGACTCCCAACACAGAAATCCGACACCCTAGAACACCAGGCGGTGACTTTTAGTTGTTTGGGGAAAGATGGCCATTATTTATGGATGGTAGAGTAGGAGGAATATGCCGGTAAAAACTACACAAGGTTGGTTAAGTAGAAATCCAGGTAGCAGAGCTTGGGAGGTGAAGTAACACAGGACCCGGTAACAAAGAGGGCCAGTTTGAGGATGTGTTTTGTTACGAGTCACCTGACCTCCGTGGACAAGCTATAATGTATTTATACAGGGAGTCCAGTGACCTGAAAAAGTCAGGGAATTGTATCAAATTTCTGGAGTTTTTATACATCCACAAAAAAAAAAATACACAAGTTTTATTTACAATAGTCAAAAGTTTTTAATACTCACAGCGAATATATTTTAACACAACTGTCCCATATGAACGAAATAATCTCAATTCTCAAAGTCAAACATATGATTTTAATGTCGTCATTCCACTCTTTAGACAAAATTGAGTCATGATGTATGCGTATGCGTGAGAATTCTATTACATCATAGGAAGAATAATCTAGGTGACTTGGTGGTCTAGGGGTAAGGTGTCAGACTTCTGTGCTGGCGGCCGGGGTTCAATCCTCGGTCCCGGCACAGATTTATCTGATTTCCAAACCCTTCCTACACCTCTGACAAGACATCTTGTGAATGTGTGGAATGCCAGGCCGCCACCGTGGTTCGGATTCCACGTTAAACTGTAGGTCCTTCATTTCATCCCATAATCACCCTACCATTACACATTAGCGTAAGTGCGTATAACCCGAACGGGTAGTTAGACGCGGTGCTGCTGCTAATAATAATAATAATAATAATATAATAATAATAATAATAATAAAAATAATAATAATAATAATAATAATAATAATAATAATAATAGACTAATCTAAAGAAGAATATGTCTCACAGTAATGAGTTTTAATGACGTAATACGATCTGTTTATGCCTCAATATGATCTTACAGAAATCTTACTTAGACTGCACTACCCAATAACTCATCGCTTTAGGCTGACATTTTTTTAACACCTCCATAGTGACACAATTTCAGAAATTGTACGTGTCTAAAAATATTATTAGGCTACATTAAGATGTGATATTGGTAAAATAATGAGTGGAAAATTTGGAAACTTGCTCTGGAAAACCTGTAAAAGTCAGGGAATTTTAAAATATAGTTTGACTGGACACCAGGTGTTATATTAATCCAGTGAGAATGTATCATATAATTAATTGAAAATTAAAATATAATAAGTGTCGATTGTGTTATACTCTTTTGCTTAGAGTTAAATAATCATGTGTCCATTAAAATACATGTATAATATATAACGATATTAATGACATGTACTTTAATTTAAATTTAAATAAACTTTCGACGCAACAAACTCACCCCTTCTTCCATTTGTGTTTACTGAGCGTAAAAAAAAACCCCATAATTTTGAATAAATAAAGTGGTGAATATGATTATTAACTGATACGACTATTATTCTAACATTCGAGAAAGCAATCTGGATTGTGTTCGTTGATGTGTGCGGTCTCCTATACATCTTTCCAACAATCCGACTCTTCTTTTCAAACCAATGAACCTCCGCGTACCATTCTCTTCATCACTCAAAATAAAACCGCACCATAAAACAAATGGCAAATAACGTAGAAAAACTTAATTTCCCGTTAAATTAAAATCTTTTCGTCCCTCTTTTAAAAACTACTACTACTACTACTACTACTACTGCACATTAATTCTGGATCGTTAGGCACATTTTTTCCCCCCGCCCTAAACTTCACCATATGTTCCTTCCGATTAATGTCTTCAATCATTAAACACTTTAAACACAAGCACATAGCCGGAGAGGTGGTATTTAATTAAAATTAATCTTTTTTTTTTTCAAGATAATAATGAGTCATAAATTATCAACATATTATCTATTAATTATTTAAATATCATATCTATATTAAACGTAGATGAAAGTTTTAAGCTATATTATTATTAGCACCGCGTCTTACTACCCGTTCGGGTTATACGCACTTACGCTAATGTGTAATGGTATGGTGATTGTGAGATGAAATGAAGGACCTACAGTTTAACGTGGAATCCGAACCACCGTGGAGGCCTGGCATTCCACACATTCACAAGTTGTGATTAATACACGTCTTGTCAAAGGTGAAGGAAGGGTTTGGTAATCAGATAAATCTGTGCCGGGACCGAGGATTGAACCCCGGTCCCCAGCATAGAAGTCCGACACCTTACCCCTAGACCACCAGGTCACCCTTTTGAGCTATACAGTGGACCTATTTCCAGAATTTCTGTGCTGGCAACAACCGGCTATTTCCATGGCATGTGACGTCACAAAACATAATAGGATAGTATGGACCTGTTCAATTAATAAGTGCAAGCCAATGTTTTTGTACATCATTGTTAAAGTTATTAATTTATTGAATTCTGACCTCCATCACCATTACACCTCCCCTCCGATTATTTTTTTTAGCACCGCGTCTTACTACCCGTTCAGGTTATACGCCTTTGTACTAATTACACTAATATGTTAGGGATTAGGAAGGTTTAATATATGGGATAAGCATCCGCATTTACGTTAAGCGAGAGTGAGAAACCATTTAGAAAAAAAAAAAATTTCATTGCACCCAATCAGGATCGAACTTCAATCTCCCCATCTTCGGCAGTCTAGTTTATTGTGAGAGTGGCGCGTTAGACCGTGCCACCACCGAAGCAGGTACTTTTGAAAGTGAATTAGTCGATGGCTATAAACCAGTGTTTCTTAAACTTTCGCAGTTCACCCTTATCGGGCCAGGGTGGCGAGAAGAGGGACTAGTGCTATTTTTGTAATAGGGTGTTTTTGACGTAATTTTAATGTGTATTTCTTTTGAATGTCAAGTCGTAAACCTCTTTGTTCTTTTAAAATTTATTTTATACATTATACAATTTCAATGCTTTATATTTAGTTTTACCAAATATAATTTTTAAGTTTTTACTAAAATCGTTTGCGGTCTTGGAAGAGGTGTGTAGTGGGGGTCAAATGCCCCCTCTAACCCTTCCGGGAACCAGGATGAGCCACTGAAATTAGTCGAATTCATATTTAAAATATTTGGAAAACTGATTTTTTTTAAAATGTATACACATATCCAGGGACGTGACCATTTTATTTTATTTGGGTTAAAGGGGGTAGCTTTCTAACTGCGGTGGTTGGTGAATTATAGTAACAATAGAAGCACGAATAATTAGAAGCATTTTATTACACTTTCTATTGATAATACGAGTATAGTATTACTAAGCAAATAATAATAATTTACGAATAGGTTGACATTAGTGACTTACAGCCAATTTTTGCAATAAACAACTTTCTGATAGCTGTAACTAGAAATCTGAGACGGAAAATTTTACTTATATTTTTTTTCCAAAAAATTTTCAATTATTATTTCTGTAAAATAATTTCAACATAATTAATGTAATCGAGATATATATATATATACCAAATGTCAACGTTTATACTTAAGATTAATTTCTCCTAAGGGCGTTAACACCAGAATATGCTGGCGGCCGGGGTTCAATCCTCGGTCCCGGCACAGATTTATCTGATTACCAAACCCTTCCTTAACCTCTGACAAGACTATCTTGTGAATGTGGGGAATGCCAGGACCTCCACCGTGGTTCGGATTCCACGTTAAACTGTAGGTCCTTCATTTCATCTCACAATCACCCTACATTACACATTAGCGTAAGTGCGTATAACCCGAACGGGTAGTAAGACGCGGTGCATAATATATAATAATAAATAATGTTAACACCAGAAACATCATCAAACGAGCTTCGGTGACCTCACGGTCAAACGTAATACTTTCGCAATAGACTAGACTGCTAATAACAGGGAGATCGAGGTTCGATCCCGGTCTGGTGCACTGAGGGCAGTTTTTTTTTCCTAAATGGGTTACCTATCTCACTCCACGCAAATGCAGGTACACTTAATCTAAATTCAATCTTCCTAATCCTAACACATTAACGTAACTAGTACATAGGTATACAACCCGAATGGGTTTTATTAATGCGAGCCTTTGTAGTACCCGTTATGTTCATAAATCATTATTCAATTTTTTATCATCAATTAGTTAACTAAAATAATTTAAGGTTGGCCCGGCCTTAGTTTTTTTGTTTCTTCCCCCCTCCCCCCCTAATCACCGTGTTTTCTAGCTACCTTTCCCCCCTTCTTATTTAACGCACTATATTTTGAAATATTATAAGGTTTAAGTGCCATCTATAGAAAATTACACTCTCCACCGCAAGCCACCACTGCAGAAATTTCATCAAATTTCCCGGAAAATGTTTATCTCTAGCTGTCACCACCCCTCCTATTGTAGATGGGGTGTATATAAAAATCCAACAAGCCTACTAGAGGAAAAAACAAATACAAAATTAATAAATATTATGTTCGGAAGAGGTTTGCGCGTCTCTACCCCCCACCCCCTTTCCTCCATCCCTCTCTCGTTAGTAAGGCCTTGTATTCAACGTATGGAATCTGGTCGATGTCCTCTTAGAATTACAATCGTCATTACCAATACATAAATATAAAATTATCCTTGTTACATATACAATGGTGGCACTGTTCTTGAATAAGTTTTAGAACGAACTTACTTATACATGCCTTATTGTCCTACATTCTCTTTAAAAGATATAATCTGTTTGAAAAGTGGCGTGACTTCACTGGCATGTAACCCGACCAGCAATTTACAAACAAAGATACAATACAATGTGTCACGTTCTGAATGCTACAGTACAGTGAATTATCAGCTCAGTCTGCTCCACGCATAGGCACCGAGATAATCTTCGAGAATGTTCCGAACGCCTTGTTTATTCATTGGGTCGCTAAATAGACTTATTACTCATAGACTGTTCGTGACTGGCTATTCATCGCTATCCCCCCCCCATCACGCTGTGTATGGGAGAGACGTTTGTCTGCGGCTATGTCGTCAGAACCTTAGCAGACTTTATAACTACCGTCCAATTTTCAATGAAAAGTCCTAATTCGACAGCTATAAAAAGTTACTAGATACAATTATACATATTCATAAGTCAGGTCATATTATCTGCTCCTGTCCATTTTGTCAATATTATAAATATCTATAAAATAAATAAATCTTCAATTTTTGGCAGTATAAAAAATTTGCATGTATTTTCTCAAAGTCCCTTCGTATGAAGATTGGACTGTAGCAGCTTACTCTTCGCTGGAATAGAACAATACCCGTGTCCATCAGAGGAGGATTAGCGAATAGCTTAAAGGTGCTCACCCACTGATGTGAGGAGAATTTCTTCCAACAGGGAAACTTACATGTATTCAAATGTCAGATCGCCCATCGATCAGTCGACGCTACAGAAGTCTTAAGGGCAACCATACGACGACGCATCTCCCCGCAACGCAACGCACCAATGGGCGGAGGTAGGAGAAGAGAAGAGTCAAAAAATATTTTATCTTCGTATACCTTCGGGAATTATCGGGTTAGATTCCTCTACTTCGTCACTCGGCAGAGAATGAGTCACGTGCTCGCATTTTAATTACTGAGGTTATTATTCTCTTGAAGTTTTTATTTTAAAGGTAGTTCACATTTAACAAATTAGTACCCATTAAAAGACTAGCTTTATTATTTTTTCATTGTATTATTTCATGTAAATTTGATATCAAATTTTAAAGAATTAATTTAAGCCGTATATTGTCATTTTTATTAGTATCAAAATAAAAAATAAATAACCGGGGAGTCACATTGTGGTTGACTACATAATATGTTTCAAATCTAATCTAGATGCATGCCAAATGTTAAGACAATAGAAGCACGACTAAAAACTCATCGACCTAAGTTAAAAACAGAAAAATAAATATCGTTACTAAAGGTGCTAGCATAAGATTTAACTAGTGATGAAATGAGTGAGATATTAATAATAATAATAATAATATTTAGCACCACGTCTTACTACCCGTTCGGGTTATACGCTTTAAGTAAGCTAATGGATTAGGAATTGGGAAGGTTGAATTAGAGGAAGTGAACCCGCATTTGCGTGGAGGGCGAGTGGAAAACCATTTAGGAAAAACCACCCCCAGTTCACCCGACCGAGATTCGAACCTCGATCTCCCCGTTCTCAGCAGTCGAGCTCAACACGACAAGCGCGTTAGCCAACTACGCCACCGAGGCGGGTGAGTGAGATATTAAATAGGACAAAATTAATATGGAAAGAAAATCAAAACAATTACGTTTTAAAAACTTAAATAAGCTCTGGTACTGTAGGGACTGTGGATGCGGTGCAGAAAATATGACGTGTCTCTTCGTCACGCGACGCAACGCATCAGTGGGCGAGCACCTTCAGTTGGGCTACGATCACTGACGGGAGGATTAGCTTTATAGCTTAGTTGAGCCACGATCACTGACCAGGAGGAGTATCGTCGTCATAGCTTAGTTGGTCCACGATCACTGACAGGAGGATTAGCATTATAGCTTAGTTGGGCCACGATCATTGACGGGAGGATTAGCTTTATAGCTTAGTTGAGACACGATCACTGACCAGGAGGAGTATCGTCGTCATAGCTTAGTTGGGCCACGATCACTGACAGGAGGATTAGCATTATAGCTTAGTTGGGCCACGATCACTGACGGGAGGATTAGCATTATAGCTTAGTTGGGCCACGATCACTTATGGGAGGATTAGCATTATAGCTTAGTTGGGCCACGATCACTGACGGGAGGATTAGCTTTATAGCTTAGTTGAGCCACTATCACTGACTAGGAGTACCGTCGTCATAGCTTGGTTGGGCCACGATCACTGACAGGAGGATTAGCGTCATAACTTAGTTGGATCACGATCACCGGCCAGAAGGATTAGCGTCATAGATAGATTAGTTGGGCCACGATCACTAACCAGGATTAGTGGCATAACTTAGTTGGGTCACGATCATCGACCAGAAGGATTAGCGTCATAGCTAGATTAGTTGCCCACGATCACTAACCAGGATTATTGGCATAGCTTAGTTGGATCACGATCACTAACCAGGATTAGCGACATAGCTTAGTTGGGCCACGATCACTGACTAGGAGGATTATCGTCATAACTCAGTTGGACAAGATTCACTGGTCAGGAGAACTATAACAGATAATAGACCTGTGGGTGGATATGAATTCGGCCCCACCAAACTTGTTGCCTTATATTAGGTTAGGCTTGTTTATGTTAGGTTAGGCTAGACTAAGATAGATTAGCTTAGCATTTTCTTGTGACTTATGCTTATCCCCCCCCTCCTCCCCCAAATGGTTTCACACGCTTTCTCCACGCAAATGCGGGTGGATTTCCTTTAAATTCTACCTTCCTATCAACCCTATTAGTGTAAATATGTGGATAGCCCGGACGAATAGTTAAACCGGGGGAGGGGGGGGGCTACCCAAAACTAATACTAGGCACGTTAAACTATAATTATATTTGTTTGTTGTAATATTGTTTTTGCAGAGGTTATGTCTGCAGGAATTGTCTACGGAATATGAGTTCCGAGAGAAGAATGGGCTCGAGCAGCCATGTTTGTTTGAATGGATGTAGTTAATACTATCTTATCTTTGTCGACAGAGCATGTTTGTCTATTGTCTGGTTCAGAGTTATCTTATGCTTGGTTGACCAATGAGCATGTTTGTCCACTGGCTAGTTTTCAGTTCTTTCTAAGAGGTTTGAGGGTCCATTCCTTGAGGTGGGGAGGGGGGGGGGGTGCTAGTTAAAGTGAGTTTAGGGCAGTATTTTTGAAATTTGTATAGCATTAACAGTTTTTTTGCCAAAATAAATCAAATATTTCTTGTATAGAAACATAAGAGTTAAGTTTTCTGCACATGCTAATCTAACAGCTGTTCTTGAATATCTGTCAAGGGTGCTATGGAATGTTGTGACATTTTCTCTTTATTTAAAAAGTTTGTCGCCAAATGGCGCTATGTTCATGACAGATATTCAAGAACTGGTAAGATTAGCATGTGAAGAAAACTATGCAAGAAATATTTGATTTATTTTGGCCAAAAAATATGTGTGCTATAAAAAACTGCAAAATTAATGCACTGAACTTGCGCTCACTAGCACCCCCCACCTTAAATAATTATTTAGCACCACGTCTTACTACCTGTTGAGATTATACACCTATGTATTTATTACACTAATGGATTAGGGAGGCTTAATTTAGATTAAGTGCATCCACATTTGCGTGGAAGGAAAGTGGAAAACCATTTAGGAAAGAACACACTCAGTGCACCCAACCGGGATCGAACTCCGATCTCCCCGTCTGCAGCAGCCCAGTCCAACACGAGATTAGCGCGTTAGACCACGCGGTCACCAAAGCGGGTATATTCCTTAAATTGCTTGCTTAGAGAAACGAGCTCTACGCCGAGAGAGATTAACTCACGCCATAGACATCTCAGCCACCGATGCGGGGAGCAGGAGAGAATTATTCCTGACAGCAAGGTTTACCATCTCTTGTCTCAAGTGATAGTAAATAAAATAGGATATCCACGGTAGGAGGTGTTGGCAATAGGAAATGTTACCAAGTATGCATTTGCCAAATCGCAATTATCTGCAAAACTATACAGTAGCCCCATGGCTTCTTTGGTGCTGACTGACAGCTGACGGATTTGAAAAGTTACCAGACCAAAATATGTATCCCTACACCAAACCATATGATCTGCAAAAACATATGTTTAGCAGCTGTCACTTCTGACACTCTGTCAGCACCAAAGAAGACAGTCGCGTGTTGCAAATGTTACACCCCCTTGAAATTTAGTCAGAAATTAATTTTTTTTTCATTGTCATTTTGACATTTCAAATATGAACTGCAAAATCATTTTATAATAGCTCAAGGGAAATAAAATAAAAACTAATTTAAACATAAAATATTAAATAGTATGTTAAAAAAATAAATACGATTATTTCTTACATTATTGAAACACAAACTTAAGAAAATAGCCCTTTAGATGTTTCTTTTTGTGAAAACGTCTGTGGTTTATCTTAAAAATACTATACCAACTTGAGCTACTAAAAGACTGCGTTCACTTCATAAATCAAGATGGAATACCCGAAACAAGGGCGGATGATGACGTCATACAAGGCATCTTCTGTTGTGTTTATGCGTTGTTTACACAATTAAAACGTTTTATTTTCAAACTAATATTTTGTAGGGCTCTTTTCTCCAAGTTATAAAATTTTTTTAGTTATTTTGGTGACCAACCAGATACAAGTGTGAGTACGATGGTTTTTAATTATTTCATGTTCAGTGAGGCGCACAACGAGTCTTAAAGAAACTTTAAAATGTAGATGGAATCACCGTTTCTGATTGGGTGACTCAAGTTTCTTGCGCTAAATATCACTCCGCGCGGAACTACTTTCTTTTCTTAGACATGGTTACGACTTCATTTCGAGGTTGTGCCATAACCGTTGCTACAAACGAGCTGAGCTGCCTTGCCACCCGTTCGGGCAATGTGCATATTTCGTAGTAGCCTACTAATTACGCTAATATGATAGGAATGCGAAAGGTTGAATTCAGATTAAGTGTGTCCGCATTTGCGTGGTGGGTAGGAGTGGATACCCGTTTAGGGAAAAACCACCTTTAGTACACCCGACCAGCCGTCATCATGTCACTTTCGCAATAGTATAGACTGACGATGACGAGGAGATCGGGGTTAGAATCCCGGTCGAAAAAACGCTAGCTTTATAATCTACACATTTAGTTTAGTATGGGAAACTTTAAATTAAATTTTAACGCCAACTTTATAACCCACACATTTAGTTTAGTTTGGGAAACTTTAAATTAAATTCTATCAGCTAACCTAAACTTGATAGTATTGCAAGATTGCTTTTAAAACATATCATCCATTTAACTGTTTCAAAAAGCTATTAAATCTACATTAATGTATTTAAACGTCAAGTTGACATATGGGGGTAATTTTAACAGCAGCTGTAAAGAAAAAAAAACCTTTCTAAGGCCTTTTGCCAAGGTCGGATAATCTACATCTATTTGTTTTATAGGAGCTATTTTGAAAATGTTCTTACAAAGATGATCATATTATAAGAAAGTACAAAAGTAACACGCATGCGCCGTTCTAGCTCTGCGCTTCTAGTTCCTTTATAGAAAAATACGCGAACAGTGATGTGCCAATGGCGGCTTCTTAATTCCAGGTTTTTTTTTTACCAGTAAAAGTGTTTTGATTATCTGGAAAATACAATGTTTTAAGGTGGAAATTGTAGTGGAAGCGAGAAAAAAAAAGTGTTTTTGAAGTATTTTTATCTCAAAACTTTTTTTTTTGTCAAAATAAATAAAATAATAATTCAGTATAAACATAAAGTTTAATTTTCTTCACACGGTGACATCAACATTTGTTGAATATTTGTCAAGGGTGTCCTGGAATTTAATGACCTTTTCTCTTCATTAAAAAAAAAAATTGTCATCTAATGCCACTATGCTCATGATAGGTATTCAACATCTGTTGATTACACCATGTGAATAAAATTAAAATTTGTTTTTATTAGAACAAGATTTTATTTATTTTGCCCCCCTCCTCCCCCCTCAAAAAAGTTTTGCTATAAAAATTGCAAAAACACCTTTTACCGTACCTCTTACATTCCTAATGTATTAAACGATGTGGTTTATAAAGTCTCTTGATATCACTATCGCAACACATGAAGTATCAGATATTGACGATCGATTCGCTCGTATGCAACCACATTCAAATTGTATGGTACTTAAATGTTTTTTATTTGGTCTATTGATTGAATTTGTGTTTGCTTTACAAACACACACACACGCACGGGCCATTCACAATACAATTACCTCCAACGATACGTGTTTTAACATGAGTTAGGTTTCTTTTCTTATCTAAGCTACTTTACTAAACAATCATTGTGAGGGGTTTCCTAAAGATTTTTATATAAATCTCGCCTTTCATCAACTATAGAATTCTATTGTTATGTTTATTGAACTTTTATTTCGCTATATTTATTTATTTTTTCTTACTGTACAATTTGTTTAAGCTTGCGTATCTGTGCTGAATATGAATTGTTTATTTATAATATTTTTGCGAAAAGTATTCCCCGTTTACTCCATGATCTTATTATTTACCTCAGTCTTACTTTTTGTAGTTTGGCCAACAGAAGACCCTTACTCCCTTCATTAAAAAAATGCAAAATTTGACTGAACTTCTTGTTGAAAAAAAATTGTTTATCCAATAAAATATTTGGGTCGTGATGAAGATAACAGAAAACTACACTATTTGATGCCAAACTCGAGTTATATTACTTACCTAAGTTAAGCGCTACCCTTGGGGTGAGAAGGGTCTTAGGGATCTTAAGGTGTACAGTATATCGTGATGTAGTTCTTTACTGAAGCTGAGCGTGTTGAATTGTAAGTAGAAGTACCGCAAAAAACTGGCGATATGGACGAATAATCTGAGACTGATTGAGAAGTGAATGAACTTATCGAGGATTATTTCTGCAAGTCTTTAATTCTCCCTTTAGTTAAAAATGAATGAATTTGCTCTTGGGCCAAAATTGACTTCTGTAGAGAGTTCTTTTTAGTTGCATTGCAACATGTTTCCCATAAATGTCAAATTCACATTCTTTGTCAGGTTGATTGATTGGTTCGTTTAGCTGCTTCAGTTCTTTGACTGCTGCCATGACATCATTTATCCTAGACCTTAGTAATTTCGGAGAACGAGCTGAATCTATTTTTTGAACAATTTACCAGGGTGCTATGGTGTAATAGACGGAAAGCATGTGTTTACACAAGCACCACCTAACTCTGGATGGTTTCTGATGGTGGTGTTTTTCAAAATTGCTCAACATTTACTGCTTTGGAAAACAATCTCCTACCTAATTGAGGAAGTATTGTAGGGTGTTATGCATTCCCATTGAAAACATATTTGATGAAGCCCTATCCTCGTAATGTGTTGACTTTGGAATAAACATTTTTTAACTACAGAATTTCAAGAGCTAGACGTATTGTGGAAAATGTGTTTGGCATTTTGGTCAGCAAATTCCGTGTATTTGAGAAACCCATTGCTTGTGGGGTTACTACAGTGGACAAACTAATTCAGAGAGCATGATTGTTACACAACTGACACAACTGGTTAAGGTATACCTCAGTTAGCACCTACCTACCAAAAGGTTCTGTTGATGAAGAGGACGTAGATAGAGGTGAGATAATTAATGGGAATTGAAGGTTGGAGACTCTTGGACTTTTTGATGTACATCGTATTGGAGGTAACCATTCTCCGAGATAAGCAAAGGAAGTTAGAGATAAATACAAAAATAAATTTTGTAAATGAGGGTGCAGTATTTTGGCAAAATAGAATGATTTATTAATGTTCTTGTAGTGAGAATAAAATTTCAAGCTTAGGTAATAAAAACTATTAGTTTGTAAATTATATTGACACAATATAATGAAATAAGTTCCTGTGAAAAAAATTGTTAACTTAATTAATATAAAGCTTATTCATATCTGCAAAATATGTAACTATTTTTTTAACGATAAATAAACAAAATATTATCAATTTACAAAATTGCTATGAGATGACCGTTTCACTTGTACAGTTCTTATAAAAGAATGCATTGCAGCAAACAACTTCCCTACCGACACATAGACATCTTCCGCATCAGCCCTAGATTTATTGGATTTTTTGTTTTCGCATATCCTATTCAAAATCCTTCAATTTCTATTGCTTCCACAATTGTCAATACTGCTGCATCTCTAGCATTTTTGTTTCTATAATGCACGCTAGACATATTCCATAAACACTCATGGTCTCTGTAAAGCTCAACAAACTTTACAGTGGTATCTTCACAACACCTATTCGGCATGATTTATAAATAAATAATACAAATATGCTATTCGAATAAGTTTTTTTATTAATATATCAATAAACTACTAGCTAGAGGGGTGACCTGGTGGTCTAGGGGTAAGGGGCTGGAGGTCCGGGGTTCAAAACTAGGTCCCGGCACAGATTTATCTGATTCCTTCACCTCTGACAAGACATCTTGTGAATGTGGGGAATGCCAAGCCCCCACCATGGTTCGGATTCCATGTTAAACTGTAGGTTCTCCATTTCATCTCACAATCACCCTAACATTACACATTAGCGTAAGTGCGTGTGAACCGAACGGGTAGTAAGACGCGGTGCTAATAATTATACTAGCTATAGAACAAAGAGCACAAAGCATCCAAGTAGCGCACTCTCTCAACTAGTGGACTGTAAAGCATGCTACGCGTTCACACAGGTCGAGTTGATGTTCTAGTGGACATTCCAGTAAGAAGTTGTGGGGTGGGGGAAGGCAAGTGAGAGCTAGCAAAAATAAATAAATGCTTTCTATTCACTTGACTGGCCTACCTGCTAAAAGCTAGTACTCGCTTTGCTACCGGAATAGATAAAACCGTTGTTTACACGAGTCTAGCTACTGGCGTTTATAGTTACCTGCTCAAGTAGCTTGTATCCGCACTTGACACATGTAAACTAGCGTTAAGTCTCGATAGCTACAGTAGCCCCACGGCTTCTTTGGTGCTGACTGAAAGCTTTGAAAAGTTACCAAACCAAATTATGTATCCCTACGCCGAATCATATGATCTGCAAAAACATGTGTTTAGCAGCTGTCAGAAGTCAGCACCAAAGAAGCCACGGGACTACTGTACTTTGGACTTCCCTAGAAAATGGCGGGTTGCGTTGCAGTGAGGTTTTCCTTCTTCTCTTTTTATATCGCAGTTAAAGACGTTATGGAGCGCGAGTAGGACTATTTTCACATTCGAAAATTATCAAATGAAATGGCATTTATATATATTATTTTTCTAGTCTGAAAATATTCGAAACCAATATCAATAATATTTAAATAATTTTGTACTATTATTATTACAACCCCGTTTTAGACCGCCACTGCATAAGTAGTATATAGTTTGATAAATTAGTACTGAACTATGTAAATTCATAATAAAATAGATAGTGCACAGCAGAATTATAATATGGTTTGATCAAACGTTCAATAACATTGGAGACTAACCCAGCAAACACTATGCAAGTCCAAATAATGGATGATACACAAACAACTCTGTTTCAAGCAGTTCTGCTTTGCCTCTCCAGTAAGCTATCAGTTCACATTCCTTACAGTTATCAGTAGGGTGAGGGGGTGATTCATCGGTACTAAGCTCAGCTCAGCTTTATTTGTTGTTACGCATCTTAGGTCTGCAGCCCTCTATGTGGGCTATCAGCAGGGTTACCACAAGTCCTATCTCACCCCAACCCCTCTCAATGTAATATTTTTGTGAAGTAAAATTAATGTCCGGACCTCAAGAGTTCTTGAATATCTGTCAATGATGTCCTGGATTTTAATGGCAACTTTTTCTCTTCATTTATTACAAAGAAGAATCGAACCAGCTATAAAATACAAACTTTAGGACGTGTATTACACTTGAAGAACGTATTTTAATAACCTCAAACGGATGTCCAAGGAATTAAAGGGACTAATTTGTTCCAAACATGTGACCAAAGGTGGAACATACAACCAACAACCGTCCGATATTGATGGGGGCGTGTGTCGAGTCACCATTATTTCGCGTCACTTCAATGGACGCTGACTCATAATTATGTTTACATTGTAAAAACCTGCAGACGCATGCAAATGTTAAGATGCCAGATCACATAACGCCTAACTTTGGTGGGCGCTCTCCAATATTGGATCTTTGTCGTACAGTTGGCAACACTGATCTGGCTAGACGACCGACTGTCTCTGGGTCAGCTGATGCGGGGGCTGCAAGGTCATTGACCTTACCTTCCTCCCCTCTCGCTCGGCTCGAACAGGTCCACCAACCCGCAAGGCTAAAAGATGTAGATAGAATCTTCTTTCCTTTCTCCCTTAGAATAAATACTGCCAGGCCTACCGCTACAAACACGCCAGTTAGTCTTCAAGGGAAAATAACGCCGCGCGAAGGTTCGAAATGTAGTTAAAGTCGAAGATAAAATCTCCTTCACTTCGGCTTCAACTTCAAAACACAAAATAACCTTCACAACTTCGAAAAATTTCTTAACGAAGAAAAAGAGTTAAAACGTATTTTGAATCGATTTGAAATATTTCACTAAATATGACATATTTTAACATTATAGTTGTTTTTTATAACCACCAAACAGTATTTTAAAAACAGACTAGTGATTAAATGACATATATTATCTTTGTTGGTAGAAATCGGGGATATTGTTGTCAAAAGAAAGGGTTGATTTCTGAAATTGCTGTTTTCCCTGTAAATATTTTTGAAAAAGGAAATTTATGTACTTATCCTTTATCTATATAAGTTTTCATATTAAAAAAATATACATACATACAAATTGATAAAATATATTTGAAAAAGAAAAATGTTTTATTGATTGTTTTTGCAAGCGTATACGAGTGAAACCTAGAAAAAAAAAAAGTCAGACATTATTTTTGGAAAAAAAAATCTCTTTACAAGCAAAGAACAAATAAAAATTACCCTAAATTTGTTTAGAAATAAAAATAGCTTTGTTTACACAAGAATATTTTTTTAAATCGTACTATTCCTATCTTGGGCAGTAGGCCTAAGATATTAGAGAAGTATTCAGATAATACAGTTGGTAATGCTGAGCTATTATGTTTGCAGTCAACCCTCGTGTTCCTAGACAAAGAGCTTTCTACATTCCTGGAATCACTTCTCTAGCCAAACATAACTTCCACCTGAGAGGACACCATCTAAGCTAGTCTCTATCTGCGGCGGTGGACGTTCGCACGCTATGTACACTATATTCGCTACTGGAGTGGTGGTAACTGACAGTTCCCGAGCAGAAGATTTGTTATTGCAAACGTGGGCTGAAAGTCGATAATGTGGAACTATATTTTTAATAGTAATTTATATCAATCTAAAGTGTTAATAAACGTTTCTACGCGTATAAACCAAACAGGTAGTAAAACATGGTGCTAAAAAAAGACGCGGTGCTAAAAATAAAAAATAAATTTAATTATTTATATTAACACTTGTAAAACTGATCACAAAAAAAAAGTGTTTTTATAACTTAGAGGAAATATCATACAAGATACTAGTTTCAAAAAAAAAGTTTTTATTTTGTAAACAGGTGCGCATAAACACAACCAATCACGGTTTGTATGACGTCATCAACCAACCTAATTTCATCTATTTCGCCATCTTGATTTATGAAGTGAAGGCAACCTTTTAGAAGCTCTTGGTTCGTGTTTCAATAATCTAACACAGCTAAAAAAAAGAAAAAAAAAAGTTTGTTGTGAAAGTTTTTATACCGATCGGGTAGCGAGGATAGTGCTAATATTTGTTGAGAGGGGCTTTCATGTGGTCAGCAAAACTAACCCTTCAGCTGTTAAGCCCCAGACCATAGCCGATACTTCTTTGCTAAAGAAGCTCCACACGAGGCTGATTTGGACCCGTTCCAAACTCAATGCGCCACAGAAACATCTGAAACCATCATGGATCGAACTCTGGACGAATGGCTCTGTAACCAGGAACTCTGAACACTAGACCATAGAGGATAAAGAACCCATAGTAATGTTCGTATGTATGTGTGTGTGTATATATTCGTGTTATTGATCCAGTGGCGCATCCAAGGAAAGTGGGGGTATCCCCCGCCCCCTCAAAGCCCCTATATCATTTTAATAAAAACGTAAATCTAATGGAAGTACGGTATAGCTCAAATTTAGAACTTAGATGATGTATTGAATAAATAAACTACATAAGCACGTTAAAAGTGTCCCTAAAATTATCAAATGAATAGAGCCGAGAAACTATCTATTCGATACACGGCTAAATAACTTTTTAGTTAATATATTTTTGTTTACTATTTAAAACATAACAACATATAAGTACAAGAACATATAAATAGACAAGCTAGCAGTCATAATTCTGATGTTTTAGTTTATGGGGCTTTTAACACAAACTAAGAGCTATTAACTATAGCCTGGTGCACTGGTTCTTGCACCACAATCAGTATTCCACAAGAGTACCTCTGGTTCTTGCTTCATTCTGTATTCCACAAGAGTACCCTGATTATTGCATCATAATCTGTATTCCACAAGAGTACCTCTGGTTCTTGCATCATAATCTGTATTCCACAAGAGTACCCCTGATTCTTGCACAACAATCTGTATTCCACAAGAGTACCTCTGATTCTTGCACCACAATCTGTATTCCACAAGAGTACCTCTGGTTCTTGGACCACAATCTGTATTCCACAAGAGTACCCCTGGTTCTTGCACCACAATCAGTATTCCACAAGAGTACCTCTGGTTCTTGCACCACAATCTGTATTCCACAAGAGTACCTCTGGTTCTTGCTTCATTCTGTATTCCACAAGAGTACCCCTGAGTCTTGCACCACAATCTGTATTCCACAAGAGTACCTCTGGTTCTTGGACCACAATCTGTATTCCACAAGAGTACCCCTGGTTCTTGCACCACAATCTGTATTCCACAAGAGTACCTCTGATTCTTGCACCACAATCTGTATTCCACAAGAGTGCCTCTGGTTCTTGCACCACAATCTGTATTCCACAAGAGTACCTCTGGTTCTTGCATCATAATCTGTATTCCACAAGAGTACCCCTGAGTCTTGCACCACAATCTGTATTCCACAAGAGTACCTCTGGTCCTTGGACCACAATCTGTATTCCACAAGAGTACCCCTGGTTCTTGCACCACAATCTGTATTCCACAAGAGTACCTCTGATTCTTGCACCACAATCTGTATTCCACAAGAGTACCTCTGGTTCTTGCACCACAATCTGTATTCCACAAGAGTACCCCTGGTTCTTGCACCACAATCTGTATTCCACAAGAGTACCTCTGGTTCTTGCATCATAATCTGTATTCAACAAGAGTACCTTTGGTTCTTGCACCACAATCTGTATTCCACAAGAGTACCTCTGGTTCTTGCACCACAATCTGTATTCCACAAGAGTACCCCTGAGTCTTGCACCACAATCTGTATTCCACAAGAGTACCCCTGGTTCTTGGACCACAATCTGTATTCCACAAGAGTACCCCTGGTTCTTGCACCACAATCTGTATTCCACAAGAGTACCTCTGATTCTTGCACCACAATCTGTATTCCACAAGAGTGCCTCTGGTTCTTGCACCACAATCTGTATTCCACAAGAGTACCTCTGGTTCTTGCATCATAATCTGTATTCCACAAGAGTACCCCTGAGTCTTGCACCACAATCTGTATTCCACAAGAGTACCTCTGGTTCTTGGACCACAATCTGTATTCCACAAGAGTACCCTGGTTCTTGCACCACAATCTGTATTCCACAAGAGTACCTCTGATTCTTGCACCACAATCTGTATTCCACAAGAGTACCTCTGGTTCTTGCACCACAATCTGTATTCCACAAGAGTACCCCTGGTTCTTGCACCACAATCTGTATTCCACAAGAGTACCTCTGGTTCTTGCATCATAATCTGTATTCAACAAGAGTACCTTTGGTTCTTGCACCACAATCTGTATTCCACAAGAGTACCTCTGGTTCTTGCTTCATTCTGTATTCCACAAGAGTACCCCTGAGTCTTGCACCACAATCTGTATTCCACAAGAGTACCTCTGGTTCTTGGACCACAATCTGTATTCCACAAGAGTACCCCTGGTTCTTGCACCACAATCTGTATTCCACAAGAGTACCCCTGGTTCTTGCACCATAATCAGTATTCCACAAGAGTACCTCTGGTTCTTGCAACACACTCAGTATCCCTGGTTTTTGCGCCCAGGCTACATCCCCAGCATCCTAGAGACCCAGCCGCCGTATTGATCTGAAACTCCCCCTCATATTTTTAGTAACCAACACCACTGGCCCTCCCTGTTCTCTCTCACCCTGATTGGTCCCGTCGTTCTGTTGTGTTGCTCTACCCTCGACACGAACTGCTAAATACTAGCTCGTGAGTGGTTCGATAGATCTCCGTATGTGCTCGCGGCGTAGCGAGTCGGGGATGCCTTTAGGTGGAACCCTTAAGGGCACCGTATTCTTCTAGGCCAGCTTTTTCGAACTGCTCAGTAGAACCCCTGGGCTCCTCCATAGTTATCTGAGGCACCATGAGGCAATTTTAGAATATTCTTTATTATTGTTTTTTCATACTATAACATAGCGCCAGTAATATTGTCAATTTATTTATTTATTTTCAAATTTGAATAAAGTACATTTGCCAAAGGTGCAGCCAGAATTTGAACCCTGACCTTAAAATTTAACAGGAAACCAAAATAAACGAGACTTTATCATCGTCGCGGGTTATAAGGTATGGTTTTAGACCTATATTTATCTGGAATTGGTTCCCCTATACATAATAATAATAATAATAATAATAATAATAATAATTAGCACCGCGTCTTACTAGCAGTTCGGGTTATACGCTTTAAGTACTAATTACGCTAATGGATTAGGAAGGTTGAATTAAAGGAAGTGAACCCGCATTTGCGTGGAGGGCGAGTGGAAAACCATTTAGGAAAAACCACCCCCAGTTCACCCGACCGAGATTCGAACCTCGATCTCCCCATCCTCGGCGGTCGGGCTCAACACGACAAGCGCGTTAGCCAACTACGCCACCGAGGCGGGTTATACTTTTTATGTTAGAGACTTGTATAATGAATCAAATAACATCAATCCATCTCTGATGAATTGTGGGTCACCTTGGTTGAGAGCTACTAGCCAAGAACAGGGGCTCCCAAAATTTTTAGACCGAAGGGGCTAGTGGCACAGGAACGGGGTTGTACGAGGGTAAATTTGACCCCCACCCCAAAATATAACTTTTAGATACCTAATATTTAAAGAACTGGTTGAGACCAAATACAGTAGCCCCATGGATTCTTTGGTGCTGACTGACAGCTCACAGCTGACTTCTGACAGTCAACATTGAGGTATATAACTAAATTTTGACTGTCAGAAGTGACAGCTGTTAAACACATGTTTTTGCAGATCATATGGTTTGGCGTAGGGATACATAATTTGTTCTAGTAACTTTTCAAAGCTTTTAGCTGTCAGTATGCACCAAAAGAAGTCATGTGGCTACTTTACAAACTTTGATAGTGATACCAGCTACATCAGTTACTGGAGAAAGGAAGGTTTTCACTGCTTGAACGTGTAAAAAAAAACTTCTTCGTTTCACGATGAGGCAACGTAGATTAAATCACCTCTTATCTGATTAATATATACCCTGAGAGACTCAACAAACTTGAAATTTACAAAACTAGTTAGTAGTTTTATAGATAGTAACGAATATAGGCAAAGGTGTTTGGAAACCTACTTTTAATTTTTAGTCTTTCATAATTTTTAGTCGAACCGCTTCAGATATAATTTTTCTTAATTTGTTCTGTGTGTATTTATTCTAATGTTTGGCATGCCTAAAATAATCGAGAAAAATGCAAAAAGGGACCGTTAAATATTACATTTTCTTGGTCGTTTTTTAATCTCAAAAAACGTTATCCCCTATAATGGCACTATATTTACCTTCCCAAATAAAAAAGGTTCCTGCACCATTGGAAGAGTTCCATCGGAAAAAAATACAGCTAGAACCACCTCATACAAATTTTCGCACTAAATAATGATTTAAATAGCTTGCAATAGTGCAATCTATGAATTATAAAACAAACGTATATTAAATAAATAACGGGCCACTATTTTATGTAATATACCTTTTCAATAAATTAGGGAAATATCAGAACAAGGCATGCAAACTAAATCAGGGCTGCCACTATTTTATCACTACAAAATTCCCTGTGTTTTCCAGAAGGGATTTCCATTTTTCCAGGCAGCTTAGATTGAATTAGAGAGTAATAAAATATTTAATTTTTTTTTATCAAAGTGACTAATGTGAAGTCATGTAATTTATATTTAAAACCAGATTATTTAATATCGATGCGGAAATATATCTTCTGTCGCTTCACAACCCTTATTTTAAGGGGTAATGAGACATGTTTCAATCAGCGTGCTTAATTCCTCGTAATTAATATTGGATCCTCTAGTCCGAAAAACCGGCACATTTGGTTATCCGGCATGGTCTATTTCAATATTATAATCAAAGCCATTAAGGAAACATCATCTTCAATTCAACCATAAGAAAATTCTCATCTCTAATTTTCACTAATTCATCAATAATATAGTTAAAATATCTATTTTTCAGTTGAGTTGAGTATTTGCTAACAAATGTTCACTCTCCCCTTACCCCCAAACCCCACTATTTGATGAATCTATCTATATATGTAACAGGCCCTATGTATCACCTCCAACCCAGAACACTTCACCTACTATAGTAGGCCGCAAGCCGCCAAAGTGGACATTTTTACGATTGAAAATTTACTGGTAAATTGTAATCTCTACTTAACTCCCTTCCCTTCACCTACAGTAGCCCCGTGGCTTCTTTGGTGCTGACTGACAGCTCACAGCTGACTTCTAACAGTCAACATTTAGATTCATACCTAAATTTTGACCGTCAGAAGTAACAGTTGCTAAACACATGTTTTTGCAGATCATATGGTTCGGCGTAGGGATACATGTTTTGGTCTGGTAACTTTTCAAAGCCGTCAGCTCTCAACTGTCAGTCAGCACCAAAGAAGCCATGGGGATACTGTATGTTGGCCAAAAGCCGCTACTGCGGAAATTTTTACGATTGTGAATTTACCGGAAAACTTAAACCTCTAATTACCATCCACCTGAGGATATCCGTATATTTACACGGGTGGTTGGGGATGAAGAGAAGTAGAAAACTGACATGAAGTATAGTCGCGTTTGCGTGGAAAAAGAATGAAAAAAACACACACACACGTTTAGCTAACATCACCCTCGGTAAACCCGACCGGGATTCGAAGCCAGATCTTCCCACATCAGCAGTCCAGTCTATTACGAGAGTAACGCCATAGACCATCGAAGATAGTAACAAAAAAAAAAATGTATCGATAGTTAAAGGGGCCTACTTTGTTTATAATTAATATAGCAGGCCCCTATATTTATCGATAAAACTTTTTTGCTACTAGGCAATGATCTATTTTTAATAATAAATATGCACAAACTTCAGTTTTGTTTTATTTAAAAAAATTTTCAAATTTGATTTTAGAACAAATATAATAAAATTAAAATAAGTTTTCCATAGGCTCCATAGGCTACCATATTTTAGCCATGTATTTATCATCGCAATCAATACAGATTGAATATAGCTTCAACCAAGTATAGACCACGCGAAGGATGTAGGCCTAAAATATTTTTACATTGTAAGGAAGCTATATTCAATAAGAAATGACACTAATTGCTAGGTGCTAAAAATAGCCCGAGCCTGTTCCTAGCCGCATTCTTTGTTGTAGGAATTTCCAAAGGAGGACAGAATTCCTAAAGCGAGTTATGCTGGTGGGTGTAACCGGCAACCCATGGCTGAAGCCCTGATCAGCAAGCAACCCATGCTGAAGCCTGACAGCAAGAACCCATGGCTAGACCTACCAGAACCCTATGCCTGAAATTCTGACCAGCAACCCTATGCCTGAAGCCCTGACCGCAACCCTATGCCTGAAGCCTACTAGAACCCAGCGAAGCCTGACAAAACCCTATGCCTGAAATTCTGACCGGCAACCCTATGCCTGAAGCCCTGACCAGCAACCCTATGCCTGAAGCCTGACCGCAACCCTATGCCTGAAGCTCTGACTAGAACCCTATGCCTGAAACTCTGACTAGCAACCTATGCCTGAAGCCTGACTAGCAACCCTATGCCTGAAGCCTGACTAGCAACCCATGGCTGAAGCTCTGACCAGCAACCCTATGCCTGAAGACCTGACCAGAAACCCTATGGCCAGAAATTCTGACCGGCAACCCTATGCCTGAAGCCCTGACCAGCAACCCTATGCCTGAAGCCCTGACTGCAACCCTATGCCTGAAGCCTGACTAGCAACCCTATGCCTGAAGCTCTGACCAATAACCCTATGCCTGAAGCTCTGACCAGCAACCCTATGTCTGAAGCCCTGACCGGCAACCCATGCCTGAAGCCTGACCAGCAACCCTATGCCTGAAGCCTGACCAGCAACCCTATGCCTGAAGCTCTGACCGCAACCCTATGCCTGAAGCTCTGACCGGCAACCCTATGCCTGAAGATCTGACCGGCAACCCTATGCCTGAAGCTTGACCGGCAACCCTATGCCTGAAGCTCTGACCAGAACCTATGCCTGAAGCCTGACTAGCAACCCTATGCCTGAAGCTCATGACTAGCAACCCTATGCCTGAAGCCTTGACCAGCAACCCTATACCTGAAGCTCTGACCAGCAACCCTATGCCTGAAGCTCTGACCGCAACCCTATGCCTGAAGCTCTGACCAGCAACCCTATGCCTGAAGCTCTGACCAGAACCCTATGCCTGAAGCCCTGACTAGCAACCCTATGCCTGAAGCCTGACTAGCAACCCTATGCCTGAAGCCCTGACTAGCAACCCTATGCCTGAAGCTCTGACCAGCAACCCTATGCCTGAAGCTCTAACCAGCAATCCTATGCCTGAAGTCTAACCAGCAATCCTATGCCTGAAGCCCTGACCGGCAACCCATGCCTGAAGCTCTGACCAGCAACCCTATGCCTGAAGCCCTGACCGGCAACCCTATGCCTGAAGCTCTGACAGCAACCCTATGCCTGAAGCCTGACCAGCAACCCTATGCCTGAAGATCTGACCGCAACCCTATGCCTGAAGCCTGACCAGCAACCCTATGCCAGAAGCCCTGACTAGCAACCCTATGCTGAAGCTCTAACCAGCAATCCTATGCTGAGCCTTAAACATTTTTTTAGCACCGCTTCTTACTAACCTTTCGGGTTATAGGCCTATGTATTTATTACACTAATGTGTTAGGAATTATGAAGGTTGAATTTAAATTAAGTGTACCAACACTTGCGTGGAGAGAGTGAAAACCACCCTCAATGTACATGATCGGGATCGAACCCCGATCTCCAGATTTCGGCAGTCTAGTCGTAGCACGATAGTAGCAAGCTATACCATGCAGCCACCGAGGCGGGTCTATATTTTTAGTTAATTTGATTTTTTTTATAACTGCGAGAAATAAATTTATTAAAAACTAAGGAACCAAATTGATTATCAGCTTAATATAAGACATCCAATATACGATCAACGAATCATTTTGGTGCTAATAATAATCATTTCTATTTAAATTGCTTATGAGGAACTAGATAGCTGTTGCCCGCGGCTTTGCTCGCGTGGAAGTTGATTATATACAAATACGAAAATATACATATGTATTTACAGATTAATTTAAAATATTACGTTACGTTGATGACCATAACTTGACCTCAGATCAAAAATAATGCAAGTCCGATACAAACTTTCACCCCCTTTTTCATCCCTTATTAAATAAAATTTCCAAAATTCCTGAAACAGTATTTATTTGTTTTACGTCAATAACCGAAATACAAAATTTTGTTTATGTAACTTTCAAAATGACGGACTTTCATACATATTATCATAGATATTATCATCCCCTATTTTGACCCCTTTGGGGTGGAATTTTCTAAAATCCTTTCTTAGTGGGTGCCTACATAACAAAATGAATATACAGTCCGAATTTCATGCTTGTAGCCTTGATAGTTTGCGCTCGGCGATGATGAATCAGTCAGTCAGTCAGGACATGTTATTTTATAAGTATAGATGATATCGTGTTGCGAGGAATATGTTATTTGTTTATATAATAATATGTTTGGAAACTTTGGAAAGAATGCAACACGTGACTTCGTAACGTCCGAACCTAATGGTCGCAAAAAGACGGCAAGAGAGTCGTGAGACTCCGAGAAATAGAGCGTTTTTCTATCGGACGAAACAAAATGTGAACTTTACCTTTAAAAACAAAAACAATCGCCGTACACGTAATAAATGAAAAATATATATATAAAGCCTATTTTGATCAACCCTTATTATAAAAATAATACAAATGGTACGAGACAATCGTACACATACCTTCCAATTATATTCTATTATGATTTGGAACAAAAAAAATTCGAAAATTTATTATCAGTAAATTACTTTCAACAGGGTGTCCAGCGACCTAGAAAACAGGAGAAGTCAGGGAATTTGCTTGTTCAGGGAAAAGTCATGAAAAAGTTGGAGAATTTGATCAAATTTCTGGAATTTTTCACACATTCATTAAAATAATATAAAACTTTCAATAGTCAAAATAACTTTGTTTTTTATTCCAGTTAACAGTCCCTGCGTATTTTAATAAGCACAGTGGAATACGCTAATCTGAATTCTCAAGGTCAACATGTGATTTTTGTTTCATATTTTCATCCCTCTCTCTGAGTGTTTTTAACCAAAGTAGAGCCATGGCTATGCGCATGTGCAAGAATTCGATAAGACTCTTGAAAGAAAAACTAAATAATAATAATAATATTAGCACCGCGTCTTACTACCCGTTCGGGTTATACGCTTTAAGTACTAATTACTCTAATGGATTAGGAATTTGGAAGGTTGAATTAGAGGAAGTGAACCCGCATTTGCGTGGAGGGAGAGTGGAAACCCATTTAGGAAAAAACACCCCCAGTTCACCCGACCGAGATTCGAACCTCGATCTCCCCGTCCTCAGCAGTCGGGCTCCACACGACAAGCGCGTTAGCCAACTACGCCACAGAGGCGGGTCCCCAAGAAACTAAAAAAGAATGTGTCTCGCAACAATTTTAAACTGTACTGGTGTACTCAATAGGATCTAATTGAATTCTAATCTTAGATCGCACCACACAAATGCCCATTGTTTTAGAGTGAATTTTTTTTTAACTCCATCATAGAGTGACACAATTTCAGATGATGTTTGTGTCTAGAAATAGTAAGTTGTACATTAAGTTGCGATATTAATAAAATAATGTTTTTAATAGTGAACGGAAAAATTGGAAATTGGCTCTGGAAAAGTCAGGGAATTTTAAAATATAATTTGGCTGGACACCTTGTTTAAATGCTTTTTTTATTCTAACAAGAATAAAGTGTTATTTATCATGCATCCCCGGGTACCTAGTTTTGAACGAAATTGTAAAAGCCATTTTTTGAACAATTTAGAAAAATTTAAAATCAATATTTAATAAATTAACCAACTGCTTTTTGAACTTTTCTCCGAAAAATTGAGGAAGCAAAACCTAAAATGAATGTAGTCGAACTTGGGATGTTTTGTCGTCTGATAGATCAACTTAAAATTAATCAAGATACCAACCTTAAAAATCAATCAGTATTTTATTACAAAATGTCAAGAGTTTTTAATCTAGATATTTGTATTCAGCCTATTTTATAAAATTAATACAAATATTTTCGGTTTCAATATTTAAGGCATGCACTTTGAAACTACATTATAAAATTATTAAAATACTAAAGCGTCAGTTTGTATAGTCGGATTTGCATGAGACAAAGATCGGGGTCAGAATCCCAGCCGAGGTACTGAATGTTTTTTTTTCCTCCTACATGTTTTTAAGCCTACCCCTCAATGCAAATTCGAATACATTTCCTTAAACATAATATTATTTCTTTCCTCACTACAGTATTAGTGTAAATATGCGGTTAGCACTGACAGGTTTTAAGACACAAAGAACAGAAAATAATTTAAAAAAACGAAACCAAATTGTCTAGTAAATGAACCCTCAATATACAGGTCTTGTGGTATCAATTAATTAAAACAAATTAATATTGCAGGCCTGCCTATTGCCACTTAAATACTTTCCATTTAAGGTAACACAACCTTTTAACTTTTTTTTTTACGTGCACTGCATCTTACAATCAGTTTGGGCTATCCGAAAGTTTACATTAATGGTGTAAGAATGAGGAAGGTAGAATATATAGTAAATATACCAGCATTTTCATGGAGGTAGTGATAAACTATCCAGGAAAAACTACCTTCAGTAGGTCTATAACCGGCTAGGATTCGAACCTTGACCCCCATATCACCGGCAATTTAGTGTATTGAAAGAGTGATAACTTAGACCAGTTGTTCGCATACCCCCATATATAATATCAGTGGCGAAGCGTGAAGATAATTTTGGTGTAAGCTGAGTTAAGAACACTTATAAAGGGCACACACTTAAAACTGTCAAAAATGTTATTTTTATAGTTTTATATAAAACAGTAGTAGCAGACGACGACTACTACTAGTACTACTATTACTACTACTATGTTATACTAATATAATAATAATAATATATCATTTTTATTTATTTCTAACTCTTAACTATCGAGAAATAGGAAACATGTAAATGAAATTGCACCTACCCTACTTAAATTAAAGTTTATTACTCCATTCTATCTTTAAGAGACGGAGGGGGAAGGGTCTATGTCTATCACAGTTGTCTATGTTTTCTTGTAAATCAATTCTAAGCGTCTCTGTTTCATTTCTGAAAAAATATCTATCACCCTTTCTTTGAGCACGGGATCTTGAGAGCACTTAAAAGAAAGTTCCTTTTCTATTGAAATAGTAGCCAGGCCGGATAGTCTGCTATTGTTCATAGAATTACGCAGATGTGTTTTAATTCTTTTCAATGTACTCGTTGAACGATCTGTAGTAGCCGAAGTTATTGGAAAACTGAGAATCAGTTGCAGCAACTTTACCGTCTGTTCGTACACTGTTTGGAGGTCGTTATCTTCAATGAAACCCAATAATTCAACGTAAGGTTTGATTTTGTCTTCTGAGCTGTAGATATTAACCAGTTCATTGTGTAGTGCTAAAAAGTTAAATACCGTAGAGTATGTGTTTTTAAGTTTTTGAAATTGACTGTCGGGAAAGGATTTTTTGAACTGGGTGAATTTTGTATGATTTAAGAGTTCAACAAATGCAATTTCGTCAAAGTTGGAGAATCTTTCATCTAGCTGAACTATGATGGAGTCTAAGATTTCTAATGCAACACGTTTTTGAGTTTCAAAAAAACGCTTGTGTTGGAAGTCTGCTTGATAGTTTGTGTTCAACTCCATACTCTCTTGAAGGCACTCTTGTAAAACCTTTTCTGAACGTAGAAAGGAAATGTTTGATTTGGCAGTCATTATTTCATTGATGCATAAGTTTACATCACTTGTGCATTTAGCTTGGAAAACGCTGAATAAATGTTCACTGAAGAAAAAAATTCTATCGAATAGGCACAACAAAAATGTGAACATTAAAGAATCTAAAATTCTCAGAAGACCTATTGCACAATTTATAGATTCAGGATCCCAATCATCAGACTCAGTTACGTAGTTCACCGCATTTCGTAGATGTTGGTAATGATGTTTGATGGTTGACACAGCACGTGAATTGTAGTTCCATCGTGTTTCCTCTGGAGAGGGTAATTGAAACCCATGCTGTCGAAGTATTTCTGCACGAGATGTAGATCTATTGAAGAAAGAATGAAATGCAGTCAAGTTGCAGATGAAAATTTTAACTTCCTTAATTGTCTTGGCACTGTGTAATAGAACTAAGTTCAAATGGTGCGCATAAGAGTGCAAAAAAATCGCTTTCGGATATTTTAGACGTATGATGGCTTGCACACCACCACGACAGTCCAACTTAACCGATGCTCCATCATACGTCTGGCAAATAAGCTTTTCCTCCAAATTGTATTTCTCTATGACTGCAATAAGTTTCTTGGACAGCCCCTTAACACTTTTATCGTTCGAGACATTATAAAATCCCATAAAACGTTCTTCAATATTTTTGCCATGAACATACCTAACAATTATGCTGAGTTGTGCCTTTACAGAAACGTCAGTAGTCTCATCTGCCTGAATCGACACAAAACTTGCGTCATTTATTTCACTTCGAATTTTCTCATTTATGGCAATAGTAACTGATTCGATTAAATCATTCTGAATATCAGAAGAAGTTCCCTTAAACACAGTGTTGCTTTGTAAATGGTCCTTTATTAACCCTTCCTCCATGGCAAGCAAATTTAAGGTTTCTAAATAATTTCCTTCATTGAAAGACTCTGCGCTCTCAATGTGCCCCCTGAAGGCTTGTTCTTGTTTTCCTAAATGGCACACCACATCAATGAGACGTCCTACAATATTTCGATTACGCACAACATTACTGTTATGTATAACAGCTTGAATACGGGCACTTTCTGAAACACAATCATCAATTCTGTATCTCCCCAGCATATGAAAAGCCTCGGCATTTTTTATGTGCAATTTGCTAGTTGCATGTTTCGAAGCTTTAAGTTCAAAATTTTTTAATGTTGTCTGACCAGTTTTACTCCAAGATTCCTCCCCACCAAACATTAGACAATAATAGCAATGATAAGTTTGTTTTATTTTGTTTCCTGTTAACCATCTGTATTTCGAATACCATTTTTCTTGAAAAGTTCTTGTATACTTCCCATCCTTCTGTGTAATATATAGTTTTGGTCTTGCTATTTTCCCTTTTAAATTAACTTTTTGTTCGATAGACAAAGCTTTGGTAGAATTATTTAACAAAAAGTCAACTGAATCGAAAGATTCATTGTTGGTAACTACAGAGTCTCCCATTTTTTTTTCCTACGGTACATACACTAAATCCTAAAACATTACTGATATATATTATAGTACAAAATTTAAAACAACTCAATAAAATTGTAAAATTCAAGTCACAATCAAAAAATAAACAATCTACACTTAATAAACTTTTGAAACACACTCTGAATGTTAAGAACGTAGCATTCGAGTCGGGGAGAGCCGGCTTACTGGTCGGGTGACTGAGATAAACAGTTGCGCGCGCATCACCCTTCTAGCTCCCCGCAGGCCTGATTCCACGGGGCTTCAGGCGGAAAGTTATTAGCTTATCTTGCCAAAAGGAACGAACACATTTTCTTAGCGTTCTTGCTAACATGTCACTACGTTTTTAAAATTATTTTTTTAAATTAATTTTACATTTATATGATGTACAGGGGGTGTTTTCTTTCTGTTTTCAAAAACCTGTTTGGGATAGCTGAGCTTATCCTGCCTACCCTAACGCTTCACTACTGATAATTTTTCATTTTATACACCCAAAGTTGTTGGTGCATAATTCAAGCTATACATATTCAATAATCTACGTCTAGAATAATCGACTTCAGTGGTCTTGGGGGGAAAGTGCTCGCCTCAAGTTCGTGGGTCCAATCACCGGGATCTTGAACAATTTAAAATCGGTAACACAACTTCCTTCGGATGGAAAGTAAAGGGGTCGATCCTATTTCGATTATGGCATGTAAAAAAAAACATCGTAGGTATGTGACTTTCCAATAAAATTAATAATCCCTTTCACTCTCGCTAATTGAAATTATGATGTGCTGATATGATCAGTAAGTTCAGAAAGTGCGTCTTAAATACCACAAATAAAATACATCTACGAGTAATAGTACGGATAATTTTAAATTTGAAAATAAATCACCCCATAAAATGTATATTCGTACCCCATGTCGAATACCACTGCCTTAAATCATTCGAACATTGGTGTGGGTTTTTATTAAAATTAAATTATAGCACCCCGTCTTACTACCCGTTCAGGTTATACGCTTAAGTAGGATACTAATTACGCTAATGGGTTAGGAATGGAAAGATTGAATTTAGAGGAAGTGAACCTACATTTGTATGGAGGGAGAGTGGAAAAAAACCACTCCTAGTTCACCCGACCTATATTCGAACCTCGATCTCCCCGTCTTCGGTAGTCCAACCCAACACGAAACTAGCTCGTTAGCTAGCTACGTCACTGAGGCGGGTGGGTTTTTTTAAAAATTATTTATTGAAATATAAAATACATAAATTTAGAGAACATAATATAATGGTAGTTAAAACATAATGTTGATGCGCTACTTATGAGTTTAATTAAAGTTCGAAATGATTAATACAGTACAAAGGCTGAAAATATATAATTATGAGACCTTTTATGTTAACGTTCGTTTTCGAAATATTTAAACTAACCTTTAATGTGCCGATTAAAGATTTAAAAAAACCACTTTAATGTTGATATTATAATACGATAAAAACCACCCACTTTTGTATTCGACCATACATACGACTTCATTTCGGGCGGAAGTATTGAAGGAGGAAATGATAAAGTTGGCAACCTTGCAAGTAGTCGGCAAGTAGGACAAGAGCGCCTTGTAGCGGTAGAAGTTGAAGTATTTAGGAGGGGGAGAGTAAGACTGAGTAAGATATAATAAAGAGAAGAATACAGTGGACACGTTTACTTTTTAAAAAACCTCCCAGAGAAAATAACCGGGAATATAAGAAAGAAAAAAACTTGGGGAGAGGGTGGGTAGTCGGATTTCTATCATCCTTTTTAAAAGAAGATACAGTCAAATTATTATATTAAGAGACTTAAAATATATACAAAACACATTCTTTTTAGGCCATAATTTAAAACATTTCACTATTTGTATTATATATCGTTAGTGACAGCTGCAGATAATATAACTTGACTTATGAATACTTGAAAGTAGATCTAACAATTTAACTAAATGGACTGTATCCGTTCATGCTCTTCGCATATTTAAAAGAATGACTGTAAGGATGAGAAAGGTAAAATTTAGAGAAAGTGTACCCGCATTAATGTGGAGGGGAAAGTAGTAAACTATCTAGGGAAAAAAAAACCTTTCAGGTACACTCTTCACGAAATGGATAGCTTTTAAATAGGTATTCACCCTTCCTTATGTATTATTAATATATCAGATGACCTGATGGTCTAGGGGTAAGGTGTTGGGGTTCAATCCTCGGTCCCGGCACAGATTTATCTGATTGCTAAACCCTTCCTTCACCTCTGAAAAGACGTGTATTAATCACAACTTGTGAATGCGGGGAATGACAGCCCTCCACCGTGGTTCGGATCCCACGTTAAACTGTAGATTCTCCATTTTATCTCACAATCACCCTATCATTACACATTAGCGTAAGTACGTATAACCCGAACGGGTAGTAAGACGCGGTGCTAATAATAATAATAATATATTATGTAGGCTAACGAAAAAATCATTATTTTTAGAGGTAATTTTCTTTCGTAGTAAAAGGTAGCGATCTTACCTTGATTGATTATTACACTATGGCCTTACATGTACAGTACATGTACAGTACATGTACAGAAATTGAGAAATTAGATTGGCTCAATCGAACATTTAAAAAACACACACACACCGTTAGATTAAGTATATTCAAAACATGTACACTTTTGACTATTTAGCTACAACTTCCTCAAACATAGGCCCTAAGTGATGAAATCTGTTCAAAATGAAAAAAAATTACACAATTTAACGCGAAATTTGACCATACTTTTTTTACCTGGCAAGTTGCAGAAACATTGAGTGAATATCTGAGCTCGATGAAATTACGGAGTGCTACCAATGATAATTATACAGGAATAATATTAAGTTATATCCAGCACACACTGTGAGGAGTTTTAATTTGTATCACTGCAATACTACCTGTTCAGTTTACCCGCCTAATATATGATAATTACTCTAATGGGATAAGGCTGAGAAAGAAAAGCATTTTAGAGGTAATATACCCGAATTGGCGTGGATGAATTGTGGGGAACAATTTAGGGGGGGGGGGGGAAACTTCTCATTAGACCCAGCCGGGATTCGAACGAGCTCTAAGTCATAAATTGTTTGGCCACCGAAACGGGTGCATTTTATTCTACTGTGAGAGCTGTCCAACTTGCATACATTACATTTTTTAGACCAACTTGACACTTGTGGCAAATGGCGATAGCACTTCTCCACCCCCTATATCATAGTGGAACCAAGTAAGGCAAGATTTATATCTTTCAGGATAGAAGAAAGTAGGTCTAGACCAACCTTTCCTGTACATTCATCCATTAATACAAATATTTTTATATTAAGATCTAAAAAAAAAAAACTCTGGTTGAGCTTAAAGGTTCAAAATCCAAAGCAATCGTAAACCTAGGCCTGTGTAAGTATATTATTATATAGGCCCTACACTTCTACCAAAATAGTTATAACAGAAGGTAGTTTGTAAATAATAATAGAATATGCTGTTCATTTAACTTGTACAAAATTAAATTTCTCTTTAATATGTTCATAGTCATTGGAATGTTATGATATTGTTGCAATCATTTTCAATATACGAAGTAGGAAAATGTAAAAAAAAAATTAAATCGAAATTAACGTTTTCTCCCCCAATAGCAGTGACATTTAAATATTTATTTTTATCAACAATTAGAGCTTTGCCTATTTTGTGTGGGGGAAAAAAAATTCAGGGAATTACAAAACTTAGTTTTGCTTAGTTAAATGTTCATGAAATAATAAAAGTCGAAACATAATTTTAATTACTCTGCTTTACAAAACTAGGAAATTATTGGTATTAATTTAAGCTACACACTACCTAGCCTGATAAGTAATAATGATAGTTATAATGTGTGAAGGAGATTGACATCACTAACCTTGCTGCGGGATATTGAAAAGTTTCTGGAAAAGGGAGAGATTTTTTTGTGCCGCAGTTGACGCAAACATTTTGACGGTAGATGAGCTTCATATTCCGTTAGAAGGTCTTAGTGATACGTCGGAAAAACATTTAAACTGTGGTAACCCCGTAAATAAATATAGGCAGTTCACATGTTCAGTATTCGATAGATCCGTAGTTCATAAATAAAATAGGCTTCACTGTACAAAGAATCCAGGTCTGTAATTTCGTTAATACCTAACCATAAGTTTTTAAGGGTTGTCCATCGTTATGTACGGCAACGGAGAACCAACCAATCACAGGTTGAATAATAAATGAATATTGATTTGCGAATCGAAATGAAAGTATCAGTGATAGTAAAGGAAACGTTGGCCATTTTCTAAACGTATCGTGTTTTAATTTAACTTTCTTTAATATAAATTACTGATCAAAAATTCACTAAGTTAAGCCTATCGTTATTTTAACTTAAAACAGGAAACAAAATTTTGAAAATGTTAGTTGAGTTTAATCAAATTTTCTGAAATTATTTAAAATACCATAATGAGTTTGACTGGACAAAGTATATTTTATAATTGGTTGACATTTGACAGGATGTCACGTGATTAAGGACATAATAGATAGGCCTATATCAAAACATAAAAAAACCATACGACTCTAAGAACTTTAAGGATACGTAGTTTACGAAGCATGTATAATATGGCAAAGAAAACATTAATTTTTTAAATTTTATATACAATATTTCATTCTACTTCACATACTAATTGGTTCACGCAATAATTTAAGTTTCACAGCCAAAACATATTAAATAAATATTTACTAGAATTTTTAAAATAAATATGATTAATACTCAACCCGGTAGTCTTAAACAATTTTTTTTATAGGTTAAAAGAGCACATTTAAATTAACTATCTTTTAGTCTAATTCCATAATTTTGTGTGACTTGTCAAAAAAAAGTAGCTAACTCAAACGTTTATATGCATCTATTCATTAGTTATTTATATAATATTTATTATAATCAATACATATAACTTTTTATCTTGGAAAACTGTTATTTAAAGCTAACTCTTGTGATTTTTCTCAATGACCTCGACTTGGTTAAGTATTTCCCACATACCCTATTGTCAAATGTTTTCCCAGATCTATCCAACGTCACCAAAGGAAGCTAATAACAAAAATGGTTGACCTACTTTCCACCTCATTACTAATGAAACCAGACGGACATAATTATTTGACCAAGATAATGAACTAATTAAACAAATAGGGTTTTTATTTTGAGCTGTATGTTTAAAATAAAACATATTTTGTGAGTTTGTTTTGAAAGAATACGTGGGTCACTTTAGACAACCCGTTTTTCTTGTTGTGTTGTTGGCTAAACTGATTCTTTCGGTTATAATCATTTATTTTTATATAGATAAACTCATAGACATTTTAAAAGTTGAACCAGATATAGGCTAACTCAAAATCAATATATAATAATTATTACTCAAGACAAACATGCTTACTAAATTGAACAACAAACATACAAGTAACATTTAAAATTTAAATGTCTACTCACCAGGTAACTTGTCCTATTTTTCGAGTCCACTTCTAAGCACTCTAACACAGTTTTTTGCACATGATCACTTGTTGTTTTTTTGGCGGATTTTAAAAAAAATCAATTCTAAATCGGCTCACGAACAATTTTTTTTTTCCTCTGCAAGGTAATGCAGGTAAAAATTTTCAAGTTTTCCACGATCTAAGTCGAACGTTAAAAGGCCTTGCGATGGCTTCTAGGAAAGCGTCACCCTTCCTGTCTCCCTTTCACGCGTTTCATTGGTCGGTAAAGGCCCAATCACAGGATGCCTAAGCCTGTACAGAGTGGGCGGAGCTTATAAGGTTGCTGAGGGGGATTTAAATACTATGATATACTAGAGGGGAGACTAAGCAACAATGGTGTATACTCCTCGGTATTAAAACATCCTTAGTCACACTTAACACAATTTCGTGGAAGTTCACCAACAGAGTGCAAGTTTTATACTTTAGAAATAAACTATTTCAACTATCTCAAGAATTTCGGATCACAACAGAGTTCAAGTTTTATACTTTTAGAAATAAACTATTTCAACTATCTCAAGTTATTCCGTGGTTTGTTATAATTGAGAATATAAAGTTAACACCTTTATTTTCTAAATAACACAAAAAATCACTCGAAAACTGAAGCGACACGTAAATTTTACAAAAACTCGAGGAGTAACGGGAAACGCTGTTTCCTTTACCACGAAAAATGCCCGAGTAGAATTTTTCTAGAGTTTTTTTTTAACCAATTGGGGGGGGGGGGGAAAGCAGGTCGTTTATAAGCGTGTCCGTGATAGGTGGATAGAATAATGCCTTCTGGGAGAGCAGCGTCTGTGCAGTGTTTATCTTCACATTCTCTAACCCGTAGATTTCGTCATCCTTTTCTATTTGACACCCCCCTCTCCTTCTACACAACAGTATTTCCGTTCCGAGGTAGGAACTGGCTTCAGAAGAGTTTTTTTCCCACCATCTCTCTCTGTTGTCACACATTTCTCGAATGGTTCTAGGGAATCTAGCCCTTATGGCCGGGATCTGCGCGTTGGATCACGTGATACTCTGAAAGAGAGAGAGAGAGGGAATATGAATAAATGCGCATGTCGAATGCGCAGTACACCTTTTGGAAAGGAATGTATATTACACAGGTCGCGGGACTGGTTCTACCTTCCCCTTCCTCTTTCTTTTTAATTTCAACATCCCTCCGACAGTTCAATTTATTGGTGCTTAGAAACTGTGCTATCTTTTATTTCTTCTCTTTGTTCTCTCTCTTTTTATTTTTAGGAGTAAAGCCAATGGTAAACATTGTGTATGAACTCTTATTTGTCAGACCATGTCATGCTGGAAAGCCAATGACTAAAGCATACATATTATATTTTTATAAATATATTACGCCGTTTCACACAGCTATGGAGTACCTAGGCTGTCATTTTTCATATATTATTTTATATACAGCCCAATTTTCTTACAAATAACCATCTAAAGGTTTTTTTCCTATCAGAATAATGCTAGTTAATAGGAATCTGGTATGAAAAAAGGTCTTTCAAAAGAAAAATTCTCTTTTGGCTTTTATCGAAATATCATTTGTTTCTCAATGTTGTACTTCAATTTGATACGAAAGTCTATAAAAATAAACTAATTGCCCAATTTATGTTAAAACCCAATTCAGTGGGCACGTTGTCTAAATATCAAGCTCATTTTGTTTGGTTTGTTGGTGACGGGTAGATCGAGGTTTGAATCTTAGTTGTGTGTTTTATAAAGAACAAGCCTAAATAGTTTTCCACTCTTCCTTCACGCAAATGCGGCTACGTTTCTCCAAATTCTATCTTCTTCATCCATACCCCACTAGCGTAATTATCACAGACAAAAAGGCAATATTCGTACAATCCGAACGAATACTAAGTCACGGTGAAAAATAATAAAAAAAAAAAAAATATCTTAGAAATGTCGAAATAAATTTACAAATAATTGTTCAATTTTAAAATTTTAGATTTGTTGAACTTGATTGACCTACTTGTAGTATAAAATAACCAATTATTTATCAGCAAATTAAAAAAAGACTAACAGCAAAAAAAAAAGGCTATTATCTGCTATATAGGCCATAGTAGAGAAGAAACTGGGTTGTAGTCATAGGTGTTACAGGGGGTAAGGAGTAGCCTATATAATATCCCCCCCTCCCCCGATGGGGGGGTTGTGGATGGGAATAGAATATTACCGTTTCTCCAAGTTGATTATTTTTACCAACAGCCAATCAGTGGTTGACTAGCTAGATTAGTTCAAAATGTGATAAGATAACGAAAGATCATAAATCTTGAAAGTTGTTTCACAGAATATTCCTGGCAAGGATCACTTATATAATATATATTTCTGATTGCAACACATTTTCAAAAATCTGTTTGTAGAATATTATTTCAAACTGTTTAGGCTATATAGGCCTAAGCATTAAATAATGATAGTAATAATATTAATAGGCCAATAAAATAATAATAATAATAATATAATAATAATAAATAGTAATAAATCCAGTTGAGAACAACTTATCTTCTTATCTTCTAGAGGCACCTAAAATTAAAAAAAGGACATGCTCATTTCCGAACAGCTACCAGTGCATCAAATTTTCAAACATTTTCTGGGGGAACTTCTAAGGGAATCAAAAATTTCAAAATTTTCTAGATAAGGAACCTTTAGAATAGCTGCCAGAGGCATCCAATTTTCAAATATATTCCTGTGAGGGGCACCTGGACCTACCTTTGGCTTGGGGGCAAAGTTCCTCAAAATGCCCCCCCCTTTTTTTTTTTTTGCTAATTTATCCACACAACCTATATACAAATAAGGTTCTGACTCTATGTGGACTATGTAAATTATTCAGAATACAACTATTCCTGCAGCCATCAGGGATGTGAATAGTACGGTATTTTTTAATAGCTTAACCAAGCTAGATTTTAATCTTTGTAAGTTGGCAGGTTTGAAGAAATCTCTGTTTTCAAACCATGATGCCATTAAACTATGGCAAAACGTTCCTAAATAATAAGTTTTCAACCTCCACATCACTTTCTCAAAGTGTGGTCCATGGTAGCCCAATTAAATGGTCCACAGGATCTCGGGAATTTTAGTAATAAAATGAATGTTGATCATTTGAGTAGGCCTACAAAAATTAGAAGTGTAAAACATGGGTGAAAAACTCATTTATGGTAATTTACTGATGATCGATTTTTTCAAAAACTGGAAATAGTTTAAAATGTTCATAACAATTTGGTTCTAAATGAGTAGGTCTATCTTGGTAGTGTTTGACACGACTATAACTCTATAGAAGCCTATTCTTTGTTTTGGGTAAAAATTCAATGGTATTATACTGAGGGGGGGTTTTTGAAAATTTGAATTATTTTGAAAATGGCTAATACAATTTTGCTTGAAATGAATATGTCAAGGAAGTGTTTTACATGAACATGACAATAAAGCTGTTTTGGGGGGCAAATTATTTTGGTTGTGGGTAGTTTATTGAAGACTGTTTTTTTTTATAATTTGAATATTAAAAAAAATTGATTTAGTTATTTGGTTAAAAATTGGTCCTGTCGGGAGACTTTTTTTAAATATCAATAATAATGTATATTTATCTAAAATAAATTAATTTAAAGGTAGTATAGGCTCGATTTACAACAAATTATAAAAAATGGAATGTTTTGGAAATTGACCTTGAAGATTGGTTTCAAAATGAGAACCTGTTACTAGCTTTTCATGATAAATAAGAAAAGTTTTTATTCTTAGATATACAAATTAGGCTATTTTAAGGTTGCCTGGTTCACGATTTATTTTTGAAAATTTGAATTTTGCTAAATATAAACTATTTGTACAATATGGTTTAAAATGGGCCTCCAAAAAGGTGATTATTGTGATTAACAAGATAATGTGTTTGTTTTTATGAGTAAAACTTATTTAAGGTTGATTTACTAAATAACTATTTATGTAATTTTTTTTCAGGATAATACGCAATAGGATAAAGTCCGTGTGATTGTAGGCCTACCATTTATTAGGGTTCGGAAGTACTTTAAATGTCAAAATTAATCATAGTCTTGAGGTAGATTTTTTTTCAAGATTTTAATATTTTCTCTTTTATATGAGAAAGTAAAACGAGTTAGGCCTATGTTTAAATAGATCTATTATGCGTTTTGTAAACAAAACTTTATAATAGTATTTCTAATAATGTTCATGTTTATTTGGTAAGGAGTAATAATAATTGACTGTAAGGCTATGTTGTCTTGTTTATAAGTTTTATTCCCTTATCCTTATTTTATATACATTATAGTTTTTCTTCTATGACGACGACGACATGTTTAGGTGATTTTTCACCATCTTCAAGACTTATTCCTGTTAAAGATGATTGATTTTAATTCATAATATCAGAAAATTTGTGAAATTTTACGGTTTTACATGGAATATTTTTTAATCTAAAAATTTCACAAACTTTCCAATAGTATGAATTAAAATCAGTCATCTTTAACACAAATAAGACTTGAAGATGGTTGAAAAACACCTAAACATGTCGTCGTCATAGAAGAAAAATTAAAACTATATAATATAAGAAGGGAATAAAAACAATAAACAAGACGATATAACCTTACAGTCAATATATAATAATAGTTTATTAGTAATAATATTAGCACCTCGTCTTACTACCCGTTCGGTTTATACGCTTTAAGTACTAATTACGCTAATGGATTAGGAATTGGGAAGTTTGAATTAGAGGAAGTGAGCCCGCATTTGCATGGAGGGAGAGTGGAAAACCATTTAGGAAAAACCACCCCAGTTCACCCGACCGAGATTCGAACCTCGATCTCCCCGTCCTCAGCAGTCGAGTTCATCACGACTAGCGTGTTAGCCAACTACGCCACCGAGGCGGGTAATAATAGTTAATATTGTTATCTTAAAACTTACACATAAGCATGCTTATATAATATTATCAATATTAGCAACATTGACATTATTACACACGCCAGTGAGCACATGGTCAAGATAATTAAGTCTGGTTTAATGATGGTGAGGACATCGGGGTTTGACTCCAAGACAAGTAGATATTGAGGGTCTATTTTCCTAAATTATTTCACTCCTCCCCACGCCAATGCAGGTACATTTAATCTAGATTTACCTTTATCATTTTTATAGTATTATAATTAGTAACCTACTTATACGTATAGGAGAAGTATAATTATAAAAAAAAATATCTCACCCCTATTCATGTCCCGTAGGGAATAATTTCTCTTAGCTTAAATTAGTGGTTTGTTCACTGATCAGATGTAAAGCATAAGTTATATCCACGGTTTTTAAGAATTAACATATATTTATATAACACTAATATTATATTAACAACAGACTACTACTATTTTACCATCAATTCCCTTTTCCTAACATAACCTTTCACAACATTATATCACCCGCTTCGGTGACTGCGTGGTCTAACGCTCTACTCTTAGTCTTATGTTGGACTAGACTGTCGAAGACGGGGAGCTCGGGGATCGATCCCGGCCGGGCGCAATGAGGTTTTTTCCTAAATGGTTTTCCACTCTACCTCCAAGCAAATGCGGGTGCATTATCTCTAAACTAAGCATCCCTAATCCATTAGTGTAAATTTAGTAGGCCTACATAGGCGTATAACTCGAAAGGATATTAAGATTTGATGCTAAAAAAAAAACTTGTATTAACTAGCATTGCTGTTAAAATTTTGTGTACGAGTACAAACTTTTCATAGTTACAAAATAATGTTTTGAGTAGGTTAGGTAGATATGTAGAAAGAATGGGTAGGGGAGGGGTAGTAAACCTACTAGGCCTAGAAGCTATTAGCTACAAGCTCTATACTGACAAGTTGTTGTTCTTTTATTTAAGCTGCTCTTTCCTCTAGTTAATCCTTCAAGTAGGGTCTTACAAGTGATAGCAAAAATGTTTGACTACTATTCCTGAAACCCAATTCATTCGGCTCATTCCAAGAAACGTCCTTTGTTTTCCAATACCATATTGAATGTAGGGGGAAAAAAGGCATTTGAAATGTTGACAGAGCTAATTTTAAAATCGGAGGTCTTATAAATAATCTGCATCTTTAAGTTGTGGCAGAATGGAAGACCAAATTCCTTTTTGGGTCTTATCTTCCTACTCGAACTGAGAACCTTCTTGAGGAGAGGTAATACCCCCACCACTCTATTACTTTCCCCACCATGGCGTGTGTCACTCTTTTGGTCGATTGGTTTTATGCATTCTGAAATACAAATTACAAACAATGCAGAGTCCGATCCGCCGCCTCTACCTGAATTTTTAGGCTCACAAAGTGTTTGAATAAAGTCTACATACAGTAGCCCCGTGGCTTCTTTGGTGCTGACTTCTGACAGTCAACATTTAGGTATATACCTAAATTTTGACCGTCAGAAGTGACAGCTGGTAAATACATGTTTTTGCAGATCATATGGTTCAGCGTAGGGATACATAATTTGGTCTGGTAACTTTTCAAAGCCATCAACTGTGAGCTGTCAGTCAGCACCAAAGAAGCTGTAGTAGCTTTGTTCCTATATAATAATAATAATAATAATATAATAATAATAATAATAATAATAATAATAATAATAATAATAATAATATAATAATAATAATAATTTTAATATAATAATAATAATAAATAAAAAAAAATATAATAATAAAATAAGGAAGTGTTTGCCTGTGTTTGTTTGTTTGTGTGCGATGCCCAACCAAATCCACGGCACGCAGAGATCTGAAACTTTTAACATTGGTGGATGGAAGCGGCTCCGAATGCACCTTGAAGCCGGATTTCTTAAATTTATAATTAGCTTCTTAGTTAGCCTATTTTTAACAAATTTTTGAAGACTCACGGGCAACGCCGTGTGAGATTGCTAGTTACTTATATACACTACTAGAAAACTGCTTTATTTTCCCATTAAATTGAAAGAGTTTTAGATCTGCGTTTAAAAAAACATAATTATTTTATGCCTATTGTTTATTGATATGTCGTTTAAAAAAATTGTGATTAATTATAATTATAATAAAATGATTTCTAGATTTTTAAAATCAATTGGAAAGTTATTCATGCACGTTCTACCTTGAGGCTGTAAATTAATCAAAATATGATAAATATTAGTCCTCCAACGGGAATTAAACAATTAGCTTATTAAGAGGAGCGCTAAGTATTCGGCTCAATTATCTAGAGCAACGGTTCCCAAACCGTGGTACGTACACTTATTCCAGCTATTACGCCGTGAGAAGCCAAACAAAACAAGAAATTCAAGTTGTAAAAAGATAATGTCTCATCAAATACCATAAATATATTAATACCAAGTCAAACCAAAAAGAAAAGAGATTTAAACAGTTGTTGGAGGGGTAAATATAAGTGTTTTTTTTAAATTTATTTGATAACCTATTATCCGTATTGATTGAGTAGAAATGTTAAATAATGATAAATAAAATAAAAACTGTTAATCTATAAATAATATTGTGTCATTATATTCCTGGACACCATTAAAATGTACCTAAATATTAAATATTCAGCACGATCTCGGTGGCACTCCAAAATACGGAGATTGTTTGGGTGGTACGCCATTCAACAAGTTCGGGAACCAACGATCCTAGGGTTTAGATAAATGCATAAAAATAAAGTTATAGCCTTTATTCATATATTCATATTTGATAAAAGTACTGTAGTATATTCAGGAGATACTCTCAAAACGCGTGAGCCAAGCACGTAGGTATGATTTAATTTTTTAATGTGGGAGGGTATTTGGTTGGAAAGAGATTTTTTTTAGGGGGTAGCTGCCCTCCACCCCTTGAACTACCAATGGAAAAAGTTTTTTTTATACATTATACGCCTTTTGGACTGATTTAAAAGTTTTTATTGTAGCTTTGGACTTGGGTTAAGTCTCCCCCCATTGTGTAAAAAAAATACACATTTTATCATAGATGTTATTAGAAAGCGTTACTGTTGAACACATTTTGGAGAGGCACGCTCTAGTTGCAGTTGAATAACGCATGTGTTTCTTATTGCACTAAATCCCAAGGAGATATCACAATTATATAGAAATATCTAGAAGCCATTACAATAAAATACATTTTTAATAGTTTTACTGTAGGAAAAGTGTAAAGCTGCAAAATACTGGAAGTCATTACTAGAGCTGGTATTTCTATGTAAAGATATATTCTATTCTCGCCATTTAGATGTTCAAAAAAATATAAATCTTAACGAATCACCATAACGTGGGGTTGTTAGGAGAAACTCATTAAGTCAAAATTCTTAATTTGTGAGAAATGCAATTTTTAGTTTATAAGGGAATGATACTTTAATTTTTTTTTTTCGAAAATATAAATTCAACTTAAAACCATTTGTTTTTCATAATATTAGGAACATACTTTAAAACATTAAATGTCAACAATTTTTTTCATAATCTATTGTGTTGATTAAATTAAATTAATTGAATTACTTTCACTTGACTTAGTGAGTTTTCACTGATAAGAAAATATACTATTAAAGGTTGACTTAGTGATCTGATTATGAATTAGTGAGATTTTCCTGATTAAAAATATGTTGTAATGTAACTGACTTGCCCCTAAGGAATATGTGAGAGCATTGACAATAATATCATCCTAATTTTATAAACGTATTTAATTTTATTTAAATTATGTAGTATATTACATGGCGCTTAAAGCACTTCTTCTTCCAAGAAGGCAAAAGCCACTGGCAGTGACGTCACAGAGAGTGCGACGTTCAGTGAGTCAATATGACAATTTAAAGTTTTTAAATAATAACTTCCTGTTCTGGAAAGTTCGAATAGAGATTTTAAAAGGTAATTTGAGGCAGCTTCCGGCTCTCGTACCTTCTACTGCAACCGAGTTGTTTTTTTTGTTGTTGTTGTATTTTTAATATTTTACAAATTCTTCTAGAGTGTTCTTTTCGAAGTGAGTTATATATACTAGCAGTGTGTGTCTGAGTAGTGTCAAGCAGTGTCAGAACAGTGTCAGAAGGGCAGTGGCTCACTAGCTTCGTACGTTCGTGTTATCATTATCAGTCGCGTCTCTAAATCATTAACATGATCAGTTTTACTATCAAAACAATAGTAACATTGGTCTGTGCTGGCGGCCGGGGTTCAATCCTCGGTCCCGGCACAAATTTATCTGATTACCAAACCCTTCCTTCACCTCTGACAAGACATCTTGTGAATGTGGGGAATGCCAGGCCTCCACGGTGGTTCGGATTCCACGTTAAACTATAGGTCCTTCATTTCATCTCACAATCACCCTACCATAAAATATTAGCTTAAGTGCGTATAACCCGAATGGGTAGTAAGACGCGGTGCTAAATAATAATAATAATAATAATAATAATATAAATATAACATTAAAATAAAATCACATGTAACCTAATAATTGTGTATTATTTCAGAGTTCAACAATTGGCGCTCAATCACAGGGCTATAAATACCAATTATATCATCAAAGTACCGTACCGCTTTAATTAGTGCTCGATCACGGGGAAATTACCAGCTAATTAAACAGAAACACATCAATTAGCTCCCATCGTGGTAAAAGGATATTTCTATAATTCTTCAATTAGCGCCCATCGCGGTGCTCGAATATTTCTATAATTCTTCAATGTGTTATAGAGTGTTGATTGAGTGACAGTCCATATTTTAGAATCATGATAGCTACTGGTTAAGCTATTTATTTTTAATAATCATTCAAATGTATTTGTTTTTAAAGGTCTTGAATCATAACTCAAGTTTTATTCCTATTTTGAATAAATTATATCCACTTAAAAATACATTTTAATGTTTACTCAATCAAATGGAAAATAAATGACATTAAAATTGGAATACAATTAAGAAAACCATCAAAAGGAACACAATTTTTCTCATGTTCATTACATAAAATTTGTTTGTTGAATTTCAAAAATAAAAAAGGCGTTTTGACAGTCACTTAATTAGAAAATAAATAATACTGTATTAATTAATCACAATAAAAAAACACTCTGTCATGACACATGACATAATGCCTACTATTTTAAATGTCAAATTAGGAAAGAAAATTAATTCGACTTACAATTAAAACTTGAATAGATTAAAAAAAATTACATTAAAAATTCATAAACAACACAGTGAGGTTACAAAGTGTATGTTTAAAGGCGGTTGCAATACTTTTACGTTTTGTGTTCGAAAAGTTAAAAAATATATATATTTACGTATAGCTTGAAAGTTATTGGTCTTATAAAAATATGCTTCTTATAAAATATTTGTATTATAAAGAGACCTACATATTTGTAACGATAAATAAGTTCATATATCAAACAGTTTAGGAGAGATTATAAAAAAAAAAAGATCATTTACGCATCAGACCGGAGCCCTTAATGTCATTTTACCGAAATATTGAGAGAAGCCATTTTGTTTGGAATATTTATAAAGTTTTAGAAACAAAATTTTATCAAAATCGTTGGTGCTGATTTTGAGAAAATCGATTTTTTTCTCTTTTTGACCTTCAGTAAACTACCCTTAATTTTAGGGTTAGGTATCCAATTCCAAAAATACCTCGGGGCAACCCTATGAAAACCCTAGATACCATGTTTTAGCCTGATTAGTAAAATAGTTTATACTCTATTTGGAGGTATAGATAGACAGACAGACAGGCGGAAAGTCAAAAACCACTTTTTTGGATTCGGGGAGTCATGAAATGTCAAGATTCATCAAAATCTTGAGTTCGATTTTTTTGACTATTACAATACTTTCTCTACTTGTCAGCGAGAAAGTAAAAATTAATTTAATAGTCTGTTTTTACTTTTTCTACAGTTTTAATTGGATTTCATCAACCAAATACTAATTAAGTTTTTTTTTTAGTATACACGTACGGTCGCATAGCTACTAGTACACAGTAAAAATGACTGATTTGTGACTGAAAATCAAGATGAACCAATGATGATTTATTTTTTTATTATTTTTATTATGACTTTATGAACGCTTTTCTAAATTGATATTGAATTATATAATTATTTTTTTATGCATATATTTTAAAAATTAACTCAAAAAACACATTTTTGAAAATGGTTGGATTTAAAAAAAACCATACCATCTTAAGTTTTGTGTGTAATTTACAAATATAATATTTTTAATCACGTAAACCTATTCCCTCGGCTATAAATCGGTTATTATTTGCATAATACACTTAAGACTATGGTTAAAAGAGGTCTCTGTCATATTTAACCTAATTAAAACGAGTAATTTTCAGGGTTATTATGAGGTTTGAAATGTACAAGTTGTTGTCCTGTAAAAAGATGATGTGTGTGTGGTGTGTAATATATATATATATATATAATATATAATATATAGCTGTCACTTTGATAGGTATTATCAAAATCTAACTTATAAGCTTATATTAATAATATAGTAAACTATTATCAATGTTGACTAGCAAAAAATATGTCGTGTTTTTTTAAAAATATTATTTCTGCCTACTATTATATTAGTCTATACATAATTGTGCTGTTGCAGGGAATTGGTTGGTTCAACTGTCCATTATTAAAAGAGGCAACAAAAACAAAGCCTTCTGTCACCCATTGCTGCCAAAATGAAATATGGAGAGGGTGGTTGGTCATTTTTATACTCATTTAGGAAAGGACCTAAAATAAAAAAGGCCATAAAGCTTAGTGCTGTATTTTCACTTCTATCCCTTATCATTTCATTTCATGCACCAGCTTTCTGGTCCCCGTGGCGTGGTGTAGAGTGTTACCAGGGTGACAGAGCTTGCCAAAACTCTACCTGTGATATGTTTTCATCACTAAGTAAGTAGAGTAATTTCCGACACCTTAGCCTAGCTGGTTGCGTGTCTGCATACTAAACTAAGGGTCCCCTCTTTGATTCACGGCATGGCCGAAATCAGTGTTCATTCGTGAGATGTGGGTTTACCCTTTCACAGTGAAAAATTAACCTTTGGCATCGAGGTGACCTGGCGGTCTAGGGGTAAGGTGTTGGACTTCTGTGTTGGGGGTCCGGGGTTCAATCCTCGGTCGCGGCACAGATTTATCTGATTACCAAACCCTTCCTTCACCTCTGACAAGACGTGTATTAATAACAACTTGTGGATGTGTGGAATACCAGGCCTCCACCGTGGTTCGGATCCCACGTTAAACTGTAGGTCCTCATTTCATCTCACATTCACCCTACCATTACACATTAGCGTAAGTGTAGTAAGACGCAACAACAACAACAACATCAACTACATCATCAACAACAACAACAACAACCGCCGGCGTCTGGGTCGTGGGTTTGTCTAAGACTTAAGGTGGGAGTGTACGGAACGCGTGTTAGGAAAAGTGTTTTTTTGCAGTTTTTATAGCAAAACTTTTTTTTTTGCCAAAATACATAAAATATTGCTCCAGTAGGAACATAGAATTTACTTTTCTTCCCATTGTGATATCAACAAGGTCCACCAGGTGCTCGAACCGGGCCCGCTACCAGGGTTCCTGTCCCGTTTTATAAGACTTTAAAAATAAACCAAAATTATATTTTGAATTAAGTAAATCAAGTATGAAATACTCTTTCATTTCAGAAGTAGTCATTACAAATAAAACATTTACCTAACATATTATAATTTTGCTCTCTGCATGGCAAACTCGTGAAACATCTTGTTGTAATTCAGCGAAGATGCAAACTCGTGTTGAGTTAATTAAGTCTTTCTTGTCCTGTCGAAGCTCTTAGTCAAGTTGTCAGCTGGTTACTTAGCCGGCTGAACGACCCTTCTCCTTCAGACTCAGTCACCGGTAAAGTACAAAATAGATTCAAAACCACGCAAACATGTTTGAAAATCGATTGAAGATTTTTTTTTTAATAAAGAGCCTTTACCAATTCTAACGGCACAAGTTCATTTTAATTTTTTTTTTAACACGTATGAGAAACTGGTTTGATAGTAAAAAAAAAGAATTACTACCCTTAACTCATATTCTTCACACTTTCACCTTGAGGTAAGGAAGTTAGTCGGAAGATTCTGGAAGCCGCGAAGCACGTACGTGCTGCTCAAGAAAGTTTGAGCAACATTAACAGATTCCAGAAAAAGAGGCGCTCTCACACAGCAACAATCGATGACCCGCCTCGGTGGCGTAGTTAGCTAACGCGCTAGTTGTGTTGAGCTCGACTGCCGAGGACGGGAGATAGAGGTTCGAATCTCTGTTGGTGGACTGGGGGGTGGTTTTTCCTAAAAAAAAAAAAAAAAAAAAAACCACTCTCCTCCGCACAAATGCGAGTTCACTTCCTCTAAATTCAACCTTCCTAATTCTTAATCCATTAGTATAATTAGTACCTAAGCGTATAACCCAAACGTATAGTAAGACGCGGTGTTAAATAAAAAAAAATGATGCTTGTAAAAATTCATCAGGTGACCAAAAAAAAGTATTATTATTAATATCACCCGTCTTACTACCCATTCGGGTTATATATACTTACGCTAATGTGTAATGGTAGGGTGATTGTGAGATGAAATGAAGGACCTACAGTTTAACGTGGGATCCGAACCACAGTGGAGGCCTGGCATTTCCACACATTCACAAGATGTCTTGTCAGAGGTGAAGGAAGGGTTTGGTATCAGATAAATCTGTGCCGGGACTGAGGATTGAAACCCCGGACCTACAGTACATAAGTCCGACACCTTACCCTAGACCACCAGGTCACCTTCAAAAAAAAGTAGAACACTCATTGGTAAGGTAACCACAGAAATACATTCCCATGTGAGGCGGTATGTGGAGCAGATGAATGATTGGTCAAATAAACCAAATGTTTGAGAACATATCAAAGCTCTACTTATATTATTATTATTATTATTATTATTATTATTATTATTATTATTATTATTAGCACCGACGTCTTACTACCCATTCGGGTTATACGCACTTACGCTAATGTGTAATGGTAGGGTGATTGTGAGATGAAATGAAGGACCTACAGTTTAACGTGGAATCCGAACCACGGTGGAGGCCTGGCATTCCCCACATTCCAAAGCTCTACTTATCATTGACAACACTCCAAGACACGTCATTGTGTATATCACAGGACTAATATGAATAACTTACAAGTACCCTTAAAAAAAACTTAATTGTATTCCATAGAGAATTTACACTCTCGGCTAGGACACCCAGGTTCGAGTACCTTCTGAGCCTAAAAATTAAAGCCCTTGTGAAATAAGTTTATTACTTTTTATCAACTTGTAGTTTTGTATGTTCTATCTTATTGGAGAATAAAGTAGGCTCTAGCTATGGTGGATTTTGGTGCATTTCTCCCCACTTATTATCAATCTAGGTTTTTCATATAGTTCATTTATATAATAATCTTAAGAATAACATCTTTTAAGCCCTTTTAGGCTATCCTCAAGTTATAGTAATTTAATTACTAGGGTTGAATGTGAATACCTAACAAAATTTAATGCACAAGTATATGTTTGGTGAGAGGATGAAAAGTAGTGCGACCGACCAACTGGTACACTATTTTTTTTATTGAACTTTCTCCCTCTCCTATATTTTACCTACTTTAAAACAAATATTTGCTAACCATATTTTTATTTATTTTTCCAATTTATTTGTTTGGGAACCTAAACCTAATGGGTCAAGGATTCATGGGGTCTTAAGCCCTTTTGTTAAGAGGTGTCGTGGGCTAAGCCACTAGTGGGGAACGTAGTCCCTAGAGAGGAGAGGGAGGCTCACAGACCTTATATTTTAAGTGGCTTAGCTATGATTTTTTTTATGAGAGCTAGTGCCATAACACTCTTCTTCGTCTGGATTATGACCATCAACCAAAGAGTAATTTATTGTAATGACAACATATTTTTTGTGGATGTGATAGCTCCAGGAGATACAAAAATATCTCCTGAGGTTTAACATTCAACTATACATTAGCATATAGTTACTTATTATTCTCAAATTTTTTACAAATAACCACGTTTAACTGTACTTGGAGTCACTTAAAAGACAGGTTTTTATACCCAGCTGTAAATTTGTACAATATCGTTTCAATTATCAGGAATATCAAAATATTGAAACCAACTCTTCAGTAATAAAACTATGTAACGTTGCAAAGTTTAATATTTAGAATATATTATACTTTATTCTAACCAAAAAATATTACTAAATTATTTTAACCACTTTCCAGATAAGCTTATCAAAGCAACTAAATAGAGTTGGGATTGTCCAGGGATGCACCCAAGATTTTGAGCGGGGGGCGGGGTTTTTTAAATAATAATTTTCATAATGGCAACATTATATATCTCAATTACTGTAATATTTGGAAATTTGATTTGCAGTAAGGGGATAAGAAAGATAGAGAATCAGCGATGGTCTCTAAAAGGTGGGGTTCCATAAGTTTCTCCCCCGGAAAAAAATTTGATTTCAAAGGATTCAAATGGTAATATTTAAGCTAATTTGTACAAAAATCGAATCCTTGGCCTATCCTCTTTCACTATGGACTCCACTGATTAACAGGTCTGTTTTTCATGTTTGAAATTTAAAATGGTATACTTATTTTAACGATGAACCCAATTTCTCAATAGTATTAGTGAAGTGTTCTTTTTTTTCCATCTCATAGGTGTAACATTGGCGATACTTATTGGGTGTCCCCATGACGTTTTCTTGTGGATGCACCACTAGAGTGACTATACACATGCGCAAGAAGCAACCATTCCTTGGAGGGATGTTTACTACAATGATAGGTGACGTTCATCAACATCCACTTGTTGCATAACTTAGATGAGTGCGTTGACCGACAGTGCAGACAAATTTAACAGGAGTGAGGAGGATTATTGGGGCCAGTACGTGGAGGTGCATGGAGGAGATGAGAGTTGGGACCAAGACGTGGAGGTGCGTTGAGTAGAGGAGATTTGGGACCAAGACGTAAAGGGGCATTGACCCACAAGGACACGGTTCGAGTATCTTTAGATATGTAAGTAAGATAGTTTTAGAGACTGTGATTATCACCTCATATACAGTCACGTTTTCAATAGAATGGAAAGTTTACACAGAGTTTGTAGGGATTCAAACCTCAATCTCCCTCATCATCGACGATACAGTCCAATGAGAGTTGTAAAGTCCGTTCACGATAGGTTTTTACCTGGATGACAGTTCGAAAATCATATGTTTAGGTTTTGGATTGCCAACACTTGTTAAAGATCACTGTTTTGTTATAAATGTAAAGATCTCTAATTACCTGTTATATATTACATTTAAAATAACGTAAACTTAAGTTTTCTCATACTGTTTCATTTTTTTAAAATAATTTCTTTTTATCCAACTCGAAACAATATTTTAAACATAATTAAAAGTACTTATTTTTGTTTTGGAATGTTATTGATTATGTGTAATATAGAGCACACATCAATATCTTTTAATACAGGCATCACATTTACTTGGAAAAGAGAAAATTGTTGTCATTTTTTTTACATACAATAAATGATTTTATGATTATTTTATCGTATTTTGAAATATTTAACTGAATAAAATATTTCATCAACTGCTGTCTGCATCATTGTAAAAAACTTGTTTACTGTCATGTTCAACCATATGGTTTAAATTCGTCAGTCGCCATTTTGAAGCTATGTTCGTTAGAAGTTTTTGTGAAAGTGGTGTGAATATATTTCTTAAGTGGAATAAAACGATAAATAAACTTTGTGTCCGTTCTCAAATAAATATATAAATAGTATTGGCCTAAATTACTATGGTTAACTATCACATTAATATATTACCATCTGTTTTCATTACAGTCATCCAAAGTGATAGATGTCAGCTGTTGGCGTAGTGATATATTAAGGACTACTTCTAGTAACATTTTGAGTTGTCATCCAGGTAAACTTAGGTCGTGAATGAATTATATGTCTTAAACCTTAGGCCTCTCCAGATATAGCAACAGTTCCATTAAATGACCCTCCTCTTTGTAGATATAAAAAGGAATAAGTTTCCACCTCTCCTAACGTCACTCCTTTATGGACATACAATTTATTCATACTCCTGTAAGACGAATCTATAAAATAACGAAATCCTATTATTGGTCGTACTTCAGCACGTGTTTCTATAACTCTTGAAACGATAATACAATTTACAGGATCAACCTCTTTGCCGCTAAAGGTGCAGCTGCATATGGGTACCGGTGGAAAGGGGTTGAGGATGCCATCACCATGGTTGGCTGAGAGCAGCGTCTACAGACATTCAGCCCTTATGCCTACTTTCCTTACTCCGATGATGAAGAATTGGCAATTTGTTTGGGTTTCGTTGAGAGTGGCCTCACACATCTGTCAACCGACATCGGCATGGTAATCTGAGAGCGTCACCCGGACGCCTACTTAATCTGCTCAAAATCTGTCGGCTGGGCTAGTGATATTTTACTTTCCCCGTACTACATTGAGGGAGAATTTATGTTATTTTTTGTGTGTGTGTGTCTTCTTTGAGGAGCGTTTCGCACATCCATAAAGCGATGCCTACCCTCTCTCCGACGCCTACAATAGATGATCGATGTACGACTGTTTTGTCGGAGGACTCGTCACTGAGGTAAAAATCCATCCTTCCCCCGACTCAGCCCTTACTTCGTCTGAAGATCAATGGATCAAAGTCTACCACCTCTTGACGCCTGCCATCTATCAACTCACAATCAAACTGATGTCAGTACAGTGAAGAATGCGATAAAAGATCCCTCGTGAGTGTTAGCACAGATGAAAGCGGTAAGTTTACCAATATACCTTCATATGTTGTAATAGCTTTTTCAAGGGAGGTAGTGCAGGGCGCATGAAATTTAAAATTTTCATACATATCTTAAACTCTAAAACAATAAGAAATTTCATTTTAAAATAAAAAAGAGAATAGTATATACACCCTTTAGGATAATATTGTTAAAGATAAAGTTCACCTCCCCCTGATATTAAGATTAAATGTGGCCACTTTTCACACCCTCCACACACATATGTGATGTAATGTTTATTAATTTATTTTGATGAAATAATTAATTACCATTTCTTGAGCTAATAAAAATAAGCAATGGTCTTACCATACTTTTAGAGTAAATATAAATAATAATCTATTCTCATTAAGTTTGAAAATGATCGTTTAACATTCTATTAAATCTTTCAGTTCATTTATCAGTTTGCTAGTAAACGTTACATTTCAGGCCTTTGTCTGAACTCTGACCTATTCCTTTGCTTCATTACAGCAGTTTATCTCGCTTATAATCAAATTAATACTTTCATACTGCACCGTTAGTCACATAGTATAGCGCGTCACTCTCGTGTCAAAATATATTGCTGATGACAGGAATATCGAGGCTCGAATCCATGTCAAGTGTACTGAGGAATAAATTTCCATGAATAATTTTCCATCCTCCCACCTCACAAATACGGGTACACTCAATCTAAATTCCACATTTCTCATCGCCAACACATTTGTTTATAACCTGGATGGTTAGTGAGACGGAGTGATAAAAAAATATGGAGCTCTAAGCCTCCACAATTAAATGTTGAAAACCAATTAATGAAATATCTGTAATAAACATATAAATATAATTTTTTATTTGTTTAAAGAATTGGGTGTAGGCCTACTAGAGCGGGTTTATACTTGATTTTCATTTCCTTTTTCAGATATTTAGTTTCTTAGACGTCTAAATATTGCTATTTTTTCTTTGTTTCAGAAGAATGAGTGAACAACTAGGTCTTAGCCCATCTAAGACAAGAACATGTTCTAACGAGATATTTAAGACTATGTTCAAGACAACTTATGTTTGGTGTGGAAATGATGTGATAATAAACACACAAGACGATAAAACTAGACTAAAATTAATTGTAACCAAAGCCTTTAAAAGATTTTTAAACACATTAAATTAGAATACACCAGTAGGATTGGAATCGGCTTGCTACCACAAACCTGGCTCTTTTTGTTTCCCATTGGTCAAAAGGCTTTCTTAACCCTTCCTCCTTTATATCCCTCTTTCCTACTTAAACAAACTATTTATCACACTCTTGTGCTTCCAAGGTAAACCATCAATCTCTTACTCCCCTTTGTGTTTCACCCCTCAGGGAAAATTGAAACTCTCTTCATTGCCACTTGGCTTGGATCCGATGGCACCCAACTAGACATTCTTCTCGTGACAGCTCGGCCACCAGCCGACACTGCCGAAGGCCCGACAAGGGGTATAAATAGACCGGTTAGATACTTCTAATATAATCCGTTCTCTCGGTTCCACGCTGGCACCATCCCCTTAGGGGAATAAACGGGTGCCTACCACACCAGTGTGTTTATTTTCTCAGGTATGATTTCTCACTTCCCTCACTGTCACTTTTTCAGCTCCGCTCCACTCACTACGACTCTTCCCCAAGATTTTCCTCAGTTCTCCAACTCCACTCACCACGACTCTTCGTCAAGTTCTTCCTCACTTCCCTTCACCACTAATTTTCCAGCTCCGCTCCGCTCACCGCAACTCTTCGCCGAGCTCTTCCTCACTTCCCTCATAATCACTTCTCCACTTCGCTCACCACGCTTTTTTTTAATTTCTCCTTTTCGCTCACCGCGGCTCTTTGCCGAGATTGTCCTCACTTCCTTCACTGCCGTCACTCTCGCAATATATTGGACTGCCGATGACGGGTAGATCGGTGTTTCGAATCATGGTGATTTTTCCTGAATGGTTTCCCACTTTCCTTCCACGCAAATTCAGGTAGATTACCTCTAAAATGTTTCCTTCTTCATCCCTAAATCATAGAGTAGAATATAGTAATTATCATATATGCCTATAGCCTGAACAGATAGTAAGATGCGGTAGTAATTAAAACACTATATACGTATGACCCGAATGGGTAACCCTACAAATATGCGTGAGAAAAAAAACTCTGACAAGAATCGAACTTTGAAGCCTTAGCTCAGCAGACAGACATTCTACCGCCTTTTTATTTTTTAGCACCGCGTCTTATTACCTATTCGGATTATATCTATTACGCTAGTGAATAGGGACGATGAAGGTTGAATGAAGATGAAATGTACCCACATTTGCGTGGAGGGAAAATGGAAAATTATGTAGGAAAATCTACCCTCAGTACACACACCCAACCGGGGTTTGAACTCCATCTCTTGTCTATTGTAAGAATGACACCTTGGACCACGTGGTCACTGAAATATATCGCTACCGACTGAACTAAGGCGCAGGATATATTAAATTATAGCCTAAAGTTGATTCTGAATGAGGAAGGCAGTTCTGAGAAAACGCACCAGTATTTGTCTAGTGGTGAAAGGATCGGGAAATCACAGTGGTGCACTCAGAAATTTTTGGGGGTTGAGGGGGGGTAGGGGACGGACATTCAAGGCTGTAGGCCAGCCACAGTAGTCCAAGAAAATATATTGATATTAATTATTAGATAGACCTACAGAGTATTTCGAGCTCTTTATATTATTTACTGGTTTTTAAGCCTGTCTTTGACAATATTATCCAATCTAATAAAACCTAGCCTTCAATTTGTAGCTGCATGAAAGGTTAGGTTGGGATAGCTTGTTATAAAAAGTATATTTTTTATGATCACAAACATTTGAAAACATAACAAAAATGTATAAATATTACTTTTAGTCAAACATCAAAAAAATACATTTCTCAAAAAACACTTTTTACCACTCAATATGAATATAAGCCAACCAAATAAACTCAAAAATTAGATGATCGGGCATATTATCTGTCATTTATATTTGGATTTAAATTTGAAATAACCCGCTTTGGTGCCAGAATAGTCTAAGGCGTCATTCTCACACTATACTGGACTACCAATAATTGGCAGATCAGAGTTCAAGTCCTTATCAAGTGTACTTAGGATGATTTTTCCTAAAAAGAATTATACTCTTCCTTCACGCCAATGTAGGTACACTCTCTAAAATTTATCCTTCTTCATCCTTTAGGGTACGCGCACAGTGAACGCTGGTTACCTGCTTGCTGGTTGCCAGCGCTGTTAACGATAGTAGCGTGCTCACGGTATAAGCTGGAAGCTTGTGAGTTGAAATGTAGGTTTTACACAAAGATGAGCTCGAGTGAGGATGAACTATTTATGAACTATTTATGAACCCATGTCCTCACCATCCAAAGAGGACATTTACATTTTTAAGTTTGCATAACATGCCAATAACAATGCTAGCATAAAAATAACGTTGTAGTGTGTTACTTTGAGAAACATTTCTAAATCCACATTATTTAGCCTACTTGACGAATTTGCAGTGTGTCACATTTTTTTTACGGCTAAGCAAATGTATTTGATAACAAACTATAATGCGTATAAGTTAGTCAATGAAATGCTCTTAAAGATAAAAAAACAACTCAATATGATATATAGATTACAATTATTTATATCAGCCATTCCTGCTAAACGTCGTCAATATACCCCGGTATCCCTACATTAGCCAAACTCGTTTAAGATGTAATAATTACAACTCTTTGTGATTTGTATCATTTTAAAATGTATTTTTATTACATACTGATTGATTTACAAATAATATATTGACATATTGACTACCAGCTTCAGTAGCATGAATGGTCTAAGGCATCACTCTCTTGCTAAACTGGCCTGCTGATGACGGGGATATCGAGGTTTTAATCCCGGCCGGGTAAATTGAGAGTAGTTTTTCACACATGGTTTCGCACCCTCCTTACAGTAAACGTGGGTAGATTGCCTCTAAAATCTTCCTTCCTCATCTCTACCACATTAAAGTAATTATCATATAAGTATGTCTATGCCTGAACAGGTATTAAGACGCAGTGATATAAAAAAAATTTAATCTTAACATAGTTATAAATATTTAGAAAAAAATTGCATTGTGTGCTTTTATAATTCCAAAAATAGATCAGGATTAACTTAAAACAAAATAAATATAATAAAAGTTATTTATTAACAAGGAAAACCAATTTTTCATAATTACATATATAATTTAAATTAAATAATAACCAAGGGGGTGCCTACTAGGCTATAGCGCTGAGCCATGTTGAAGACGTCCGGAATTTCCACGTAATTTAGAAGTGGTTTGTTATTTAAAATTATTATGGTTCACACCAAATGGGAAGGGAAAGGTACCAACTTAACCCTATAGGAATAAAAAAAAAATTACTACAAGTTCACTGATTAAAAACAATTAAATGGTGAGGATTAACTCATTTTCGAACAAGCTTAATATGAATTTTTGCAGTTCTGATATCAAAGTAAGTGGTTAGAAACATAAATCTAGCTTTTCTCGACTAATAAAGTCGTTTTAAGTGCTACAACAGATCAATTTTGAGAGTTGTTTTAGTCGTTTAAAAACTTTGAGAGCTGAAGTTTTCATCATAAATATCATAGTGGGAAGATATTCCCCTTCACGTAGGCAATATGGAGAAAGCTTATAAACACCCTCCACCACGGACAAAAAAAAAAATCACAGCAAGGCCGTAGTTTGGGGTCGGGGTGGAGGGGGTGTTTCAACCCCCCCAAAATGTTATGAACAAAATATATATGGCTTTATATATGGTTCAAACAATATCAAAATTAAGGTACAAGTATAAATTAAGGGGCTGTGCTGCCATAAAAAAAAACCTTCAGAGAGCTTCTAGAGGTGTTTAATATTTATAATTTTTTCTAGCCTTTGGCAGTTATGGTGCTATGTTGCCATAAAAACACTTTAGATAACTTCTAGCTAGGTGTTTAATATTTATAATAGGTCATAGTCTCCGGCAGTTATGGGGTTATGTTGCCATAAAAAAAACAATTCTAGAGGTGTTTAGGATTTTTTTTAAATCTTACCCTTCGGCATTTAGTAAAAATATTTCAATGTTCTACTGTCCTATCAAATAAAGGTAGCCTATATCTTGGAACTCCATTTAAAATTTTGAGACTCATCTGATCCAATTTAAATTTTCTACTACACCCATTTTTTTTTATAAAACCCACCCCCTCCTATATATTTCTTGGAGTATACTTTTAAATTTGTCAGAGTTTACAGTTATTTTCAGGGAAATCTTTCTTTACTTGCCTGCCGAATCTCAGTTTTCTACTATATTGAAAGTATATAGTTGTAGTTTTGTGAATTTTTGACCCTTTATATAATAATAAAAAACTCCATGGTGTGATTCTGCAAGCGAACGACACTGACCGAGAGGCCGCCACCGTTAACAACGATACTTTTGCGGATAGAGGGTGTCATATGGTCAGCACAACGAGTCCTCCAGCAGTTAATATAAGTTTTTTTAGACCGAAGCTGTTACTTATTTATGTAACTCCTAATTTTTTCCTCACGACGCCGAGTTGACCCTGTTCCAGACCCACTGTTACACAGATCAATTTTGGAAGTGCCTGGAATCGAACCGGGACTCTATATCTCTACCAGGAACTATTAACACTAGATCAGAAATATTCATAAATTAATTTCAATAAGTGTAGGTACTACATGTATTTGAAAAACTATAAGCTCATGGCACACGGACTGAAAGCAATTGGGGGGAAGGGGGGTTGCTATGTATGTAATACTGCGCCTAGAAGTTAGGTGGACACGTGGACTAGACGTCAATCTCGTCTTTTATTGTACATCTATGACAAGGTGGCCGGGGTGTGAATCCAGGTCGTGTTAGTGAGTTTTTTAATTAAATGGTTTTCCACTCTCCCTCTACACTAATCCAGGTATATTCGTTCCATCTAAACACATCTTTCCCACTAATAGCGTAGTTATTATTATTATTATTATTATTATTATATATTAGCACCGCGTCTTACTACCCGTTCGGGTTATACGCACTTACACTAATGTGTAATGGTAGGGTGATTGTGAGATGAAATGAAGGACCTACAGTTTAACGTGGAATCCGAACCACGGTGGAGGTCTGGCATTCCCCACATCACAAGATGTCTTGTCAGAGGGCACCATACAAACTGCTAGACAACAAACTGCTAGACAAGCTATAAAACATTCTTTGGAAGGCTGGGTGGGTCAAGTGGCAGACATGACTGGGACCGACTGCTAGACAAGCTCAAGTATAGGAGTACAAAGTGATAGACAGCCAAGCGGTCGACACGAGAGGACCAACTGCTCGACAAACATCAGATGAATCCAGTTAAGAGTGGCTCAAGTGACGGAAAGTTATTTCAAAACTAACAAAGTGATAAATATGGGCTTAGAGAGTTGGGTATAAGGATGGTCTGGATCCTCCTAGAAATTGCTGCCCTCCCGACACCCTAGATTTAACTAGCCCCAAAAGGGTGAGGTCCCCTTATATGTGTATAAACTTAAACTATCGTGTTTTTAATTTTAATAATTTACTTACACATTGCACTCTTCAAAACATATTTTCTAACACTAGTTTAGTTATAATTTCAAATAAATAATAGGTTTTGATACATACAATCTGGTATCTGAAAATAATGAATGTTTCTCTGAATGAAACGAATTATCGGATCTGAGGAAAGTAGACAAACGTTTTGTTATAAATGGTAAAATCATACTTTAAGAACTAACAAGATGAAATAAAATTTTATATAAAAGAGCAACTGCCAGAAACTAAGTTGGTAGCTTATGATCATGGTTCGATTCTGCCAGGTACCGTGAGGGTGATTTTTCTTAAAAAAGGTTTTCCACCCTGCCACCACGCAAATTCAATTGCACTATATATAAATTTAATCTTCCTCATTCTCAACACATTAAAGTAATTAGTAAATAAGCGTATAACCCAAACAGGTGGTAAGACACAGTGCTACAAAAAAAATTCTAATTGCACTAATGGCTTAAAGAAGAAATGTTGTTATTATAAGATATGTACTCTCATTTGCATGTAGGGAGAATGTAAACCATTAATGAAATATCACCCTCCATACACCCAGCTGGATTTGAAGCCTGATATTCCCGTCATTGACAGTCCAGTCTATTTTGAGAATGACGCTTTAGACCATCAACCATCGAAGCTAAGAATATTTTGTTGATGTTGTGTTAGCACCAGGTTTATTAATGGGTTAGAATAAGGAGCTAAGTTAAGATGAAATAATCCCGCATTAGTGTAAAAGTTAGATGTAAAAATCACAAGGGTGGTAACTATCAGCCCAATCCACTCAGTCGGAATGATTACTCTTATTCAAGCTACTCTAAAACCTTATAAGACCGTATGACAGCGTTATTTAGGAGGTCAGACAATACTTACACCTAGCATAGTGTTATTTAGGAGGTCAAACAATACTTACACCTAGCACAGTGTTATTTAGGAGGTCAAACAATACTTAGACCTAGCATACAATGTTATTTAAGAGCTTAAACAATACTTACACCTAGCATAAAGTGTTATTTAGGAGGTCAAACAATACTTACACCTAGCATAAAGTGTTATTTAGGAGGTCAAACTATACTTACACCTAGAAAACAGTGTTATTTAGGAGGTCAAACAATACTTTACACCTAGCATAAAGTGTTATTTAGGAGGTAAAACAATACTTTACACCTAGCATAAAGTGTTATTTAGGAGGTCAAATATACTTACACCTAGCACAGTATTATTTAGGATGTCAAACAATACTTACACCTTGCATACAGTGTTATTTAGGAGGTTAAACCATACTTACACTACTTGACATATGTTTGTAGGGTTTGCTAAGGTAAGAATGTAGGTGAAAATAACTTGAAATCAAGGACAAGCGTGTATTGAATTAACTGTTCTGTCACTTAGCCCACTCTTAACTGGATGATATCAAAGTTTGTCTAGCAGTTGGTCCTCCGTGTCGATCGCTTGGTTGTCTATCACTTTGTACTCCTATACTTGAGCTTGTCTAGCAGTTGGTCCAAGTCGTGTCGGCCACTTGACCCACCCAGCCTTCCAAATAATTGTTTTCATTTTGTCTACCGGTTGGTTGTCTATCACATGGTCCAGCTCGTGTCGATCACTTGGTCCGTGTCGTATCTTCTGTCTAGCAGTTTGCTGTCCACCACTTTGTCCTCTCGTGTCGACCACTTTGTTGTCTATCACTTTGCCTGCTCCCTTGTCAGAGGTGAAGGAAGGGTTTGGAAATCAGATAAATCTGTGCCGTACCGAGGATTGAACCCCGGCCGCCAGCACAGAAGTCTGACACCTTACCCCTAGACCACGAGGTCACCCCAATAGCGTAGTTAAATCTGGATAACCCGGCCATGTTGTTAAGTGCAAATAAATAATAATATAAAGAGAGTCAATGAACAACAAACCCATTTTACAATAAAAATAGCGTATTAAAAAAATACATAGATTTTGAACTAAATTAAAGTCCCTCTTCTTCTACTACTAGAATTACTACCAAGGCTGAAGTCAAGTTTTTTTGGGAGGGGGGGATGGGTTCAAACCCCCCTGAAATTTTATGAACAAATTAAATATGCCTTTATTTATAGTTTAAACAATATCAAAATTAAGGTACAAGTACAAATTAGGGGTATGTGTTACCATAAAAAGCACATCAGAGATCTTTAATGGTGTTTAGTATTTATAATTTTTTCTAGCCTCCGACAATTGGGGAATGTGCCCCCCCCCCCCTCGCCCCCCCAGAAATTATTTTATGGCTACGGCCTTGGTTACTATTTAGGTTACTTTAAATATTTTTAACTTTGTTATATTTTTTAATATGTGATAATTTTCTAATGAAAAGTGTTTATTAAATAGCAATGCGTTAATTGTTGGTAAAATTGTGACTTTACTTGCCATACTTTCCATCTAATAATAATTATGTGTTAAGTATCCCGCTATCCCCCCCCCCCTTTCCGCCTAAATAACTTCTAAAGGCAAACAATTTTCAAAAATTTGTTGGAAGAAAAGACAGATGATTAGATTTGAAGAAAAGATAAATGAATAGATTTAAAAGGCATCCAATAAACAAGATTTCCAGAAGAAGACTATTCAAAATATCTTATGAGAGCCAGTGGCACACCCAAAATATTACCTAGGGGGGAGGAGGGGGGGCAAAATATATCAAAGATTTTAATGCTGTTAACTAAATTATAAATGTGATTTATATTTTTCTTAAAAAACTATTCACTACCTTATTATGAATATAAAAAGTAACTTTTTACACATTTATAGGTTATAAATAGGCTTAAATTATTTGTAATAATCACATTAAAACTAATACAAAAAGCAGCAAAACAGTACAAACATAGTTTAACGTGTTAAAGCTCATTCATTCATTCATTAGATTATTTGAAAAGTTGACATGTTATTATTATTATTATATATATATTAAAAATTATTTGAACGTGGATTAAAATCCCAAAGTTTTAACTAAAATTACCACTGCTCTGCCAACTGAACTATCCGAGGACTCAATGGTATATTAGTTCAAAAGTATAGGATTCACATTGCCTAATTGCCTCAAAAAATCTTTAAAAGTAAAGTTAAATGGCTTTGTGAAAAAATTAGCACACGTTAAAAAAATACTTCAAACTCTGTAGTTTCAGCAGGTACACCAGTCCGAAAGTCTGAAGTCATTGGCCTTGTCAATTCTGTTCCGAGTGCTTCATCTTTTCGGAAGCCAGCTCAAACACGTTCTTGAAGGTTTCTTGCGATGTTCTTCGTACGTCTTATAATTGAGTCACAATATCGTTGCTGTGGCTGAGTGCAGAAAGAAGGTCACTATCATCTGTTAATAGTGCTTGACTCAAAGGCAAAGTGTAAGAAAAAAAATCTGCAATATATAAAGTGAAACTAAGAAACTTGCCTGGCAAAGAGAATTGAGCATGATAGCAGATGAAAAAGAATCCTTGTCTACCCCATGTACTAATTTCGTTAGAGAATGGTACACAGAACAAAGTAGTTCTACCATCACCATCACAGATTCATGACGTCCTACCCATCTTGTTGGTGAAAGTTTCATCTTTTTTTTCTTTTTCTTTGAGATTTTTCAGCATCTTTGACTATCATTCTTTGCAAAACTTCGTTTCTTTTAGGGATATTAAAGAAAGTATAGATTTTTTCCGTCAATCTTAATTAGTTCCTTATGATTTGCACATTATTGGCATTGCCAATAGCTAAGTTCAAGCTATGAGAAGAACAATGGACATAGAAATCTACGGGGATGAATCTTTTATTAGCTTTTAAACGCCTTTAAATTTTGCACTCATTGAAGCTGCCTCTATCATATCCTTGACCTCGCGAGTATGAAATATAAATGCCATAACTTTTCAAACTATCTACAAGATTATCAGCTCGTGCCTGACCATATGTATCTGTTACGAATACAAATTGCAAGAAATGTTCACAAAGCTTTTACTCACTTTCATCAAAATACCTCACAATACAGTGAAAGTTGTTCAGTTGTGGAAATATCTGTAGTTTCATTTGCAAGAATTGAAAAACACTTGGCAGCATTTACTTTTGACACAATTTTATTCAATTTACTATCATTGCATGAAGTCAAAATCTGGTTTTGTATGCTCTAACCTAGATATGTAGAATTTTTGGAATACGTTTGAAAATGTAGACCTACTTTTAAATCTTCATCTCCAGTATCAATACGTGATCGAAATATTGCAAAGAAATAAACTTCATTTTCTTCGGGTTCATTGTCGAGTGAAAATCCACTTATGTCCCTATGAGCACGCAGAGATATTGATTGTCTTTCAAACAGAATAACAGTTTTCATAATGGCAGTCAACGTTTTTCTGCTTAATTCAGCTTGACCCTTGAGTCACTTTCCCTGTATCAATCTGTTTGTCGACAGACATGCAAGTTGCCTTGCTTATTTTAAGAAGTTGTTCAAAAGTAGCTAATGAATTTGAATGGTAATTTGTCTTTTAATGGCTATCAAAACAATTAGATTCATGTTTCTATTTTGAATAGCCACATAATATTAATTTACCCACCGTTTGTCCACCTGAATTTCCTACGTTTAGAGGTGCAGATAATACCTTACGCAGTATTTACAATAATATAACCCTCCACTCTTGAATACACAAGCCATTTGTATCTATCAAACAAAATATAACGAAATCTTCTTCGGCATTTTTCATTGCCAGTTGTGACAGGGAAGTTAAAAAACTATTTTTGGGTTGCCAAATAATTTGCAAATTGTCTAACTTTGCATCATTGGAGAAATTCTTACATACACCTTTGATAACTGCTATATCATTTGGACTGACACAATTATTGATCTCTACTGATGGCTTACTCACTCAACACTGGGGCTGGTAAATCTCTTTTCATTGTCACATATTTGTCCATTCATAATTTCACTGGTAGTGATCATTTTACCATAATTTTCACGGCTACATAATTCAACATCACTTAAATAAGTGATATAATCCAGACGTTCACAAAGATTATCGGATATAGTTTCTTCTTTTGGGTCTTTAAATAATGAACATCAATAGTAGACTAATCAAAAGTCAAAACATTTAAAACTTTATAATCGTCTCACAATACAATGAATAGCTTCTATGTATGTGTAGAATGAATACAGTTCCCATGCATATACTTTTAGAACTCAAATTCACCCTCATTCAAACGTTGATGTTATCTTTTGCTTAACTGGCCCCGTGGTGTAGTGGTCAGTGCACCTGACTATGAACCTAGGAGTACCGGGTTCGATTTCCAGCTGGTACCTTGGGTAATTTTCTACGGGTGACCTGGTGGTCTAGGGGTAAGGTGTCATGACTTCTGTGCTGGGGTCCAAGGTTCAATCCTCGGTACCACCACAGATTTATCTGCTTACAAACCCTTCCTTCACCTCTGACAAGACGTGTATTAATCACAACTTGTGAATGTGTGGAATGCCAGGCCTCCACCGTGGTTCGGATTCCACGTTAAACTGTTGGTCCTCCATTTCATTTCACAATCACCCAAACCATTACACATTAACATAATGTGTATAGCCCGAACGGGTAGTTAGACTAGGTGCTAATAATCATAATAGTAATAATAGCTGTTGCTAATACAAACTGCGTATAGGCCTACACACAAGGAATCATTTCTCTGAGATACTTCCCTAACGTGTGGCATTGCCTGGAGACTTGTCGCGCTCTCCGAGGTAATTTTACGAGGAATGTATAAACAAAGGCAGGTCACCCCAATTAACTCATCCTTCCCCTTCCCCCACCATATGCCTAACTTCGGAAAAGTTGTTTGTTAATTTATATATTATATAGGCCCTATAGTTTGTATTTAAAATTAATTAAGATTTATTGCAATTATTAGCAATCTTGGGGTGGAGGAGCGGGGGAGGGGGGGACAAATCAAATGCCCAACTCCCCCCCCCCCCCCCTTTGAGTGCAACACGGCTGAGAGTATCCAACTTTTTCAAAATTTTGCTGAGAGAGGCCCACTATAAATATCATCAATTGACATTTAATTTTCAAAGAATTTCCAGGTGAGGATACTTCAAATAGCTCCTGTAGTAAGCATTGAACTCTAGGCGGAGATTACTCTAAATATAGACTATTCTAGAAGCATTCAAATTTCAAAAGGTCTATGGAGGAATAGATTATAGAAGTCTAGCTTCCAAAATAATTTCCAAACAAAGGCCTTCCCCTCCCCCCCCTTTTTGTTGGTGCTAAATTCCCCTTAGACAAATAAGGTTTCACCAACATTGAAGTCAAATATTACAAATGAGGGGGGTTCCGCACTATGCCCTTGGTACCAAACCCTGTACAGTGGGGTTAGGATGAACAAGAAAGCAGTTCAGAGGTAATCTACCCGCATTTGTGTAAAAGGAGAGTGTGAAACCACCAAGGAAAAAAAAAATCCTTAAAAGACCAGACTAGGATTCAAACCCCAATCTCCCCGTTATAAGGTGGCCAGTTTTAACGCCTTATATCGCTGGAACCTGAAGTGGGTTGATATTTTATTCAAAATTGTTTGGGGTCTTAAATGTTCCGTTTAACCCTACCCAGACCTCCTTGGGTGCGTCACCGGTAAACATTGAAAAATACAATGCAAGAAACCACCTGGTTTAAACTGTAGGCCTACTTGTGTTCTCATTACTCATTGGAACATTTATTGGTTAGGTGCCAACGGACATAGTGTTTTTATGAGAGGTATGTAGAGCAGGGAACATGTTCTATTTGACAAGTGGGGATAGAATGGTGAAGAAAATTTATCAGGCCTACTCTTAATAAGTCTTATATTATTATATTATTATTAGCACCGCGTCTTACTACCCGTTCGGGTTATACGCACTTACGCTAATGTGTAATGGTAGGGTGATTGTGAGATGAAATGAAGGACCTACAGTTTAACGTGGAATCCGAACTACGGTGGTGGCCTGGCATTCCCCACATTCACAAATATAATTCACTAGTACTTACATCCAAATGTTTTTTTCCTAGCTAAAGTAAACGATCCACTGAGCCATCGAAGTTTAAACTCGTAGTTTGATTACCCTCCACCAAATACTATAAGTTAACAATTTAAAAAAAAATATTTTTTTTTTAGCTATTTAACGTGCACTTTCTGAACCGACTGATTATATCAGCACACGACTAATAAACTAATTTAAATCTAGCACAGATACAACATCCGGCCGCTGGGGCGCTGGCTGTTAATTCAAAGGTAAGACCCACATTTAACCAATGATAACTTTTCCAGCTATGTCAGGAATCGAACCCGGGACCCTTAAACTCAATATAAAAACACACTAATCGATTGAGTTAAATTGACTATCAGTTTGCATCTCGGGTCAAATATATCTTTAGTTATATCGTCAGCTCAAGGTGGTGATGTAAGGAAAGCGAAAAAAAAAAGTGTTTTTTGCGGTTTTTGTAACAAAACTTATTTAAATCAAATAAGGTTTTTGTAACAAACTTATTTTAATCAAAATAAGGTTTTTGTAACAAAACTTATTTTAATCAAAATAAATCAAATAAACTTAATACTTCTATACAAAAATATTATAGTTAAATTTTCTTCACACGGTAATATCAACAGCTTTTGAATATCTGTCTTGAACGTAATAGTATTAGATGAGAGATTTTTTTTAAATGAAGAAAAAAAGTTGTCATTAAATTCCTAGGGCACACTTGGCATAAATTCAACAACTGTTGATATACATCATGTGAAGAAAACTAAACTCTATGTTTGTACTGAAGACATATTTGATTTATTTGACAAAAAAAAAAGTTTTGCTCTATAAAACTGCAAAAATACTGACATTTCCTTACGTTCCCTGTATTCCCACCTTAGTCGGGCCTATAGGCCTACAAACTATTAACTTACTTTCAAAACATTATTTTTTGTTGGTAGAATATTTCAAATTTTACTGCCAAAAAAATTCTTTTAATTTTCCAAAACTGTATTATGAAATATAATTGCATTCTAAATATATAATTATAGCTCTACATATTTTTAATAATCAAATAAATGCACAGTAAAATCAGTAAATCAAGGTTTGAATCCCAGTCGGGTCTACTGAGGGTGTTTTTTCCTAAATGGTTTCCCACTCTCCTTCCATACAAATGTTGGCAAATCACCCCTAAAAATGCTTCCTTCCATTAGAGCAATTATCATATAACTTATGCGTAGGCCTATAACCTGAACAGGTGGGGATAGTTAGATGAGGTGAGAAAACTAAACTTTCTCCATATGAGAAAGTTAAAATTCACTTAGTTCCAATTTGCACTCACTAATTAATTAATAATTTCTATTGATAACAATATTTAACTCATTTTATTATTAGTAGCTTTCTTAAAGAAAAAAAATCCCCTCCATATTAACTGAGAAAACAACATGTTCAACCTCTAACCACGCCCTTGTAAACAAGTCTTAATATTAAAAGTGGATTTAAAATTCCTTGTTGGAATCTTGATTTTCTACATTCGATGTTACCAGTCAAGCTTTGAACCAAATACAAAAACTGAGATTCCGTTGCTTTATGACACACTAATGCCATCTTTAAAAAAAATGATATAATCATAGACGTTAAAGGTAGGTCTAAATATAGTCTTACACCAAGAAGTAGCCCCCTAGAGAATAAAACTGACAACTTAAAATTAATAATAAATATCCTACCACAGGATCGCTAGTGTTTACCAACCCTAGTAAAATATTTTCCTGATGTTCCCTAATCTTCTCCTTTTCTCTTTCTCTCCCCTCCCAACCCACTGACGAACTTGAAGGAAAAATAAGTATGATTTATAATAAATTGTGACCTCTCTCTTCCCTCATCACTTTATGATACGTAAGCTTTTTTTTTATAGGTTAGATGTAGAATTAAATTAAATTAAATTGTATTAACTTAAGCTATGTTTGTTTGCTAGATTGTTCTCTGAATGTATCATTCAACGAATACCACTTTATTTTTTCTCATGGAAATGTTCAGGAGGTTGTAAGAGTGACGTAGGGTTTGATAAGCACTGGAGGAATATAAGGGGTGGGGTTCGTGCCTCCTGTGCTAGTAAGGCGCCGTCTCAACACCCCCCTTCGAATCCTTGAATCGATAAAAAGGGGTTGATGGGGGACCCCAGGCATGCGTGCTCTTCTTCCAAGACATCACGTGATACCCTTTAGAAACCCCCCTTTCCTTTTGGCAAAGGGTTGAATTCATGCAGTACAAAGGATTAAACGTAAACTTGACTTGAAACAGAGAACACACTTGTTATGCTTCTCCAATCAGAAATTCGAACCTCCCTCCATGGATTTTAAACGTGAGTTGCGTGCGCACCTCTGAGATGCGCGCGCACTCTGGCCATGATCTAACGCGGCGGCTGGTGGTAGGAGATGGCAGCTGAACAAGAGAGACGGGAGTATTGATTCCAGTTCCGCCGCTGTTGAGAAAGAAGACGTTTGTGAAGGACTGTGTCATTGGTTATACTGCTGCGCATGCGTCGTTGGTTTTATCACGTGATCTGCATGTGAAAGTGTTTGATTACTTCAAGGGAAATCAGGCCGAGAACAATTTATACGACACTTTGATCAAAATGATGTTTGGATTTTTTTGAATACTTTATTTATTTGAAATTGAGATTTTTTTAACTACCCCAATGCACTGGAGAAACTCAAATGTCAATAAAAAGACTTTTACAATTTTTTTTAAGTAAACCATTGTACTAATTTATTTCATAGGACAAGAATGTGCATAAAAACAAATTATAAATAGGCCTACTAAATTTCAAAAACAATGGTAAAAGATTTTTTACGGTAAACTGCACAGATCTTCTTTCCTTTTCATCTTAAGATAAATACATTTACTAAAATATTTGTGAAACGAAATAATAACTTATAACTTACAACACAATGTTGGCGACACACTCCACCAAAGAGCATACATGATTCAAAATACTCTGTTACGGCCACATTGAGAAAAGAGGAACATTTTTGTCCACCAAAGAACATAATCATTTTCATTTGTCAAAGTACTCGATACAAATATATATATATATATATATATATATATATAATATATATATATAATATACCCTATTTATATATTTGCTTATAGCAAAGAAACTATTCATTTAAAAAAATATCTTCCAAGTAAAATATTTAGTTTTGAATAGTCCTACAACTTAAAATAACAAGTAATTTCATACCCTACCTTAAATAGTTACGGAGATATAACAAAAAATGGGAAATTTTTGCTAAAGGTAAAGAAAGTAACCTTAAAGTAATTTTCATAGAAAAATAAGAATTCCCATTTTGTTTTTAATGTGAAACAATACCTGAATACAAAATGTAGGCCTAATTAAAATCGTTAGAGTGAATTTGGAGATAGTCAATTTTATTTCTTTTCGCCATTCAGTAACCTACACTTAATTTTAGTGGTGGATATCTAATTCCAAAAACCTCTCGGGGAAACCTTTAACAAATCCCAGATACCTAAGTTTTAGCCTGATCGGTACAGTGGTTTAGGCTCTAGGCCGAAGTACAGACGGAATCATGAAATAACTTTTTCTGTTTCAGGGGGTCACAATGCGTCGACATTCATCAACATCTTGAGTTTGATTTATTTTTTCGAAGGATCTAGAGAAAGTAAAAAAAATACTTAGGCTAGGTGCTACGCTCATCAAGAATAATAATAAAAATATACCCTGCCCCCCCTTCAGTGGCCGCATGGTCTAACGCGCTTTTCTCTCGCATTAGACTAGACTGCCAATGAAGATCAACGTTCGAATCTCGGTCGAGTGTACTGAGGGTAGCTTTTCCGAAATGACTTTCCACTGTCCCTCCACGCAAACGTGGGTACACTTCCTCTAAATATAACCTTCCTAATCCCTAAAACCACTCGCGTAGTTAGTACCTAACTTACCTAAGAGTATAGACCAAACGGGTAGTAAGACGTGATGCTAAAAAAAAGGCCTATAAGCTATTGTTTGGAGGGATTTGACTGACCAACACAGCAGTCTTTTGTTTTATAGGCCTACTCGGTGTCCCATAACTTAGGCAGTGTTTTATGAACCACTCAAATTGGTTTTATCATTACAACACCAAAGATAGAAGGATAAGGCTATCAAAGCTATAATCTAGGTAGGCCTACTAGAGGATAAGGATTAGGAGAACAGCCCAGAAGAAATACACCAACACACAGCCATGATTCGAACCTCGACCTTACCCGTCAGTGCCAATCAAGTCTATTGCGTGCCTGAAAGTTTTTAGTCACTGGTTTGGGGGAGTCAACATTTTTATTGAATTAGCTATACTCATCGTTGGACACGTGAACAAAGGCGCCAGTCTCATCTTGTCTAGTTTGCTAATAACAGAGAATTTAGGACTCGAATCCTGCCAGAGGAAATTTATTTTAGCCCTACGTATTATTATTGGTTCTACCCATTAGGGCTATATGCCTATGTGTAGCCTACTAATTACGCTAATGGGTTAGGATAAGTAAGATTCAATTTAGAGTACCCACGTTTGCGTGGAGGGAGAGTGGAAAAACATTTTTGAACAAAAATATCCCCGGTTAGGTCTACCTCCAACCGGGGTTCGAACCCTGGTATCCTCGACATCGGCAGTCCAGTCTATTGAGACAGTGACGCCTTAGACCATTCGGCCATTGAAGCGTGTTACGTCTCTTTCTGGATTCCGCCTTTATTACTCCTAAGAGTAAGTTTAACTATGAGAATTGTCCGAGCGGGTAGTGAGTCATAGAGCGAACGGGTTCGAATCCCGGTCGGCTCAACTGAGGCTGATTTTTCCTAAATGGTTTCCAGCTCTTCTTCTTGCAAATCCACATAGATTAGGCCTACCTTTAAAATGCTTCCTTCCTCATCTCTACCCCATTAGATTAGGCTAATTATTAATATATGCGTACAACCTAAACAGGTAGCAACATATGGGATAAAAAGAAAAGAAAAAGGAGAATAAACTAGCTCAATCGGTGACTTGGCGGTCTAGGGGTAGGCCTAAGGTGTCGGACTTCTGTACTGGGGGTTCTGGGGTTCAATCCTCGGTGCCGGCACAGATTTATCTGATTACCAAACCCTTCCTTCATCTCTGACAAGACGTGTATTAATCACAACTTGTGAATGTGTGGAATGTCAGCCTCCACCGTGGTTCGGATTCCACGTTAAACTGTAGCTCCTCCATTTCATCTCACAATCACCCTACCATTACAAATTAGCGTTAGTGCGTATAACCCGAACGGGTAGTAAGACGCGATGCTAATAGTAATAATAATAATAATAATAATAATAATAATAATAATAATAATAATGCTCATACATCGATCAAATTAAGTTAATATCGCCTAAAACAAAAATCATAGCGACTATTTATTTTTATTATTCCACATTTCCAGAGAGGATAGCTCGTATTCATAAACTCAATATAGGTTATTATTTAAAATTTCAAAAACAAAAAGTGATTTTCTATCAAATCGTTTCAAAACGGGTCGTCTTCCTGAGCGCTAAAACTCAGTAGGCCTACAGACATCCAGAAACCCCACAGTATTTAAGAAGTAGTCTATGATTTCCAAATATGGCTCACACCAAAATGAAGATATTAGGTATCAACATGTAATGGAAGTGGAACCAGTTCACGGAAGAAATTTTCATTCACCTGGAATAAATCCCCCCCCCCCCTCCTGTAGATGTATCTCACTTCCCTTTTATATTCTAGAATATGATATGATTAAAAACAAACTTCAAATAGATTCTAGAGGCCTCTAATATTCAAGAAGGAACACTCTAAATAGCTTTTAGGAGCATTAAAATTTAGAAGAAGAAAAAAAAGACCATCTCAAATTGGTTCTAGAGGTACCTAACTATCAAAAATTGGCCAGGAGAGGTTCACTCAAAATTTATTTTAAAGGTATCTTATAAAAAATAAATCAGGTGAAGGACACTCCAAATAGCTTATAAAGGCTTCCAAATTTTAAAATAAATGTTACTTCTAAATCGTAAAAACCTTCTCATATAATAAACTATATCTTGAAACAAAGTTTTTTTTTAGGATAGGCTAGACCTACTAGGCCTTGGAAAATAAAGCATATCATCTTGTTAATCACAATAAACACTCTAAAAATGTAGATTCCAAACAAAAATTGGTTACACCGTTTAAAAATATCAAATTTTCAAAAAAACAATTAAATGTCTAGGTCTATTATATAGATATACATATAAATATAAGCTATGTAGAGAAAGTCAGGGTATTATGGAATACCATTTTTATTTACTATCATAGATCTGTTAATATCTGTTTAATCAAACAAAAATATAAACAAATAGGCCTAGCTACCTTAATTTTATAATATAATTAATGATATATTGAAAACGTCACTTTGGAAGGTAGTATTACATACAAAGGTTATGTGGAAAGAATAAATTATTTAAATTAAAAACACAAGGAAATTACATTGAAGACTAAATTAAATCATCATCAGTAGAAATATGCCTATTTACAGACTGAATACCATTGACTTTTAAAGCCATTAAGTGCTATATCACCCCTCTGAATTTTCAAATAAGCGCACCCAAAAAGTTCCATCGTATTAAATTGACTCAGTGGCCATGAGCCGTGTCTTAGCCACAGGCAAACTTCCTGAGTTGGTAAGTTTTTAAAGGCCCCATGAATGTTTTATCGAACGATTGAAGTTTGCGTGGGATGTGTGGAGGAGGTATGGGATGATGCTGACATGATTTTCTCTTGCAATTTCAATAACATCAAGGTTACCATTATGGGTTAAATGCTCATAAAGAACTAACGGAATGGATGATTTTTTTTAGGTTAGTAGGTTTTTGTGGTTCTGATGAAGGGTTCAAACCATTTCGAAAAAAAAAAAAAAAAAAGAGTAAGTTTTGGACCCAGCTAGTTGGATGAAATGCAACAAAATATCCAAGTGGTGCATCTTTTCATAAGTAAATTAGCTCATTCATGTTTTTTTTCTTGAAAAAAATAATGAGAGCAGTCATAAACTGTCTACCAGCAGTTCTACAGATAATTACTTACTAAGGATCCCTTTTGAGCAGAGGTTAATGATCCTATTTGCCGTTTCCCTCTTATACCAATAACATGAGGAATTTTACTTTGTACTACTGATAAAACGAGTTCATCTACGTTATAAACGCAATCTGCAGGAAATGAGTGTTTAGCAAATAGCATACTCCTTCAAGGAGATCAAAAAACTTGATCACTTCCTCTTTGTTAAATCCTCTTGTCCTAGAGATTGAAATTTCTGTTGGTTTTCGAACGGATAACTTTTTATTATTTCTTCTCATGCAAGGAGATAGATAGTATTTATACCTGCTTTATCATCCTTTCCAAATATATGAGTAATATTGTTACGTAATAATAATAGAAAAGCTAAAGAGTAGACATCCTTTCTTGTTAGTCCAAAAGACATTGCCTCCATTTCTACTAAGTATTTCACTAGTTCTTTTCCATGTCTTCTGAGAAAACGGGTTTACGTCCCAGGAATTTCGATGCTGCATCTAATGGGTTTTGCTTCTTTTCATTCACCGGTCGGTAAAGTGTTTCTCTTGGTACTGAAAATACTCGTATGTCTTAAAATGTCTTGTCACGAACAGCTGCTATTGCAAGTTCCATTGGGGCAGAATCCCAAAGTTTTCTCTTTAGTCCAACATGCCTAGAAGCTTTCTTTTTGGCATATCTAAAAATAAAATAAGAAATTCATCAAATAAAAAGCCTTAATTTTCATAAATATTTTTATATTCAATATTTATTATATACAAATAAATTATTTTATTGTTTTCAAAACATCATACATTAGTTTTGTATTTTAAGGTAGAAATTTTTATGCCATTATGGAATACCTTGGTGGACTTTATGGAATACTACTTATATAGGCCACTATTCCATATTGCTCGAAACACCTTTAAATCTCACAGAGTGAAAACAGCTATCAGAAGTATGGCTTTAAGTACTAAATTTTGTATTAAACAACGAACCAATAATTTATTACATTTTTATAAGTTTATAAACTTACACATTTTAAGACACTAACCTGCAAAAGTTTTGACGACTGCAAATTCAGATTTCAATTCGTAAGCAATCAAATGTTGGCCTATCACAATCACAGCGAGACTGAATGCAGAGCAATTTGGAAACGTATAACTTATAAATAGGTTTTTTTTGTTCTTCACTAGGTAGCAGTACCTTACAGAAGAGATAAACAAGTATTTCATATTATCCGACTATTCTATAATATCTAAACTTCCTTTCTATATAGATATAAATATATAGGCCTATATATAAGCCTATTATGTGTTTAACTAGTTAATTAGTCATGTAGTATATTATGTAAGGTAAACGTCCCATTCATGGACACGTTTAGTGATTCAACGACAATATCTGAGTTTCATTGTCTTAAATAGAAAAAAAAAAAGTTTTACTTGACTTATTATTAATATAATGTACTTCAACATACTATTTAATTTTACCACACAAATCGAAAAGTCTTAAACTTTTAACCATTTGTTTAACATAATAGATTTTTATAACAACTACACAATGTTCCGATAGTGAAAACGTTGAAAAAACAGAGTATACTAGTTATTGTCATATCAATGAGCCAACAATGGACAGTTAATCCTGGACACTTATTGCAGTGAATTCAATCATATTAATTAATATATTCTGCACTTTTTCAAACTAGGTGTTACATTTGCACAATCTTCATATTGCCATAATTTACACAAGCACTGAATCATATAGCCTTTTCAGTTGATTCTTAACATATATTGTACAACCCGCTATCATTGTTGATGGTTTTTTTCTTAATATTCTTGGTGTTCATTTTTTCTTTCTTTTCTTTATTCTTGTCTTCGCTTTCTTTCCTTGAATTTCTTGTTCCTCTTTTTTTTTTCAAAAACTTTTCTTCATGATAATCATATCATTGTTGTGAAAAACAGGTACTTTAACTCTTTTCTTTGATTTTAGGGTAGCCTGTTTTGGCGTTTTCGGCCAAAAATATATACTTTTAAATGGACTTGGAATATTTTTTCAAACTGTCACATAAACGTGATGTTGACGGTTGTGGCGTAACTATTTGAGAATTTTTTGGTGGCGTTTTATATCTTCTTGCCAATGTTTCTGATGTAACATCTGTCGCTGAGATCCCACAATTTGATATTTTCAAATTATCTACAATTTCAGTATTTAATTCTTTCGTGCTTGGACCATGTGATTAGCCAGTGCATATTTATAATTTTCTCCTGTATTTTCTTCAAGATTTACCTCAGTTTCATCTTTACGCTTTACTTCTCTTTTGTCTTCCCAAGATTTTTCTCAGATTCATCTGTACAAATTTTGCATGGTCTGCTCTGTATAGTTGAGAACAGGAGCCATTTTGTGTCTGTAAAGTAAAAAATGAAACAATTCAAGCATGAAATATTTTAAATTATAATAAAACCATTTTAATTTAAAATTTTAGATTTTAAATCCCTTAATTACCTCTGATATTTAGTAAATTTTAGCGTACCAATTATGGACAAGTAGTATAATGTACCATAAATTGATACAATTTTAATAATATATTTTATTTTTCATGTTTAACTTAGAATATGTCCATTACTGCTCCAAAAATAAATAGAAAATTAACAGAGCCAATTATTTATTGTGACTAATGCTGCTTTATTTAATTTATTTAAGTTAAATTCAACTATGAAGTAATTGTAAGGTATATGCTATTTTACAAATAAACAATTAATTATAGGGGAATGCCAGGCCTCCACCGTGGTTCGGATTCCACGTTAAGCTGTAGGTCCTCCATTTCATCTCACAATCACCCTACCATTACACATTAGCGTAAGTGCGTATAATCCGAACGGGTAGTAAGACGCGGTGCTAATAGTAATAATATATAATAATAATAATAATAATAATTAATTATACTTTTTCCCTAAGAAAAATATATTCTATTCTACCTACCTCCAGTATGAAATGTCTTCTTGGGTTCAAAAGGATTAAATTTCGATTAACCTAGTCCAAGGTAGCTTAACGTTTGACAAAGAAACACTGCCACACCAGTGAAATACCCAACAAAGAAAACAACAATGCTAGTTAACAATAGAGATATTTAAACCACAGTGGTGGTCAATTTGTGAATATTTCAGAATAGGTACTTCAAAGTGACACATAACATTAATAGATAGCGTACCTGTTCAGTTTGAGGCGTGTTTTAAGCATAAAACTAAAAAATATATCCATCACTGGGACACTGTCTATTAGGGTCTAATAGAACATTTACCTTACATCACTATACTATAAAGCCACATGGCTGACTCACTCACTGACATTAATGTTTACCCACTTCCAGATGAGTAGAAACTTGAAATTTGGTAAACTCATAGCTTCTAGCCTGTAACCGACGAGAAAAATTAAAAAAAAAAAGTAACCCCCGAAAACAAATTCAAAATAGCGAGTAACGTTAAAGTAGGTGCGGACCTTTCTTTGGAGGGATATTGTGGCTAAACGGTAAGCCTATCAAAAAACGGATTGCACCAGAGTTAGATTTTTGATTTTAGTTAAATTACTGCAGATTTTCCACACATTTTTAATTTTCTGAGACACTTATGGGCAGCTAGAATCATAAAATTGTAAAAATAAATCAACGTTCAAAGCAACGCTGGAATTACATTAGTTTACACTCACCGGGGTTTGAGGGCGGAACCCACAAGACCAAAGCGAATTATAGCTATATAGCCACATGCCTATATACATATTTATATACATACGACGTTGGAATGAACACATTAACTATTATCTCGTGGTTGGCTAACTCGCTGTCATGTTGAACTTGACTGCTGAGGACGGGGAGATTGAGGTTCGAATCTCGATCGGGTGAAGTAAGGGTGGTTTTCCTAAATGTTTTTCCACTCTCCCTCCACGCAAATGCGGGTTCACTTCCTCTAATTCAACCTTCCCAATTCCTAATCCATTAGCGTAAATAGTACTTAAAGCGTATAACCCGAACGTGTAGTAAGACGCTGTGCTAAATAAAAATAGTAATAATAATTATTATCTATAAGTTTAACCCTATATAAGTTAAACCTATTTATATGAACACAAAACTATTTTCGATAGTAAACATTAAACTCATGTTGGCCTTAATGTTAAACACTGTGTAGATATTTAACCTAATTACAAATTATATAATCACAGTATCTGATAGGTATTATCTCACCTACTTAAGCAACCTACGGGGACAAGGCGATTATTTACAGCTCTTTACTTATAGTTTTCCATTCGCACTCTGATTTTCATTTTAATTTATTTGAGGTACCTCACGTGCACTTTCTAAACCGACTGATCATATCAACGCAAGGCTTATAAACTAGCTTAAATTTAGAACAGACATAACACCTAAAAACCGTTAATTCATCACCGTGAAAGATAAAAATCCACATTTCCTCAATGATACATTTTTCGGCCATCCCAAGAATTGAACCCTGGACCCTTTTATCTCAGTAGAATGTGGGGAATGCCAGGCCGCCACCGTGGTTCGGATTCCACGTTAAACTGTAGGTCCTTCATTTCATCTCACAATCACCCTACCATTACACATTAGCGTAAGTGCGTATAACCCGAACGGTTAGTAAGACGCGGTGCTAATAATAATAATAATAATAATTAATAATAATAATAATAATATAATAATATCTCAGTAGAAATATACACGCTACCAACTTAGCTATGGTATAGAAAATTTACCTTGAATTACCCCTCTATATCTTTACCCCTTTGAATGTTCGTGTAACCGCATCGGTAGGCACAGCGGTATAAACTTCAAGCTCATTTTATCTGGTTGGTGGGTGATGAGGAGGTCAGGGTTTGAATCCAGACCAGTTTTACAGAGGTGCTTTTTTTTTTTCCTAAAAGTGTGTTCCGCTCTATCTCCATGAAAATACGGGTACACTAGCTCTAAATTCTACCTTTCTCTTCTTATCCCATTAGAGTAACCTAATTAATAATTATAAGCGAATACCCCGAACGTGAAGTGATATACGTCAGAGAGAGAGAGAGAAAAAAGCCTCCTCTGTCAGCGAGAAAGTATCAATCGCTGTCAGGCCAACATACAATGATGGTCTGCATGATTTTCTGGAACTACTTTTCTATTTTGTCTACACAGAAAAAAACAACTGTTTTGTACAGGTTACCAAAAAATAAATAGGAATACAAAATGATTCTGTTATAAACAAACTAATTTTGTAGTCAACATTACATTTGTTGTAATGTGTACAAAACTAAGAATCAATTAGCCAAAGCTATTATAGTATATGCTTTTAGTGAGGATTACTCAATATAGATATCAAATTCTGAAATTTGAAAAATTACACCTGGATACGGGGATACAACCCGGTACTTTTGGCTTAGTACGCCACTGCTCTAACCACTGAGCTATCCTTGAATCATCCCGTGCTCAGGTCATTCTTAACTCATATTTTAAGGCAGAGTCCATGATGGACGTGCGGAAATCGTCGGCTACAAATGTTTTTTTTATTAAGATCACGAGCTATTGGATAACGCAGTCAAAGCTGGCTCAGTGGTTAGAGCATTGTCATACCAAGCCAAAAATCCCGGGTTCGATTTCCATGTCCAGGTGTCATTTTTCAATTTTCAGAATATGAAGTGTACACAACTGTTTTTTTCTGTATAATCTTGATATAATATGGCCTTCTCACCTGTTTGAGTTGGACAACCCTGGTCTAAGGTGTCACTCCCACAATAGATTGGACTGCCAAGGGTAGGGAGTTCTGGGTTCGAATCCCGGTCGGGTGTACTGAGGGTAGTTTTCCTTAAATGGGTTTCCATTCTTCCTCCATGAAAATGTAAGTATAGTTCCTCTAAATTTAACCTTCATCATTGCAGACTCCACATAAGATTTTTATATATTATATAATACATTTTAAATTTTTATACAGATCGAAAAAGATTACCCTTTTTCTTCTAGACCCCCTTTCGTTCACTGATATCTACAAATATATTTTCTTTTACTAATTATTTAAAAGACAAATAACATATATTGTTTTAAACTGTCAATATATTAAAAACAATTGTTAAAACAAAAATACAGTAATAAATAATAAACTTAGTTCAAAATTCAAATATTTTAAATTTAAAACCAAATATCAGGATATTAATCTATCACATCTACTGTTTGTTGAAAAACTGGCATCGTTTCTCACTTAGCAAATTATCAAAATCTGGCGAAATATTTTTACTTGACACAATCATATTTGTGCTTTGTAAATGTTCATTTGTAATCTGATTTCATATCTTGAATTCATTCGATTATAAAAGAGATAAAAGCTGTTCACAAATGTATGTACTTCTAAACATTGATAGTATTTGAACTGCGTTCACTTTGATTGTGGAATAATTATCACTAGGGGTGTGTAAAGTCCACTTTTACAAATCGAAGTGAATTCGAATCGAATATATGAAATATTCTCGAAGTCGAATCGAAGATAGGACATTTTCTTTTTAGTTGGCTTATGTTTGAAAATATATTAATTATATTGTGGCTATGTATATTACTCTGTGCACTAAAATTATTTGGAAAGTGTTTTATTGCATTTTTTTTTTGGGTAGTGTTTGCGTTAATCTGACAAATCAAATTATCACAACATGCTATTCAATTATTTCAGATTTTATTAATATTAATTGATAATGTACAGAACAACACAGAGTGGCTATTATTGAACATAAATGGAGTATTTTAGCTGTCAATATTTTTATTAGCGAAACTTCTAAGCCGACATTTGTTTCGAAGTAAAGTTGAAGCAAAGTCAAAGCTGATTTTCGTTTCGAAACAAAGTCGAAGATTCGAAGCTTCGCACACCCATAATTATCAACTAAATAATTAGAGTGAAACTATAGTAGGGACACTTTCATAAATGTCTTGAAGAATAGAATTACATTGGAAATCAATTAATTCAAGTTGCATTTATTCTTTAACACTTTCGATATGAATTGAAGCTGTTGGTGACCTGGTGGTCTAGGGGTAAGGTGTCAGACTTCTATGCTGGCGGCCGGGTTCGATCCTCGGTCCCGGCAAAGATTTATCTGAATACCAAACCCTTCCTTCACCTCTGAAAAGACATCTTGTGAATGTGGGGAATGCCAGGCCTCCACCGTGGTTCGGATTCCACGTTAAACTTAGGTCCTTCATTTCATCTCACAATCACCCTACCATTACACATTAGCGTAAGTGCGTACAACCCGAATGGGTAGTAAGACGTGGTGCTAATAATAATATAATAATAATAATAATATTGAAGCTGTTAATAAAGAAAACAAAAATTTATCTTATTGAAAATCCTTAAATATGTCTTCAAACTCTTTTCGGAGCGTTGAAATATACGTGTTTTGAGTGTAAGGAAGTGAGCAAAGTTTTTGTTTGCAAGCTAGTTTTCCCGGAGTCAAAGTTTGTTTTGGAGTACTCTAACATGGTAGAATAACTGTCTGATGATTTGGTCCTTTCCCTGAAGTTAAAACATAAATTAAATTAAGATGATGTGTAATTTGAATCCACCATAGGAGAACCGTCAGTAGAAAAGTTTACATTATTTTTACAATCAAATCGTGAATGTGTGGAATCCCAAGCCTCCACCGTGGTTCGGATCCCACGTTAAACTGTAGGTCATCCATTTCATCTCACAATCGCCCTACCATTACGCATTAGCGTAAGTGCGTACGGGTAGTAAGAGGGGGTGCTAATAATAATAATAATAATAATAATAATAATAATAATAACAATAATAATACAATCAAGTACAGTGGCCCCATGGCATCTTTGGTGTTGACTGACAGCTCACAGCTGACTTTTGACAGTCAACATTTAGGTATATACCTAAATGTTGACTGTCAGAAGTGACAGTTGCTAAACACATGTTTTTTGCAGATCATATGGTTCGGCGCAGGGATACATAATTTAGTCTGGTAACTTTTCAAAGTCGTCAGCTGTCAGTCAGCACCAAAGAAGCCATGGGGCTACTGTAGTGTATAATTTATCCCTTTCTGATATCATTTATTACTTTTTCTTAAGCAAATAAATGGTATGGAACTCCGCACTGATTTTCTCGCTCTATTATTTAAAAAATGGAAATATTTAGTAAAAATTCGTAATATAATATACACTAGCGAAACTGAGAAAAAATTCGCTAGACATACGTAAAACTTTTTTTTGACTCATGGTTTTAAATTTTATAATTTTATTTTCAAAGAATTAACGTCTTCATTTGTATATTTGGACCATAAAAAAATACCGATATTGAGTCCCCAAGGGTCAACACTTCTTTTTAAAATTTTGATTTCCGGTTAAAATTTTCGTCATTTTACTAGGGAATGCACATATTATGGTTATAGCATTGCTATTAAATTTCTATTTTAAAATTTTGACCAATAAAATAGGTAATTATTGACTATTGAGTCTAAAATTAGAGAGATAGAATCTTTATAGGTGATTTTGAGAAAACGGAATTTTTCTCTATTCATCCTTTAGTATAATAATATTAATTTTAGGGTTATACAGATCCACAAACAGAAGACAGCATTGCAAAAAACACTTTTTGGGTTCGGGGGGTCATAAAACGTTGACATCCATCAACATCTCGGGGTAGATTTTTTTTACGGTCGTAATACTTTACCTTTAAAGTGTTGGCATACTTAAAATAAATATATATTTGTGTATAGCCTGAAAACTTTTGGTTTTATAAAAATAAAATTTTTAAGTAAAATATGTTTATTATAAATATCTATACATGCATGCAATGATAAGTAATTTCATATCTCAAAAACTTACGGAGATAAAATTAAAAATTATAATTTACGCATCAGACCCGAACCCTTAAAGTCATGTAGATGAAAAGTTGAGGATAAACATTTAGTTTGTAATAAGTAGTATAGTTAGTTGTAAGCTAAGAAATTAAATTTAATCAAAATCGTTAGAGCCGATTTTGATAAAATCGTTTTTTTCCTCTTTCCGCCCTCCAGAAAACTACCCTTAATATCCTATTCCAAAAATTCCTCAGGGTAGCCCTATGAAAACCCTAGATACCCAGTTGTAGGCCAATCGGTAAAATAGTTTAGTCTCTAACCCGAGCTACAGACTGACAGACAGATGGACAGACAGACGGCATTCCGAAAACCACGTTTTAGGATTCGGGGGGTCATGGGACGTCGAGATTCATCAAAATCTTGAGTTCGATTTTTTTTCACGATCACAATAATTTCTCTACTTGTAAGATAGCGAGAAAGTAAAAAATGCATCTTCTGAAAGGGGTGGTGTATTTTAGGGGAATTATTTCTAGAAGTTATTCAGATATATTTAAGTCTTTGTCCACGTCATGAAGAAATACAGCCAGTTGTGTCTCATCTTTTATGTCTTTGCTTTCATCGATGGCTTTAGAGAAAAGCAAAAACACTCCCAGCCCTCTTCATTATTTGTTCTTCGATACTGTAAGAAATATCAGTGATGCGTATGCACTGGTATTCCTTGAGAAGCTAATGTTCGAAAATATATATTTTTGATTCGGACATACCAGTTCTGAAGCAGTAACCAAACAGTCTTTTAAAAATCCTCCCTCACTGGATAGTTTCAACGCACAAGCAAATCCAGTCCCCAACTAAAATACACCGTGGGCCCAAAAACGGATTTACACTATAGGCCCACTAGGCACGGGCCTAGGGGCGGCAGCTTTAGGGGGGGGGGGGCACATTTTGAATGACATTATTTTATTATAATATTTTGTTTTTAATAATTACGTTTAAAAATTATTGACTAACATTAACTAAATAGTTAAAATTAAAGTCAGAAAGACAATATTTCTTTTAAAATAATTGTACTTTGCAATCGCTTTGTAACTGAGTCAGTTAACTCATGTTACTGTAGAGCTTGTACATGCTTCATTATCTTTCGTAGAAATCTTTTCTCGAATACTAACTTCCCCCCTCTTTCACCCTAAGCTTTCTAAAGCCCTTGACAAAAAAAAAGTTGGAAGAGGGTTGGGGGGCGCCTATTATAATTGTGCTTAGGGGTGCAAAAATATTAAATCCGGCACTGCGTGGGCCTCATTCCTATTCTTCTTTTATATTTCAGTGAAAATTTTGTCTGCACCCATAATTATCTGTCTTTGGGCTTTAATTCAAAAAGTTTTGATGGATTTTGTTCAAATAAGCTTATAATGTTTAGTTGGCTATAGCTCCAGCTAGGGTTTTTTTTCCACCCTAACTCTTGAATTAAGAGTAGTTTACCGATGAGTTATCTTTTAAAATAACAGATTTTTCGAAAATTGTTCTAACAATTTGGTTTTTTAATGGGAATCTAAGAAGTGTTTTAGCTGAAAAATAAAACTGTAGCCTATACGTGATTTTTCGGGCAAAAATTTGTTTAAGGGCAATTTATTGATGACTTATTTTTGTACAAATTTGAATTATTTAAAAAATGGCGCCAACAATTTGGTTTGAAATTAGTATCTGATGTCAACCTCGGTGGTCTTGGGGTAAAGGATCCGATGTTTGAGGACTCAAACTCAGCCGGAGTCAACGGATTTTTCTTGAGTGATAAAAATCCGTAGCACAACTTCCTTCGAAGGGGTAATAAAGTCGTCGGTCTCTTGTCGATTTTGGCATGTAAAATAACCCTGGAAATTACGTTAAACTACCTTTCCTGCCAAAAAAGATAGGCCCTTACACTCTCGCTCATAGAAATTCTTGTGTGATGATATAATTAGTCGGTTCAAAAAGTGCATGTTAAATATTTCAAATAAATGAAAAAAAAAAAAGATGAAAATTAATATCTGATAAGTTTTTTTTTACAATACAAATATATTAATTTTATAGATTTGTTTTTCTTGAAAAATTATTTAACCGTAGTTTACTGAGACAGATTTCTTTTTACTTGACATTTTTTGAAAATATCTTAAACGAATTTGCTAAAATTGGTACGCCTATTTGGTGACTATTTTACATGATAAATAATGATGTCTGTTAATTTTTCTAAAAAAGAATTAAAGTTTAAATATAATATTTTTTAACATATCGTGTATCCTTAAAATACTTAAATACTTAAAAAGAATCAAAACGTTCCTTAGGAACACCTTGGGACAAGATCGGTTAAATTCGCTGGCTGTTTGTTCTATACACAAGAAAGAAATGTTTTTTTTTTTCAAACTTCAACAATAAATCGGTTTGCCAGTCAGAAGAACGACGGGCCCAACTTTTGTATAAATAATGAAATAGTTTCATCCCTTGGTTTCTTGGTAAGTTTAATTCAAACCTGTATCATTTTATTGTTTTTCTTTGTAAATTTGTTTAGTGATGTTGTAATTCTAGTGATTTTAAAAATAAGAAAACTCAAATGAATTAAATTTAATAAGTTAACACGCGGCGAAAAAAAAAATCACTACCGGTAAGCTTTGACCTAGCCCCACGGGGTCATCTAAACGTGGCTTAGACGAATGTGTGAAAAAGAGAAACATTAATAGTTTTAAGAATAAAAGAACATGAATGATTTGGTGTATGGATGTTGTTTAAGTGAAAGGAGTCTGCAAGTATAGGGAAATGTGGAGAAGGTTAGTGAAGTGGATTAAGAACAGATTACAGAGAAGTTTTGTTTTTAGCTGTTTGCACAGTTTTTTTTGCCTATCACGTTAAAGGGGACGGCATGATTATGTATATGTACCCCACTCACTCAATCACGTGCGTAATATGTATGTAGAAATAATCGCACATAACTTTAGCACAAATCACAGTCGAGTTTGAAAATATCAAATTTATTTAACAGCGTCATTTAATCTAATTTTAAGGGTTATTGTAAACAATATTAATTGATTTAGATAAAGTATTTATTAGAGGTTTTTTATAAATTGAGTTTTGCTTATTCCCTTATTTTATAAAATACAATTTATATTAATCTTACAATGGAGGTTCATAGATTGTCTATCTATCTATTTAAATAATTCTTGTGACTTACTCGACATACATTAATTAATCTGCTTTGTAAAAAGCAGTAGTGCTATTTCTTGATGTGTTCTTTACTTTTTCTAAAGTGAGGTTTACACTGTCAAGTTTTACTGGCGATCCTTTATGACAGTGTAAACTGTATATGCGTGCAAACTAAAGAAATTGCATGACGTATGTTCTGCTTGCACGAATAATTTGTCTCCAGTAGCTAACTGTAACGCCGGCTGAAAATATGCGCGCTAGTTGTACTTCCACGTGTAAACCTCGATAGAAGCCCATACAAAGCTTGCGGAGAAAATGGGAATTGCATTGCTTAAAACAGTTGCCACTTCTGTTTTGTCATAAACTTCTATAATTATGTGAACTGTCCCGCAAATAAAATTAATATATTCATGATATTCAAAAAACCTTTACTTTCACCTTATATGGACTGCCATGACTATTGGGCAAACTAAACATGACACTGTATACGCGCCATTTTAATCTAAGATAATTTCAATACCTAGCTTGGGAAATATAGTAGGTCACTGTATGACCTTTTCATATTTTGCAATGTTTTCGATATAAACACCATCGAGTATAAACATTATTTAATTTAACATGGTTTTAATAATTTGATCACTTGATTTGTTGACTACAGGTCAGAGATCATTTTATTATTATTTGTACTATTTATCTAAGAGCCTTGGTTTTTTAATCATTAAATTTAACCGGTATTGGTGATCAGATAGCTTTAAATTTTTATTAACTTCTTTTTATAAATTAATATAAGGATATAGGCCTAACTAACCATATTGAATTATTGTAGGAAAAAAAATCCAACAATAGTTTTCGGTCGATAATTTAATGTCAAGGTTATAAAAAAACTTAATGACGTGTATCTTTGTGGTTGTTTACTGCTTCAAAAGCTTAACCATAAGCACTGTGTAATTAATAAACATGTTACATGAATCAATTTTTAATATTGACTTCTAGATAAGTTAGTAAGTAGAAAAGTTTTATGAAAACTACAATAGAGTAGGCCGATGTTTTAATAGTTTCTGTGCATAGGCATCAGTACAGTGCTGTGGGAATCTTTTATTTGTTCATTAAATTTAAGTAGGTATGTTTTTGAAGAATATTTTTCATGAAACTATGATATAATTTTATTTTAACAAGCTAATTTTTAATTTTGAGAATTGTACCAAAGACTGAAGGTTTTTTCCTAATTTTTTTTGTCACGAAAATAAGCATCTCTGGGGATAGTATGAGCCGAGGGTGGGCTTAATTTTTTTTTCTGTGTCAAATTATTTTATAATGTTGTATAACTTTTATACACAAAACAACACGGCAGATTTCCGATTATAACAAAATAAATAATGTGAAAAAAATTTAAATAATTTTTGTTTTATTAGATAACTCTCTCTACTCAACAGTTCACCCGATAATTTTTTGCCAAACAACTTCTAGGAACTGAAAAATTGATAAAACTGGATTACCGAAGCTCTGGATATATTAATAATCTATTCACAGAATATCTTGATACTTGCAAAAACCAAAACCATATTAATATGATAACCGCACATATTGGCAAACAAACATTTTTGAATAAAAGTTTTTGTGTTGATGAAACTTTCCTAGAAAAGTTCAGACATGCATAAACATATTCATTAATACATATTAAGCGTTTAAAAAGTACTACAGCTTTCTTTTTTTAAGTAACAAACCTAATTTTGTAAATGTGTAATTATTGCTTTATTATCATGATTAAAATAACTCTGAATTTCTCAACCAAAAGGTGACCTGGTCTAGGGGTAAGGTGTCAGACTTCTGTGCTGGGGGTTTGGGGTTCAATCCTCGGTCCCGGCACAGATTTATCTGATCACCAAACCCTTCCTTCACCTCTGAAAAGACTTGTATTAATCACAACTTCTGAATGTGTGGAATACCAGGCCTCCACCGTGGTTGGTAGAAATACGCGGCACTAATAATAACCTTAACCAAATCTTTAATGTGTGAACAAATAAAAAAATTGGTTAACTATCTATAAGACTGCGCATAAAAATAACAACTAGGTGAGTTTTCTAAGAATTTATTTTATGATTTAGGATTTTTTCCCCAATATTTGTTTTGTTACAATCTGAAATATGCTTCCACTTCAAAATGATCTCAGGATAATGTGTATAACCTAAACAGGTTGTAAGACGCTGTGCTAAAAAACAACCCAGTAGCCCTATAGCACCAAAACAACACACAAATTACTAGAAACACAAACCTAGTGTCACACATTCACATATTAAACCTTTACTTTACATTCATTACTGTTCACAGTCCCATGGCATGGGTCAGTTTTTTTCAAGTCATATATTTTCCACTACCGGCTTATTAGGCCTGTCGTAGCTTCTTATGCGTTATAATCTAACTTAAGACTAGGACAGGCACAACATCCAGTCACCGCTTGTTAAGTCATCCCTTTGAAAGTGTTAACCCACATTTCATTATTGATACATTTTTCACCTATGTTAGGAATCAAACCCAGGACCCTTAGCTCAGTAGACAGACACACTATCGACTCAGCTAAGGCGTCGGATACATAATAAACCTCCACATACCAAATAATATTAATCAAATCGGGGACAACTAAATTTGAAGTTGCTCTTCATAGTTAATCATATGCATTGACAAGTGACAATGGGATGTGTATTAATAGTTTAATAATACAGTAGTATAGAGATGTAATTGTGTTAAATTCTTCAAGCAGAGTCGAGCTCTTTTGACACTTTTCCTGAAGATGTTTCTCTTACCATTATATTTATTCTATTGTATTTGTGATACAGTCTGATAACATATTTAGAAGACATTAACTTTTTTTTTTCTGTTAACATTGATAAAATTAATTTAAGAAATAGGGTGCAAACTTAATCAAGTTTGAGATAAATTTTCTTTGTTGTATTTTAACAAATAGGACTACTTTTTTCATTACTAAAAACAGAGATTTGAATAAAACTAATGGTTACTAAGATTTTATAAATGTAAAATTAAAAACATACTAACCAACATAAAATAATAACATTGGGATCATATTGCGACTATTTCTCAAAGGCCTATTTATAAAGATGGTAAAACTGTTGACAACCATCACATTTTACTTTTATTTGTAACAAACACAATTCTTGCAAATTAAAATTTATTATCTTATTAGGTATCTTATTTGAAAACATTTTGAATCAATACCCATAAATATTTAGTTCACAATTTGGTTATAAGTGCACTATAATTTTTATGTTTACAAAGAAAACTCCCAAACTAACTTAACTTAAACTTCTATCCTTCACCAAATAAAATTTGTGATTAAGTTGAATGGGTGATATAGTTAAAGTAATCTATTTAATATATTTGTAAATATTTTTAATGAAAAGGAATGTGATATGATGGCATGTTTGTGAGTTTGCAAATATGCTATGGCCTATTTCAGAACAATATATTTAGAAATACATTTTTTGCCACATGAAAGGTTTTGTTAGGTTGGAATAGTTTATAGATTGACATAATTCAAATCTCCATTTTTTTTTGTTATTAATAATAAATATGCAGTCATATGCAAGATTTTGAAGTAGGATGGGCTTAAGGGGGTTTTGGGGAAGATCCTCCCAACCGTCAGAGGTAATTTTTTTTTTAACCATGATATACACTTGGAAGCATTTTTGCACAAGAATGTGTGGTACTTGATAGTTTTTTTGCTCACAATGTTTAATAGGTCATACCCCCATTCCCCCATTTTATTTTTTCTTTGGATCTGCCTCGGAGATTCCCCAAACTATGATAGGGGGAGCTAGAGTCGTCCCCCCCCCCCATCATGGGTATGATACTCTTAATATGACATAGAAAAAGTGTCTCTGACTTGATGTTTATGTGCTATTCCCTGTATTTATATTAGGCTATTATTATTTTAGTAGAATTGATAGGTTTACTATCTGTCGGTGACCTCGTGGTCTAGGGGTAAGGTGTCAGACTTCTGTGCTGGGGTCCGGGGCTCAATCCTCGGTCCTGGCACAGATTTATCTGATCACCAAACCCTTCCTTCACCTCTGACAAGACATCTTGTGAATGTGGGGAATGCCAGGCCGCCACCGTGGTTCGGATTCCACGTTAAACTGTAGGTCCTTCATTTCATCTCACAATCACCCTACCATTACACATTAGCGTATGTGCGTATAACCCGAACGGGTAGTAAGACGCAGTGCTAATAATAATAATAAAAATACTATCTGTCAAAAGGGACATCTACCGAATGTAAATAGTATATTAATAGGCCTAAGTGAAAGTTACTATAATGTTGGTTGCTTGCACATCTAGTTAATTTTTTATTTCTTCACCATAGGTGGCCTTGCTACAGACCTGATCAAAAATATTTTGATTAATTTTTTATCTACCACCATCTTGGATTTACACCCATTTTTCTTTATCGTGGCAAGCAAAAATGAGTGCTTGCAAAGGTTATAAAAAAAATCTTACACTGTAGTTTCTATTAAAGATAAATTCTGATTTTCACTGCCATAAACTAGAAATCCTGGCCTTTCAAAAAATGTATATACATGTGAGATAAGACTTTGATCACTTGGACTTGAATGGGCTTAAATTTAGCCGTTATAGTGAGCAATTTGGCCAATTTGAAAGGTCCGTAAAATCAAAAGGGCTTGAAACCACAGGAGGGAATTATTTTTTTGCGAAAGCTTTGACTGTAGGGGTTTCTAACCATGGTAAAATAAAACCTGGATTTTAAGCCCCTACAATCGATTTTGAGTTCAAAAATTGGAAAATTTCCAAAATTTGTGGATTTCATGGTCAAGTATCTAAAATTTTTTTTTTTTTTGAAATTTTAGCAATGGATACTTTTACTATACTTAGTAATACTTGTAAATTTCCTTTTGGGGTTCGTGCTGAACAGTGTGATAGATATCAATCATTTTATCCAGCAAAAGATTTAACAGAAGGTGTGTTGTTCAGCACAGCAATAACTGCGCAGAAACCTTATTCGTTGGCCAAATGATCTAAGGCGTTACTTTTACAATAGCCTGAACCGCCAATTATGGGAAGATCAAGATTATCATCTCGGTCGGGTGTTCTGAGCAAGATTTTTCCTTAATGGTTTTCCACTCTCCCACCATGAAAATATGGGTAGACTTTCTATAAATTAAACTTTTCTCATCTCAAACACATTGGTATAAGTAGTATTTATGTGTACAGCCCAAATAGTTAGAGAGACGCGATGTTAAATTGTTTTTGAAAAATTAGATAGAAATGTCCTGAAAACTGTTCATTATTTATTTACATCTGTCATCTGCATCTGCCAAAAGGGTTTGAAATTTGAATTGTTTTGCTGGTTTATTTTATAAATGAGTTTTGGGTCTATAGATTTAATGTTATAATTTATTTACACTTTTTGTTTCCCCCATTAGAATTGACTCATTAAAATGTTGCGCCAAGCTTTAAGTAGCGGCACAAGTTTTTGTGTGAAGCGTGGCTTGCTAACCATGAGGGCCGAGCAGTTGAGGCCTTTACGAAACATGAGCCAAAGTAGTAGTGTAGAACTAACTGCCGATAGATATCCAGATGTGAAACGACACAACTTTGCACTTCTTGACAGCAACCATGTGCAGTTCTTCAAGAGCATTCTTGGTCAGGACAGAGTGCTGACTGATGCTGAGGAGTTGGAGACATACAACGTTGATTGGTTGAAAATGGTAAGAGGTCAGTATCGGAAATACTGCATGCAGGCCAATATCTATGGTATTTGAACTTTTTTTGATTAATTAATTAATGAATCAAACTCTTTAAGTGGTTGATAGCCTACTAGAACTTAGCCTTCCATATCTTAGTGTCTCGGGTTTTAGTATCCCATTCACAGATATCAATTATTTGAAATTATAAGAAAATAAATTAAAAACATTTTGCATGCTAAGTGAAGAAAGGTAGTAGTCAAAATAGGGCCTTTCTAAGAGGCCGAATTCTAAATTCTCCCTCTATCCATCCAATTTCAATCCAATCCCCATTGTAGAAGATTAAGGCTAGGTTCATGCTACTATGCTTAGAAAAAATATTTTTTACATCCAAGCACCTGTAGTTTTTCTATTGTAGAACCGGGTGACCTGGCGGTCTAGGGGTAAGGTGTCAGACTTCTATGCTGGCGGCCGGGGTTCAATCCTCGGTCCCGGCAAAGATTTATCTGATTACCAAACCCTTCCTTCACCTCTGACAAGACATCTTGTGAATGTGAGGAATGCCAGGCCTCCACCGTGGTTCGGATTCCACGTTAAACTGTAGGTCCTTCATTTCATCTCACAATCACCCCACCATTACACATTAGCGTAAGTGCGTATAACCCGAACGGGTAGTAAGACGCGGTGCTAATAATAATAATAATATTGTAGAACCGCAGGTGCTTTGATCAACACCAAATTAGTTTGATACTTTGATCTTTCTCTCGATAATTAGATGTCCTTGATCAACACAGTACATGTAAATTATCTTTGGTACAATTGATAGCAGCATATTAAGTGATTGAGTGGTTGTGGTTGATGAATTCACATATCAATCACATATTCTGCCATAAACTACATAAACTATGAGTGAATAATGGCTCTGAACATGGGATAGTTCTCTAATAGTTCGGTGATAGAGCATTGAAGCACTAAGATAAAGGTCCTTTATTTATTCTCGTCATCAGATGTTTTTTCTTAAATAAATTTAATTTAATTGGAAGAGGTCAAAAACCAAAGCTTAGAACTACTTTCTTATGGCTCATTGCCAACATTCAAGTACAAAGATACATTAATTGGGTGAAGTGAATAAAACTAGTAAATTCTAGTTAGTTTATACTAATAAGTATTGTTTTTACAATCACTTGGCACATGTTACCACACTTTTATGGAAATTCGAATCACTCAAAAATATCTTGCCTCCTCTTAAACCTTTTGAAGACCAAACTTTTATTTCATCCGGATTTGAACCAAGGCCTCTTGGAGGTGGTTTATCGTTATCTGAAACACAATTATAACATAATCTCGACCTTAAAACTTTTTTCTTAATTTGAATTTATTGAAAATTACATCTGGACACGGAAATAAAACCAAGTTGTAATTTTAAATTTTATTTGAATATGACCAGGCTATGGCTGATCTACGTGTACTCTGATTTTGGTTGAAAGAACAGTGGAGAAAATTCAAACATATTTCTTTGCAGCCAACAATGATAATCATTTTACTCTATTATTTAGGTTATTATATATGTATTTATAATATCCATCAAAAGGGACAGCTGCAGATAATGATGTATGAATATTTTAAAATTGTTTTAATAACTTTAGTAACTAACTTTTACTGCTGTACTTCCTACCAAAATCACACTATTGTTATCACTGTTGTCATCCCCAAAGATTTGCCTAGTTCATATATATAAATTGTATAGCGTTGCTTTTTCCCATCTTTTTTTCTTTATGTTAATGACTTTTATTTTCCTCTTGAAGGTTCCAGTAAGATAGTGTTGAAACCCAAGACTACAGAGGAGGTGTCTCAGATTCTGCGTTTCTGCAACTCTGAGAACCTGGCGGTGTGCCCACAAGGTGGCAACACTGGGCTTGTTGGGGGGAGTGTCCCGGTGTTTGACGAGGTCATCATGTCTACGGCTCTCATGAACAACATCATCAGTCTGGATGAGTTGTCAGGTAAGAGTTATTATGTTTTCTAGTATAGACTAGATCTGAATCTATTTTGAAATTTAGACGGCCGATTATGGAGAGATTGGTATTCAAATGTCTGTTGAATGTACCGATGGTAACTTTTCTTAATCTTTTTTTCTATGCACTGCGTCTTACTACTTGGTCGTATTATACACTTATGTACTAATTACACTAATACTTTAGGAATTAGGAATGTTTAATTGAGAGGAAGTGCACCCACATTTGAATGGAAGGAGAGTGAAAAACTATTAAGGGGAAACCACTCTCGGTGCACACAACTGGGATCAAACCCCACTGTTCTCCTCTTGGGTAGTCTAGTCCAACACGAGAGTAGCACATTAGATCACGAGGCCACCCAAGCAGGTTTTTCCTAATTGATGTTCTACTCTACCTCGAGGCAAATGCAAGTACACTTATAAATTCAACCTTCCTCGTGCCTAACACATTAGTGTAATTACCTGAATGAATAGTAAGACACAGTATTAAATAAAAATTATGTATATGTTTTTAAACATAGCTTTTATTTTAAAATAAACTTTTGATGTTGTAACGATAAAATAACATTTTAACCACATGATAAAATTGATTATACGGACTATGTGTGTTGTAAAATGACTATCCTCAAATATTCAGCAAACAGGACAAAAAAATCAACATGTTATGCAAGTCTCAAGTAATGTTATTTCATTCCTTAACAGATAGATATTTGTTTGGTTCATTGCTGGGGTGATGGCTAGACATTCACAATCTGTGTACTAATAAACGGGCACAGTTGGTCCAAGTAAATGTCGAAAGCACTAGCTGCCTACCTCAAAAGTAACAAAACTTCTTTTTATGCCTACATATTAAAAAAAACTAATTCAAACCTAATATATTTTAGAAGCAGCTTTGTTTGAGCCTCATATTATCTGAGTAATAATAGGATCATGCTTTCCACAAAAGCATAAAAGCCAACTTGAACTTGCTTCTGATTTATTCACATTTTGTGAAAGGAGTAAAAGAGGGGAATGTGCATGCGTGTAGAGTTAAAATAAGCAAAGTTATAAACTGCCTCTCACTGCCTTGGAATATTTCAGACAATGAAAGATTAGAACAATAAAATTATCTTACAAATTTTGTTTGTTCAATGCTATCACATGCAAAGTGTCAGTTTTACATCAGTTGTGTGTTCAGAATTGCTCCAATGACTCATTATTATTTTTGTGTAGTTCAAGTGTTTGGTTTGATGTTTTCTAAACGCCATATTCATTTATATTGAACATATATGTCTATTTTTAATATGTGTGGGTAACAAATTATTAGCAAAATCCTTTGACATAAAATATATACCATATTAATTTTACACTAAAAATGATTATATTCCCAAGAATTTAATTGACAAAAAGAGAAAAAATCGATTTTCTCAAAATTGGCTCTAATAATTTTGATTAAAGTATGTATCAAGGTGTTGATTAAGATTAAAATAAACTGGCAATTTTCATTTTCCCATGAAAATGACTTTTAGGGTACCTACTTTTACAGAAGCTAAAATTTCTGTATCTCCATAACTATTTGAGATACTAAATAACTTAGCATTGCAAAATTGTAGTGATATTAAAAATAAAAAACTTTTATATGAAATATATTTTTAAGAAATCAACAGTTTCTGAGATATTGGTAGATATATTAACACAATTTTGTGAGCTTTAGTTGCAAAGAGATACTACTTAAGTTTTAACCCAATAATTCTCCAATGTCATAGAGTAATTAAATATAAGTAAGTCTCTAAAAAAGTTTGTTATTTTTCCTTAAACCCCTTAGGAAAAATGTTTGTACAACAATGATCTATCTCCATATTGGACTCAATAGTCAATATTTACATTTTTTATTGGCCAAAATTTATAAATAAGGAATTTAATAGCAATGCGATGACATGAAGATGTGCAATACCTAATAAGATGTCAAAAATGTCAACCAGAAGTCGAAATTTTAATACAAAGTGTTGACCCTTGTGGATCCAATTTTGATCTTTTTTATCGGCCTAAACATACAAATGAGGACATTAGTTCTTTAAAAATAAAATTATAAAATTTAAAACTGGGACTAAAAAAATGTTTTACATAGGTATAGTGCAATATATGCTTGGGTTTGCTAGTGTATATTATTTCGTTTCACATATATTACGAGTTTTGAGTAAATATCTCCATTTTTAAACAAAGAACAAGAAAGTCCCTGGGGAGTTTCGTACCATTTATTTTAACGTTTTAAGGTTTGTAAATACAGTAAAAGTCCAATAATTTGGCAACCTCAGGTAGAGATATGAAAAAAGTAGTGCATCATTACTTTAATAATATCAATATTTTCCTTTTGATATGAGTATTTTTTTACTCACTACTTTTTTTTGATACTTTTACTTATATTAGTACTTACACTCCAGTATCGGATTGATATCGAAAGAAAACAACTTTCTTGCTATTTTCCCTCATGTTTGGATTAAGTGTTTACTAGAGTGGACTGTGGAGGAAGAACAAATGACATTATTCCTCAATTCTCACTCATTTTCTCCATGACAAGCAAGAAGAAACTCTAGCATTAAATCTCTTTTAGCTCATTCTAATTCATAGCTGTTCTTTCATCTTTGTTCATCAATAAAGGCTGATGCCTGACAAAGGGATTGGTAATCAGTCTACTGCCCCTTCCTTTTTCAATGAGTACAGTCATCACACACTAAACAAAATAAGCCTTTGTAGAGCGTTTTGATACCAATACTTACTGTTATCGATACTTTTCTTTCGATACTCACACAGTATCGATATTTTACTTCCAATAATTTTAAAGAGTACAGTATCAATACTTTTCTCTAGATACCACATTCCTAGGCCTACTCTCAAGACATTGGGCAGTGCCATATTATTTATCGGGCTATATCTGTATAGCGCTGGGGAAAAATGAGGAAAATAATTATGAAAATGGCTATGGTTAGCTGTATCAATACTTCTACTACAGTAGGCTTAAAATCATTTTAAGGAACTAAGGTGGATGGGTGAGGGAGGCCGACTATCGAATGTGCCGAACCATCGGGTTTCGGATTATCCGAATTTTACTTATACAAACGATGGCTCAAAGCTACATTTAACCAAGAGGCCCCAGGCATAGCCGATATGTACTGGACTAGAGTGGTCAGATTTTACCTGTCTTTGTTTGCGGCATAATAGTATAATGTAGACCAGTTTTCTAGAAAGGTTTGGGTTCTAGGAGTTCTAGTCTGCCAAGCTGGTTGTATCCTAGAAACCCTAGAGACGTACTTGCAAGACAGAGGACTGATGATGCCGCTGGACCTGGGTGCCAAGGATCTTGTCATATCGGTGGAAACGTGTCTACCAACGCTGGCGGTTTACGACTGTTGCGTTATGGCAGTCTGCAAGGCAATGTCTTGGGAATAGAAGCCGTGAGTAGTTTGTTTAGAGGTTAAAGAATTTACCTGGTTTACCAAAACATAATCTAGTAAATGACTTGCTAATAGCTTGAATTTAGAGGAAATATACCTGCATTTCCTCGCAATGAAAATAAAAAGCTACCTTCAGTACACCCAACCGAGATTAAAATCTCAAACTCCCCTTCATTGGCAGGCCCATTAAATAACTTTAAAATAAAGCAGGTTTGATCAATTATTTTGGTGACGTGGTGCTCACAGATGCTGATTATTTGGTTTATTTTATTTTGAATACTATGATGATAATATGCAATGAAGATACTTACTAATTAATAAGTGACTCAAATAGCCAAATCTATTATTTATGCTTTTTTAGTGAGGATTACTCCATCTAGATATCATATTCTGAAAATTGAAAAATGACACCTAGACACTGGAATCGAACCCGGGACCTTTGGCTTAGTATGCCAATGCTCTTATTTTTAATAATGAACTAAAAAACAAACAAAAATATTTCCAATAAATAATAACATTAATTTAAAAAAATATTTCAGAAGCCTTAATTCATAAATGAATTTTAGTGTTTGATTTTAAAATATCATATATGTTTTCCTGAGTAGCTTAGCACCCCTTAATTCCTCACAGTTACAGTTCAATGTCTGTTTTAGACAAGTGGTTGACATTGTTATATTTATATGTTACCATATGCATTTTAGTTTTCAACTAAAAGTAAGTCCTGTTAACAAATGTTTTATACAATTTAGAATTAATTCTTAAAAATATATGGCTACAAATACTATACAAATTTCGATTTTCCCAGAAACTTTAGGGCTAAATCAAGCATATGCATTCTATAGTAGAGATTTTATGGTATTGTTACAATCACACAAATTCAAATTCTTAAATACTTTACATTTATTATTGAAAATAGAATAAATTATTCACGCTAAACAATTTTTGGGATAAAATAAAAAAAAATTGTGTTCTTAGATCTTTATAGTTAAGTTTTCAAGTCAAGTTTGAACAAGTTCTAAAGCTCGAGTTTAATTATAAATTTTGAGTACGCACACACCCCTATGAGAAACCACCCTAACGCACCAGGACAAGGTTCGTGTGGTCTCTCCCATATCAAGTCAAGCATTCTAGCCAGCGCATATTTAGCTTTGTCCGGTTCAAGCACATTGGACTTAACTGTGCCTTTTTCTCTTTCCTACAGGTGAAAGCAGACGGAGAAGTGATCGACTGTTTGAGCTGTTTAAAGAAAGACAACACGGGCTACCACCTTAAGCACTTATTTATTGGCTCAGAGGGTACACTGGGGTTAGTGACCAAAGTGGCTATCCATTGTCCTCCTAATCCCAAGTCAACCAACACCGCCTTTTTAGGTAATATTAAAGCAACAACTTTAATTAAATCTCTACATAATCCTAAATATAATGATCTTTAACAATAGGGGAAAATTTCATTTATTTGAGGTATTTAACGTGCATTTTATAAACCGACTGATTATATCAGTGCATGACTTATAAACTAACTTATGTATAGAACAGACATCCAGCCCCCAAACTTTAATTTATCACTGTGAAAAGGGTGACTCACATTTCACCAATTATATATTTTTCGGCCATGTTGGGTATTGGACTTGGGACCCTTAGCTCAGTAGACAGACACGCTATCGACTGAGCTAAGATGTTGGGCGATAGGTGGAAATTAACTTTAAAAACACTTATTGTGAAAATCCTGTTCATTAAAACCTTGTACAAGCAGCAGTATTAAGTCGACTCTCGAATTGCCGATGGTGTCTCTGGTTTATCGATAGCTCAAGTAGCCGATGAAGCCACATATCCATCAAAGACTATTGTCTTAATTTAATTTAATAATGATCTTTGCTACTGTTGGTAGACACACATAGTTATGCTGTAAATTTAAACTGAAATAAAAAATAAAAATAAAACTATCAACTAAATTGGTTGCCATTTTATTTACTAAGTAGTGTTTTTAATGATTATATGTTTTATGTCATTTTTAAAACTTTTTTTATACAATGGATTCTCTGGTCCAAAATAAAAATAATGGACCAGATTATTTTATAATTCATTGCTTCCCAAACTGTGGGGGACAGGGGGGGGGGGATGTACCCCCAGTTGTAAGTAGAAGATTTCTTTGAATTTTATTAATAACATATTTCTTGATATTAATAGGTAGGTAGGTCTGATAAACAAATTAATGCAGATGTTGACATACTATGGACTTTTCCACTGTCACACCCTTTGTTTTGATTACCACTAGATATTTGTTAAATTTGGAATTTTATGGAATATGTTTCCTTTGTTTTATGAAGGGGCATAAGGGAAACCAAACGTTCAGTTAGGCTGTGTTCCTGAAGAGTGCAGCTTCTTAATTCAATTAGCTCCTAATTTTTGTCCTCGTGAGGCTGAGTTGACCTCGTTCCAGACCCATTGCTTCACAGAAAAATCTGTAAGTGCTGGGGATCAAACCTGCGACCTCCTGTTCTATAGCCAGAATTTCTGACCACTAGACCACATTATAAGTTCTAATAAAAGGTGTGTGTGTGTGTGTGTGTGTGTGTGTTGTGTTATATATTATATATATATATATATATATATACACACACACACACACACACACACCACATTGATCCTACAAACCAAAATAAATTATAAAATGTTATTAAATTCAAAATCATATTTAAATAATGATTAATAAATACTCAAACCAACCTCCCGCTAAACAAACTATAATTTTTAATATTTTCATAAATATAGGCAAATAAATTATTCTAGGATCAGGTAATAATAATCATCTCAACATAGAACCCGTATAATAACTATTGAAAGTAAAGATAAAATACCAATTCACATCTTCATCTTTTTTTTTTAATTGTGAATTCAAATACAAATCCTAGAAAATTTGTTAAATATACCTTGATTTTTATAGAAAGCACAATTTAAACCACCAGAATTAAAAGTTAATAAAATTCTACTCTTTATAGATATGCTTTATTTTATTTTTAATTCAAACATTATCAAATACTTCTATTAACACTTTATGGGTTACTGTATAATTTCTCTTTACATTATTAACTCAAGGGACTAAGTATATAAATATAATTGTAATATTTTATTTCCGCCGTTGTGGCAACATGAGAATTCAATTTTCAAATAACTGTGAAAATCTGATTATATAAGAGCTATTATTTTTAATGTTAACATTAATTCCTTATTATTTAAAATATTTTATTTGTTTGCTTTTTGACTATTCCTAAGGATTCATAAGTTTAAGGATTTGAGGATCCTATCCAAAATAATACCTTTTAAAATAATCCCAATTAAAAACCTCGTATATGTTTTTTTAAACTCTGGAATTTGGGGTAATTGAGGATTAAAATATTCAAAGGACCTATCCAATTTAAAAAAAAAATCTCGACAGGACTGAACTCATTTGATGATGTACTGCGAACATACAAGGATGCTCGTGCGGGTCTGGGGGAAATACTTTCATCATGTGAAATGATGGACGCCCAGTCCTTGGATGCGTGTACTAGCAACCTGAAACTGAGGAATCCAATAAGGGACTTCCCTTTCTACATGTTGATTGAGACGGCAGGCAGCAATGGTAAACACGATGAAGAAAAATTGACTCAGTTCCTCGAACAATCCATGGCAGACGGCATTGTACAGGATGGAACAGTTGCCACCGAGCCCTCGAGGATAAAGGTAAATAAAAATAAAGTTTTTATTGTAAATTAATAAACCTATTTACGGTTTTACAAGAGTTATTTTCCTGAATATAAGTATATCTAATGCTGATTGAGGTGTGCAAAGAAACTTCGACTTTGCTTCGAGTCTTCGTCGGCATTGACTTTGATTTGAAAGTATATTTTAGGATTTGACAACCAAGAAGCGTTACTAATAAAAATATTTAAACTTAAAATACACACTCATGTTAGACTTTGGTCATTTTGTGCTGATTATGGGAATCGAAAATAAATGTGTAAATGACATGAATTTAAAATAATTAAATTAAAAGTTGTGATAGTAACTTAAGTTATCTTTTTAGGGTAAAATATGTTAATAATGTTTCAATATAGTTTACATAAATTATACTTAATACCAGTACCTAAAGTTATATAGCCGTGCAACTTAAAACTTTTTTTCTGTATTTACTTTCTTCAGCCTTGGCAAAATAAATGGTACTACACAATTGTACGTACTTTCTCGTAACTTCTTTTATAGTTTGTAACAACATGTTCAAAAATCAGTACTCAATAAACTACACTTGAAACAAATTTTTCCCTGAAAAGCAAGTAAACACTGTTATTTGTTTTATAAAAAAACTCCCCCAAAAAATTGTTATCGGTATTAAAAATGTTCTCCTTAAAAGAGCTATTGTCCTTATAGCTCTCTACAAAAACTTTGCTCAAAATGTACGGATAAGACTTCATGACCCAATAACAAATATATTGTAACTGCTTCAAAATCTGTAATATAATACTTGAATTTTGTTTTTTTTGGAATATATAACAGGTTTGTGTAATCAAGCATAATGTGTGTTTGTGTGTATGTGTGCGTGTATGTACACTGTAGATGTCTTCCTTTCTTTGTTTTATACACTATTTTTCTTTCTCTTTATTTTGTTAATTCTATTTTTCACACTTTTGCTCTTTTTTTTTGTATGACCTGTGGCTTTCTTTCACTTTTCTTTTTCACTATTACCTTTTTGATTATTCTTTCACTTAGTTGCTATCCTTTTATTCTTTTCCACTTGTTTGTTTCACCATTTTCAATTAATTTGCTATTCTTAATTATATCCAGAACATTTTGTCTAGTGGATGGCATTAGTTGATTTCAAGCTGTCGCTATTGAGACAATGCTAAAAGTATTTGAGCAAAAAAAAAAGCGTAGTGCACAATGCCTTGAAAATTTACATTAAAAAAAAAGCTTGCAGAATATTGTCGACTATTGAGTCACGCTGTGCTGGGGTTAGGGATCGTTCTCTACGCTCACACGTTTACATAAAATTAAGATTTACGAGCTCATCTTACAGCAAATTATCCGAAAAATTAATCATACCACAACGCTCATAACCAGAAATTAAAAAAAAAAAAGTTTCCTTCTCTTCGATTCATACTGTACAACACCAAATTTGGGATCACTTTAGTGGTATCTTTCATTCTAAAATAATTATTTATCTATTTTGTTGTATTTTTGAAAATATTCTAAAACTGTTTCACTAGTTCGGTTCCACTGTTTTTTAAAGTGGAATACAGAAAACTATGATGTGGCGTCTGCTGTATTACTTACCTAAGTTAAGTATCCGTGGGGTGGAAAAGGCTCTTAAATTGTGAAGGAGGTCATGAGTACACAATTAACCAGGATACTAGTTCAGTGGTAGGGAATTGCCTTGCTAAGCTCAAAGTTCCGGGTTTGATTCACCACAACTAAATAAATATTATACTGGGATGTAAGCAACTTTCTATACTTGATTATGATTGGTTTTATTGAAATTTAAAACGAGTATATCAGTATCACATCAGCTTAGAGTGATTTCAGCAGTATTTTTTAGCACCACCTGCTACCTGTTCAGGCTATGCGCTTATGTACTAATTACTCTAATGAGCTAGAGATAAAGGTGAGAGGTAGTGTACCTGCATTTACATGGAGGGAAAATGGAAAAACCGTTTAGGAAAAACTACTCTCACTACATCCGGCTGGGATTCAAACTCTGATCACCTTGTCAGAGATAATTTAAGTCCATTGCGAGAGTGACACCTTAGACCATGCAGCCACCAAAGCAGGTGATTTAGCAGTTAATTAATATTGCATATAACAATTATGGTACCTCTGTAAGTATTATGGGGCATATATTTTATTAAAACTGCATCTATTACAGTTACTATCAATATTGAAACTATAATAAGATTCCAAGATACTACTTAAAAAAAAACTTTAGCATGGCTTAACACATTAAAAAAATATTATCCAGTGAAATTCACTAATTGAATATGGACCTATGGCAAATCATTGAATATGATTAGGCATTGAAAATTCACGAGTGCAGCATACATTTGTGCAGGATCTTTTGTTCTTTAATAGTAGCATACACAATGTTACACAAACAAACATTAGTATTCATGCTTTCACTGCCACAGGTAATTTAATTAGATAGTGATTATACATATTGGCTTATTGTCCATCTAACTGGAATAAGAAATAGATTTTTTGATCCATGGTTGCACATTAACGATGCCAAAATCCAGGGAATTTTGAATATATTTCCTTTGTTTAACAATTAGGAGACCCAATGGCTAAATTATTTTATAATAAAGATTGATATAAGCTATTATTATTATTATTATTATTAATTATTATTATTATTATTAGGTGTTCTGTATTACGACAGGTCCATTCCTTTTGTCAGTGAAACAGACCTCCAATGTACCCTGTCCTCTGCCTCTTCCTTTAGCTCCCAGAAAATTTTTCTTTCCTTCAAGTCATCTAGTATTTGAATCCTCCTCCTTCCTAATCTCCTCTTTCCTTAAACCTTTCCTTCTATGACGTCATGCAGAAGACAGTTCCTCCTAAGGATGTGTCCGATCAAGTTTGTTTTGTGCTGAAGAATCACATCCAAAATGGTTCTCTTCTTGTTCACTCTTTTTAGGATTTCTTCATTTGTCATAAATAAAAATAAACTAATAAGTGCAAATTTTAACCTCCAGAATAAGGAAAAATGTCAAAATAATTCAATACTCAAATGTGAAATCTTCTTTATTTCTTTCTTAATCTTCTATAGTAGTAGTCATACAAACATTTAAACACAAATTTAAACACAAAAATACAATGACTTCTTCTACTGTAAAAATCAGAAGAAAGGAAGTTGTCAGTTTTGTGCATTGGATTCTTCTAACACTTTTCCTCTTTCCCTTGACAAACATTTAAACACAAATTTAAACACAAAAGTACAATGACTTCTACTGTAAAAATCAGAAGAAAGGAAGTTGTCAGTTTTGTGCATTGGATTCTTCTAACATAATTTTTTCCTCTTTCCCTTGGTGAGCTTTCTTAACTATTTGTACCTATTTATTTCTCTATTCTGTGTATTTTAATCAATCTCCATTATTATAAAGCATATTTAAAAAAAATTATTGATATTTGCTCTAACATACGTTATAACTTATAATAGTTTCAATACTTTCATCAGTTGTGTACCCAACATACTCCCCTCCCAGCTCTTCCTAAAAAAATAAAAAATAAGAAGGAACAAATACTTGCTATCTTGTAAAGTACTAAAATCTACAAACGTTTGTTTAAAATTTTAATAATCCTAAACTGGTAAGCTTAGCAAAGCAGTGGAAGAAGGAAAGAAAGACTTATTAAAGTCCACGCCATCACATCAAAATCTGCGTCAGTCTGTTTATAAGAATTACTATGTTTTAACCAGGATTTAAACCAGCAAGTTTGAAACCTCTATTTCCAATCAATACACTTAAATAACCCTAGTTTTGGATTACATATGGGAAATAAGTGATTAAATTCTCAATATTCCAAGATTGATTTTTGCAGAAAAGGGTTTTAAATGTATAATTTTATTATTAGGTTTTATAGGCCTGACAACACAATAAGGCCATTATGGCAGATATCTAAATAATTCTATGTGTTGAGAATTAATATTATTTAGAATGAAAGTAAATCTTGAGCTTTAGTTTTCATGTTTTTTGAACTACAAAGTAACATACACAGTAGTGCCAGTATAGGTATGATCAATATTGATTTGTTTTATATAATGTGAAGATAGATTCACATGATTCTTGTTATTGACAAAATCGTGAAACATATTATTTGACCCTCAAATCTATCAAACTACCTACAAATAATTGCATTTAGTAAGAAATATACCATTTTCTGACCAAGAAATTTTACGAAATAATTGTTTATAAAACAAATTTTATGGTTTTCTGTAAAAACACAAAATAATCTATTTGGTATAAAAGTACGATTATATTATCAACTTTTTCTTTAGTTGGAATCCTATACTCTGTTTAAAAATTTGCAAAATTATTGATGAAACCACAACCGAACTGACAAGAATTTTGACAAAATTGTCTTCTCTCTTTTTTTTTTCTGCCGAAATGCAGTGAGATTTTTCACCATAATTATGTGACGCGAATTTCTGATTTCTGTCAAGCATTAATATCTACAATTTTACTTGCGAAGGATGTTGACTACATGTCTGGAGTTTGTAACCTCTTTCAATCCTACGGTAAGATTTTAATTTTATTAACTAACTACCCATTATTACTATTATTTCAAATATATAAATGAAAGCACTGTGAGAACACTGTCATATTTAGGTGTGAGGTAAGAAAGCCAACTTGGAATAATATATTTGCTAGGCCGTGTTAGACACAAGTAATCTTACCTTTTTACTATTCTTCTTCTCTTTCGAAATGACCTTGAGAAAGCCAAGTGAACACATCTCTTCATTTTTACATCCTCACATCTCTTTTACGTCTTTTTTTTCCTCTTCTTGTTCACACAATTTTACTTAACACATTAAATATTGATTAAATTTTAAGATATTCCAGTGTGTTTCTAATGATACAGAAATAAATAAATATATTTTTGGCCTTTTACCACTAATCTAAAAATATAACTGTTTGTTTTGGGAAGTAAATGATGAAACATTATTTCTGTTTTCAAGCACATGTGGAACCTTCGAGAAGGCATTTCGTCAGGCTTACGACTCGATGGTTATATTTACAAATACGACATATCACTACCACTCACCAATTTCTACTCAATCATTCCTGAGCTATTATCACGTTTGCCAAAGCACGCTAAGCGGTGTTGTGGTTTTGGTCACTTAGGTAGGAATTTTCACATTTGTAATTATTACTTTAAAATCTTTTAAGTTATTTTCATTTATGCTAATATTATTTTTTATTGGCATCCTATATTTTATTGAGCTTACCATCCACAAATATTATTGGAAATTTTTTACTATAGTAATAATTATTTTTCTAGTTGATAAAAGAAGTCTTAGAGAACATAGTAATTTGCTTGTATAACATACTTGTGTTAATATATCACTATAAGGAAAACCTCTTTTCACTTTATCAGTTAAGTGTATTATATTTGGAAGAAGGTACAGGAAAGGTGGATAGAAACATATAAAAGGAACAATTACCATATGGCTTTTGCAATGAAAATAACGTAGTTCACACTTCACAATGGCAGCAATGGAAGCAATGTGAAGTGTGAACTATGTTCTTCTTTTCATTTCAAAAGCCACATTTTGTTTGTTCCTTTTCTATGTTTCTATCCACCTTTACTGTACCTTCTTCCTAATATAACACAATTACTTGTGTTAAAGTAAACTTTAGGGTTACAATGTTTTTTTTTTTGACCTTGCAGGAGACGGCAACCTCCATTTAAATGTCACATCCAAAGAATATGATCATGAAATCCTCGATTCCATCGAACCATTTGTTTTTGAATGGACATCAAAATATCGAGGTAGTATTAGTGCAGGAGCATGGTATCGGATTCCTCAAGACTAAATTTGTTCACTACTCCAAGTCTCGTAACTCACTGAACCTTATGAAGGATCTTAAGAAATTGATGGATCCTAAAGGGATCTTGAATCCTTACAAAGTGCTTCGTACATAAGTGAGTTTAATTTATCGAAATGTGACCCTAATTACTTAAAAAAAACACTGCCATCAATTTATAGGTAATATAGTTTCTTATATTCAATTTCTTATCAATTCTCTTTTATTTTACCTACCATGGTTTATTTATTTCGTTTTTTTTAAATGTTGTGGTGTGTGAATAGTTGAACAATCCTGCTGTAAAGAAGGTTGATTGCGCTACTCTCATGTTGTAAAAAAAAAAAATGTTTATTTTTATTTATTTGATATAGTTTTTTGGCCGGTGCCAGAAATGGAATAGGCTAACACATGACCTTCTGAGCTAAGGTATCAGGCATACTTTGATTAAGTAAATGAGTAAATGATTACAATTATTCAAACCTAACACTTTTTATAGTGATTTATTATCTGTAGTGTACATTACTTCCCATCTATAAAGCAGATATAAAACAAATTAAGATTTAATGCTAACTTGACAATTTTCAACAATCGCCATGAATTGAATTTGGGGGCCTATTAGATATATTCTAAACCAACCGAGATAAGTTTTCAAACATTGATATCATATAATTGAGGTAAGACTGCAGGTTTAAAAAATACAAACATATTTTATGGTCAATATTGAAAAAAATAATATTATCATCAACTGCATTAATTTGTCAAGGCGAAAGATGTAGATCATATGATTTTACATATTCATATATGAAAGTAGTAATAAGGCTTTCCTGATGTTAATAACACTGCACATATGTTTAGGTATCTTTGATTTAACAATACAGTTAAAAAAAAACCATTTGTCTGAACCTCGGCAGTCTGTAATTTCGGACAATCCAAACACAATTTTCGAGAAATGGAAAAATAATCTAAGTTAAATGAAATATAGTTTATTGATAACAAATAAAGTTAAAAGTGAACTGTGAGAAATACTTATAATAGATGTTTAAAATTTTTACAAGGTATAGTGGATACAATACACTTATGATGGCTACAGATAGGTACAACCTGAAAAAAGTCAGGGAATTTTTTTATGTTAGTGAAATGTTAAGGAATTTAATCAAAACTAAAGAAAAGTCAGGGAATTAAAATACTTAAAAAAGTTCTGCACTTAAACATTTGAACAAAAGTGAGAGATTTAGTCTCTTGTTGTTAACATAATGAATTGTCTAGATGCTTAGCAGCTTTTAGAACTGTTTTCGAAAATATATGACCAAGTAAAACTTTAAAAAGGTTCTGTTGAGAGTTTTTTAAAAATGTTATATGGAAAATCCGGAAAAGTAAGGGACTTTTATGATCAAAGATTTGTAGACACCCTCACACTTTTCTTTAACTAAAAATAATTATGTAAAAATATATGTTGTAAATCTAAAACTACATTACAGGTGCATCAGTTAAATGAATGTAAATTTTACGAATTCAAAGGAACATGCTTACACTGTCTTCCTGCATACTTTTCTGTAATATCCGGCTTAGTACAAATTCTTGATAATCTGAACAAACTTCGGATACACTTAGCTTTGATTAATGAGGTCCTCCTGTATTAAGTTTTTGGAACAAATATTTTACCAATACAAGTATGTGTATTTTAAGGAAAAGTCAACCTTTTAAACTCTGCATGTGTAAATAAATGTGAATCTCACTATAGCGTGCTCTACTATCTCATGTAACCCCTCCATCACAACTCTAATAAGAACATTGTTCACACTTTACATTGCTGCCGCTGTACAAAGAGGTAGTGACTGCATCTTGAAGAAATAGAGTTTCTTCAAGCGGTGGTTGTTACCTCTTTGTACAGTGGCAGCAATGTAAAGAGTGAACTGGGTTCTTCTATTCGTTGTAAAGGCCATATTGGTGTTTGTTCCCTGTTATACGTTTCCATCCACCTTTCATGTACCATCTTCCAAATATATGTTACACACTACCTAAAAAAGGGAAAAAAGGCTATCCTTAAAGCGATAACTCTAATATAAGGATAAAATAGGACAAATTGAAGCTGCTTCACTTCTTGGAAATATTTTTGAGAGAGTAACCATCCTTACTTTCTACGGTATTAAGTACTAGAAAGTTTATTGCCACACTTACAAAAGTACGCCATCCATCTCTATCTTGAACTAGTGTTATCCAGTCCACCTCATTACACCTCATCTCGCTCATGTCCATTCTAATGTTATCCACTGTGATGGCAAACTTTTGGATGTTTCTTGATAGGATTTTTATTTACAGTGCGAGCTCATTACGCCCACGCCCAACCCCCAAGCTAGAAAACTACTTCTATTGGCTATTCCGTGGTTGCTTATTTGGTGTTTCGTGGGGCCCGATCATCCATGGCTAAGTGTATTCTGAGGTTGTTAATAGAGGTAGTATCTGAAGGGTAGCTTAGGAAGGATAACCAATAAGGAAAAAGTGTTATGATGATTATCTTTTACTTTTTTACTGTCAAAATTTACAGGACGATAGTTCTCTTTAAAAAGTATTACTTTGTCCTGGCTATGTTTGAAAAAAAATGTTAGTGAAACAAAAGAAAAGTTGAAAGGAATATTTATGTATATTTTTGAAAAATAATAAATTTATGTATTTGTTTTAGATATTTAATTCTCTAGGTTAAAAAAAACAAACTCCACAGACATTTAAAATCTTTGTTTTCATTAGTGTTGAAACCAAACAAATCCTGGTATTTTAATATGGTAATTAAATAAGGGCTGGGCCTGATTAGCTCTTTGGCCATTCAGGGTGGTGCTGATTATTTGGTTTATTTAATTTACATTATTACAGAGGTAGTATGCAACACAACAAACACAAATTTTTGAACATAAACAATCTTTTATTAAAAGTAAAAAAAAATCAATAAACATAAAAAATAATCAACATAATTACTTAAATATGCTTTGGCAAACATTTTAAAAAGGGGGAGGGTAAGTACAAGTTAGATAAGTGTTTCAGACCTCTTTGGTATAAATCCAAAATGTTCAATCAACACTGAGCAGAAATTAATAATTATAGTTATTCAAAGGCTAATGTTTTATTTGTTTTCATCTTTTCCATAAAGAATAGCTAACAATTATTATTTATATTTTAAACTAAGCACTTAAGCCAAACGATAGGGATAAATGACAAAACAATATATTTGAAAGTAAATAAATTTAGCTATCAGCTATTTGTAAAATAAATAATTAAGGTCCAAAATTATTAAAGCAGTCAAGTAGTCATGAACTTGTGTTGTATATTTTTTGGTATTGCAACCCCCTTAAATTCACCCTCTTATGCTTTCAGTATTTGAATTTATCATGATTATATCAAAATTTAACAGAAACTTATTTTAATCACCGCGTCTTATTACCTGTTCAGGTAATACGTGAGAAACTTTTTAATGAAGATTAAAAATCCTATTCATATTCTGCAATGCCCTTGACAAATATTAAATTGAATTAATATTGTTTTATTTGCAACCAAAAAGGTTTCTTTTTTACCATACAAACTGCTGAAATATTTTTGTTTCAACTCTTAATTTTATTCCTCGCCACTTTTTTTTTTTCAAACAGTAAACATTAACTGTTTATAATAACTTAATAACACCCAAATGCTATTCTTATACGAACTAAGCATAACCGGGAATATATATAAGCTGTTTGTTGATCCTTATCCTCTCACAGTCCTTACTTTGAATATTGACTAACCCTTTTTTTTTAAATGAGTGCAAGTTGGTGCAAGTGTGTTTTGAAATTGACTATAGTGAATAAGTCATAGGCATGAAAATAATTTGAAAAAACACTCACTGGAAAAAAAAAACCTTAGATGTTTTCAAGTTTTTTTTCTTTAGACTCCATTTGTAATAGTAACCATTCAATTTGTGCACTTTATGTGGTGTTTTGAATCAAATCTCATTGTTTTACAAACTGTTTCATTATGCAATATGTCATATCCTGATTAAGTGTTGTAGACTAAGTTTATTTACTAACTATTATGTTATTTTTACTCTCCAGCAAATGTGGAATATTCGAGAAAGCATTTCCTTGGCCCTGCTAAGTGAAGGATATCTTTACAAATATGATATATCACTACCCCATGATAGTTTCTACTCGATCATTCCAGAGCTAACCAAACGTTTGCCGAGCCATATTATACGTTGCTGTGGCTATGGTCACATAGGTAAGAGCTCTCACATTGAATGCAGCCAAGTTTGTTTTGCTCCTGAATAATTCTCTAGGATATTAATGCACCATAGTCTATATACTTTTCCCTCATCAGCGGTGTATTCAAGTTTTGACCACCTTTAGTCTTGGAAATGAGTGCAACAGCTGTCTTGCACAAACTAAAAGCATTGCAATAATTGTGAGAAGTCTTAACATATATTTTGCTTACCCATGTTTAACCCTTTATCATTAAATGTAAGGTAAATGTATTATATATGGCAGAAGGTATAGGAAAGGTGGATAGGTGGATAGAAACACCTATCCTCCTATCCACCTTTCATATACCTTCTTCCATGTATAATACATTTACCTCATAAAGCGAAAAGAGGTTTTCCTTATTATGTTTACTATTTACAAATTGTAATCAACACAATGTATCTATTTTTAACTAAAAACAATTACAAAAGATAGACTGTAAATCTAAAGTCGCAGTACTTATTACATATTATACATCTTTTAAATTATTGTAAGTTTTACAAAACTTGATCATCTGTAGTTTAAAATTTGTGAAAATAGTCTTTACCTCTGGACCCTTTTGCATTTTAATCAGAACTTTTATTAATAGAAACAAGCTGTAGTCCCAATTAGTGCAGTTAATGAGATTCTACTGTATTTATAATTTAAAACAATTACTGTGTCACATAACATGCTTTTGTAATGGAAAAATTTGTTTTATAATGGGCTTTTTTTTACCTTGCAGGAGATGGCAACCTGCATTTAAATGTCACATCAAAAGAATATGACCATAACATTCTTGATGTAATCGAACCATTTGTGTATGAGTGGACGTCTAAACTCCGGGGTAGCGTGAGTGCAGAACACGGAATTGGATTCAAGAAGACCAAGTTTGTTCATTATTCAAAGTCTCAGAGCTCACTGAACCTTATGAAAGACATAAAAAAGATTATGGATCCTAACGGGATATTGAATCCTTACAAAGTGCTTCCGGTTTAGATAAGTTTTTTTTGGTGTGAAATGTGAGTTTTGTTGATAGTATTCAAGGACATTTCATGAGACTTATACACATTTATCTATCTTTTGATCGATTTCATCTTAACATTTATTTTAATTTTATATTTAATAGTTGGGGAAATAGATAGACATAAAATGATTTGTAATAAATAATATTATAGATAGAATAGTAGGAAAATATTAAGTGTTTTTACTTTTATTTGTGTTCTAACACATTTCAACTATAATAGTATCGAAATATTGAAGTGTGTGTAAATATGTGTTTTTACTTTTATTTGCGCTCTATTATTTTCCAACTTTTCTGTCATTTTATTTATTACAAACTGTTTTTGCTCAATACACTTTATTTCATACATACTAGATATAAAATAAAATTGGAATGATCTTAGGTTATGGATACATGATACATTATATTTTAATTAGTTTAAAAATAACACTAGGACATGGGAATTAAACTCGGGAATCTTGTCTTAGCCCGCCATTACTCTACCTATGAGCCATCCAGCTAGGATTCCTTCCATGCTCAGGGTCCTTCTTCATTTATAACCAAACACTGACACATCCATAACTTACGATCAGTCCTTCATATAAACCCTGATTTTTATATGAAGCCCACTTTCAACCACCAACATTGATTGAAAGTCACTAAAACTTGGCACCCGCCTCGGTGGCGTAGTTGGCTAACGCGCTTGTCGCTTTGAGCTCGACTGCTGAGGACGGGGAGATCGAGGTTCGAATCTCGGTCGGGTGAACTGAAGGTTTTTTCCTAAACGGTTTTCCACTCTCCCTCCACGCAAATGCGGGTTCACTTCCTCTAATTCAACCTTTCCAATTCCTAATCCATTAGTGTAGTTAGTACTTAAAGCATATAACTCGAACGGGTAGTAAGACGCGGTGCTAAATATTATTATTATTATTATTATTATTATTATTACTAAAACTTGGCATTTTAGAAATATATAACTTATTTGGCTTGTTAATTAAAAAGTCCATATAAAAAGTTATGCAACATCTTAGCTCAGTCAGTAACATGTCTATAAACTGAGCTAAGGGTCCTGGGTTAGATTCTTGACATGGCGGAAATGTGGGCTTACACTTTCACAGTGATGAATTAACAGCCAAGGACTGGATGTTGTTCCCGTCCTAGTCTTAAGTTAGATTATAAGGCATATGAAGCTACTACAGGCCTAGCAAGCCGGTAGTGAAAAAATATATTGCTTGAATAAAAAAACCTGACCCAAGCCACAGCCTGGAAGCAATGATGGCAGTAATTGTAAATATAAAAAGCTATAAAAATCTTCCAATAATAATTACTAATGAATTACTGTATCAGTTCGATTTACATAATTAATTAAACTGATTAAAAATGCAAATACAATAATTGTAATAATTTGTTATTGCCATTGTGACAACATGAGTTTTCAAGTAACAGGCTTCCTATGAAAATCAGACTCTACTTTACTAATCATGTACAATTAAATATTATACGGGTGGCAGCATAAAGCCGATAACCGAGTTAACATTGGCTGTGGTTTTCAATGATGCATTTTAGATGGTGCCTAGTTCTCTTTTTTTTTTACTAATTTAATCTTAGTGTATAAAATAAGTTTATATTTTACCAGAACAAACTGTATTTGCAAAACTAATAAACTACAAAATAATGTTGGTGTTTTATTGCTGACACCTTCTTTAACGAGTATTTGTTTCAATAAACAAAACATCATGTGTCATTATGTTTTAGTATAATTGTTAATCAAACTAAATTAATAAAACATATTTAAAAGATAAAAATTGTTTTGAATCAGGAGGGATAGCTAACCTATTCTCTTGCCTTGTGCGACAGAAAAAAAATTGTCCTTAAAAATGTATTTCAAGTGTTTTTTTTAATGTTATATCCGAACAATTCCTACTCCAGTATAACTAAGATAAGTGTGCTTGATATCCCTCCTGATTTAAACCATGATTTTAGCCTACGGATATTTTTAGAATGTTTTCTAAAATGTTATTCTTAGTAACCATGAAATACAAAAAGAATGGAGTAGTTCAGAAAATTTAAAACTCTCGTATCACTGTGAAAGTGATTAAAAGGTGAACGTGTTAAGAATGTGTAAGGAAATAAGTTGGTTTTATGTCAATACACGACTCTACTACCCTTTCATGTTGGCTTCTTTCTCTATCACATATATTACATTATTTTATTATTGTTTCCATACATTTCTAAGACACTTGGGATTGTATTATATTTGGAAGAATGTACAGGAAAGGTGGATAGAAACATGTAAAAGGGGACAAACACAATATGGCACAGTTCACACTTTACATTGCTGCCAATTGGACAAAGAGGTAATGGTTGCCTCTTAAAGAAAATCGATTGTTATCGCCCAATCCCTTGTCCTAAGTTTCATTCTATTGGAACTCATCAGGATGGAGTGTGGAACGCGAAATGCAAATTCCTAAAAGACGAATTAAAAAACAAAAGGGAAAAAAGAAAATCTGTAAAGAATGACAGGACACGTTATATTATTCCTTTTACATGTTCCTATCTAAAGGATAAACATGGGAAATACTAGGAAATTATTAGTTATATGTTTTTCGTAATTACACAGGCCTGTTAAATATCTTGGAGTTTCTAAGAGCTTGGGCAGGTTTTTTGGAAGTAATATCAATCAACATACCTATATTATAGTAGGAGTGAGGAAACCTATTTATTTCTGAAAAGCACTGGACCTTACAATGACCAATTATACATTCTATTTAGCCAGAGTAAAACATCTAAAAATACTTGAGGCCTAATTTAGCTCTGTTTAGTTTTGTTAATTAATTCTCCCATGGTTTATTTTTAATAAATGGTAAAACATTTAACTTAATGTTTATTTGTGGTTGTTAATATATTTTTTATTACCTTTGTAAATAGCCAATATATGTGATCATTAATTAAAATAACATTAATCTTTTGATTGTATTAATCTTTTAGATCCTTCATTGAGGATGTCTGGCCGGCCGGAGTTTTCCCGTCCCTTTGTTCTATAATATAAATGGTAACATAAAACAATGAATGATGATTCAAACTAGTGTTAATGAGTTTTCAAATAATTTGTCATTAATATTTTGTTTCCTAGTCCATCTGGGAGCCACGTGAACGTATTACAGATGCCTATATGTGTGATGGGTTCCTATTCTCTTATGATCTGTCTTTACCGTACGATAATTACTACAAACTTGTAGAGAAGACCGTCGAGCGTCTTTCTGGGTGTAGTAGCGTTGTTCGGATATGTGGGCATGGTCATATTGGTAAGTCACTAATATAACGTCTATGTATTGTTGTTGTGAAAGTAAATAAACAATCCATCTTAATATAATTCACACTATACTAGTGTGAGTGTTATGTTAGTGTTAGTTAACTATAAAAGAGGGTGGAGAAAGTTTGAATTTAAAAGAAGTATTTAAAAGAAGTATAGGGCTTACACACACATTAAGTAAAAGCAAAGTCTGAAACTGTGTAGAAACCGTTTGGTAATAGAGTCATAACCTTCTCGTCACTGCCAAACCAGACAGTAAGTAGTTGGTGTCTTTTTATCGTGTGGAAACTGGTGCAAGTTTACATGATAATTCTGTTTGAACAATTGATAGTATACTTTTGAGGTACATTTTTTTAGGTTGAATAAGAAATGGCTTCAATGGCCACGTGATCCATCCCACTACTGTTGTGTTAGACTAGACTGCCAAAGACGGGAAGATCAGGGTTTGATAACAGTTGGGTGCACTGAGGGGGTTTCTCTTAAATGGTTTTCCACTATCTTTCCACACAAATATGGGTGCACTTCCTCTCAATTAAATCCTCTTAATCCTTAAACCATTAGTGTAACTAGTACATAGGCGTATAACTCGAACAGGTATTAAGACGTGGTGCTAAGAAAAAAGGCAAAGCAACATTTTTTAAAGACTGAGTTGTCTGAATATATACATAGGTAAAGCCACTAGAATTAAACACCTTAAAAATTACATTTACCAATCAAAAGAAGCACAGAAGAGAACCAACTGCTAAATAATGTTTACTGAGCATATATTTTCTCAAATGGAAGCTATATATATGATTGATGTCTAACTACAATATTTCTAGAAACCGACCAAGCATTATTCTTCGTCAAAATACCCACTGTTTTAACCGTTTTGAGGTAAATTACATATGTATTGTTTTTTTTTAAAATTTATTATTTTCACGATTCACTTTTATGATTATTTTGTGATTTTTTTTTCATTCACTTTGGTCGAGTGACTATAACAGGGCAAGAACTTGGTGCTAACTATTTAGTGTTAAGCTAAGTTAGTAAGTTTTTTGTTTTATATTTTATTGAAATCTTATCGTTTATAATTTTTTGGTGTAGGTGACGGTAACCTCCATTTAAATATCACATCCAAAGAATACGACCATGAAATTCTTGATCTGATGGAACCGTTTGTTTTTGAGTGGACATCTAAACTCCGGGGTAGCGTGAGTGCAGAACACGGCATCGGATTCAAGAAGACCAAGTTTATACACCACTCAAAGTCTCATAGCTCACTGAACCTTATGAAGGACATCAAGAAGATTATGGATCCTAATGGAATCTTGAATCCTTACAAAGTGATTCCTGTTTAAGTTTTAGTTGTCATAACACGCAAATGCTCTGAATTCTAAACACTCCATAATGTAATATCTTTATTGTTTATTTAATATACAAGATAGAAGTGTGTTAATGACTTGTTTGTGATGGGGCAAAACCAGTTTTATGTCTAATTTAATTAACTAAATTTTTTGTATAAAACTTATTGATGTAGATTTTCACAATAGTGTGTTAAAATTAATATATTTTGGGTGAATTTCGCTCACACAAACTAATATTTTATATAATTTTAATCTTTGACGTTAAATTTGCTGATATAACTCAGGGGGAACTTTATTCTACATTTCTGATACATGTTTAAATAAATTCACCTAAAACACGTTTAACTTAGTGTTTATTTGTGGTTGTAAATGTGATCATTAATTAAAATAACGTTAAGCTTTTAATTGTATTGATCTATTATATACTTCATTGCATCAAAGTAAATATTAATGAAACCTCAATTCACTTTATTGATATAATATAGTTTTATTTTCTTAAAACATTTTCCTCTACACAATAAATGATGGTCGCTTCCTGTGGCCTATCATTAAATCTCAACTACATCTGTCAACCAACTATTATATATGTTAAAATATAACTGTTAAACCCTCCATGTTCATTCTGTAATAATTTCTTTTTGAAGTTTTTTTAAAAGCAAATTTAAAATTTGCAAATTTTAAATAGGTCTAATAAATTTAAGCGGCTGTTTAATTGTTTGAAATGTATACATTTGTTATTTGTATGGATAGCATGTTTATTATACACATCTTTATTTGTGGTTAGTGTATATATGGATTAAAGGGAAAAATAAAATTGAAGTTCTTTTAAAACTTTTTGTTTTTTTGGTATCTACAGAAGTCTAATGCAAGTCAAGAATACAGGGGTAAAAGGAGGAGAGTCACACTATACACATTTTCCAGGGTACAACAACTTGCATACTTAAAACCCTATAAAGATCCAAGCAATTACTTTTGTTAAATTAATTTAAATAGGACAGACAACTCTTTTAATCATATTCAAAGGGCCTTAGAAAATTCTGATGATTGTCTAATAAATGGAAGCGCTAACTCAATTGAAGTTAAAATCGGACTTTAGCCTTATTTCCCATGTACCCTTCAGGTGTAATGAATTCACAGTGAGCTAATAAAATTACCAAATATAGCGTCACATCAAGGCTAGTTTCAACCCCACCCATGGTTGGAACTAGAGCTTCAAACATGAAGTCGTCGTCATCGTCATCGTCGGCATCATAATCATCATAATCATCATAATCATCATAATCATCATCATCATCATCATCATCATCATCATCAACAACAACAACAACTGTTTCCAGCATGTGGCCGGGTCACTTTAGTAAAATGTTCCATCATCCTCTTTCCTTTCACCATTCTTCCTCCTTTAATTTCTTCCATTCTTTTCCTCTCACTTGAACACTTTGTATGGTACTAATGTGGTATTGATGCGCAATACATGGAGCCTACCTAGTGGGTGCCGCTTAACCACCCCCACTCAATCCAGATCTCACCGCCAAGTGGCATATCCCGGGGTCTGAGTAACCTGGTGGAGATTGGGTTGAACCCTAGCGGAAACCGGGTCAGATGCAGCCGAGAGACAGGAGACAGGTCAGGGCCAAAACCAACAAGCTTGGAACAGGGTCTGGCCAGTTGCCTCCCAGTTGGGTGGGCTGGGAGTGAGAGGGTTGGTGATGCTGTGCTAAGTAATCATCAGCACCCATAGCCTCAGTTAGGGAAAGTTACCACCAAGAGAAGGTCTACCTGAGGACCTTTTGGCGGCATCTCCGCTACTCGGGTGTAGGCCACTACAGGCTTAGTAAGCCGATGGCCAAAACAACCCCATACTCGAGAAAACACAGGAAAATGCCAGATTGGAGTAAGTAATTATATCAAACATACAAAACACACTCTTAAGCTTAAGTCTAAATTGGTTTGATTTTAATTAAATTAGTCACATAAATATTTAGAGCTGAATTTAACTGAAGGTGCTTATCTGTGTTCTGTGGGGATGTGGACACAGGTCAGTCTTGTATGGTTTTCTATTGATAAGGAAGTCAGGGGTTTGAATTCTGGCCGGGTGACCTCTAAGGGGAGTTATTCTAAAATACTACACACTCTACCTTCACTCAAATTTAGATACACTTTTTTAAAACACAACCTTCCTATTCTCTAACTTATTGGTGTAAATATGCGAATAACTCTGGCAAGAAAGATGCAAATCACCTACGCAACAAATACAATTTACCAAGATTTTGAGAATATGGACCAATCCCATGCCAGCAATTGGAAAGAAACCAAAGTCTTTCTCTTTAGAATGTTCTGAAATGTTTGAGAATTGTTCAGCAAATACTTGTGAGAAACTTCTTGTGTTTGTGCAAGACATCTCGGAGGAAAGCTGTGTGATACATCCATATTCGGAATACGGCTTCACCCCCTAATGTTATGCTCTGGTCAAGAATAAGGAGTCTGGGGGCTTAGGCGGTCTTCAATATTGGAGATATCCTAAAAGTTCACAAATTTTAATATTGTTTCCAGCTTCCCACTTCCCAGTGGCGTAGTGTGAAGTGTTGTCAAGATAAGAGTTAGTTAAACCTTTGCCTGTTAATTATTATCACTCGGTAAGGCACTCATTGGACACTTATCAATGGAAATATTTCCTACTCTTAGGATATGTATAGTAGAACCTATGTCTGATTGGCCAAATGGGGATTAAGTGTTTGAAGACATATCACAGACACAGTTATGTCAAGCTCTGCTTACTCCGGCAACTCAACAAGACACTGCCTCTTTTATTTGATCTTTCATTTAGGTCTTTCCTTACCTTCTCACGCACAAACTCTATAGCTTATCTTAGCTTTTTTTTTTTTTTGCTTTCATTTCTTTGTTGTAATTGTTTTATGTGTTTTAGGAGTAAAATGTTATGTTTTAGGTTAACTGAATAGTGGTTTTAGTTATTTAAAAAACTAATCATATCTGAGACTTAAGACAGTTGAATGTGTTCAATTGAGTGTTGCACTATTTTAACATCTTGATTTTTTTAAATAATTTCAAAATTTATACTTTCTCAACTAAGCTTTTGTTCTAAAATCAACATTTTTGGACCATTTGTAACATTTTAATAATTGTGATTATTGCCATATAAAAATACTATTTTTTCCCCCCTTCAGCACTGCGTCTTACTACCTGTTTGGGCAATAAAATTATGTACAATTTATGCTAATGGATTTAGGGATGAAGGCTTTATTTAGATGATGTGTACCTGTATTTGCATGATGGGAGAGTGGAAAACCATTTTGTGAAAAACCACTCTCAATAAACTTGACCGAGATTAGAATCTTGATCTCTTCATAATTGGTAGTTAGCCTACTGCAAAAGTGATGCCTTAGACCTTGCGGCCATCAAAGCAGTTATTGTCATCTTATCAATATTTTAATTACCTTTTAGTAGAGCATCAATAAACCCCAATTAAAGTTGATTTTACATTTAAAAATAACAAGTTAAGTCTTTGGTAAGGTTTATTTTAGAACATAAGTTTGTTAGTCAAAAAGGTACAAATGTATTTTTTAAAGAAAAAAATAAGGTTAAAAGTAAATTAAGTCATATTTGGCACACACTTAAGACTAAAATTAAAGTTAATTAATTTAACCCCCCCCCCCACTATAGTTCATACCACACGAAGAATAATTAATTGAACCCAGTGGGTCTTGAACCAAAGTCACTCATTTAACAAATTCACTCTCTCACATGTTTTTTAGATGCTATGGGATATTCGAGAACGTGTAGCTGAAGCTTTGATCAGTGATGGTTACTGGTACACATATGACCTATCTTTACCACACAAACACTTCTATGATATTGTTGGCAAGATGGAAGAGCGTTTGTCTAATCATCCAAAAGTGACACGTATCAGTGGTCTTGGCCATCTTGGTAAGGTTAAAATAAGGATTATTTTTTTGTTGTATTGTCAAAATTGCTGTAAATTCTAAACCTATTTAAAATTATAAATCGCCCAAAATGTATATTTGCAAAACATCTTAGAATACATTACCTGCTTCAATGGCCGAGTGATCTAAGGCTTCACCCTTGTGTTGAACTGGCCGGTAATGACGGGGAGATTGGGTTTCGAATCCCAGTCGAGTCTATTGAGAGTGGTTTTTCATAATTATTTCCCATTCTTCCCCATGCAAATGCTGGTAGAATACCTATTAAATGATTCCTTCCTCATCCCTACCCATTAGAGTAATTATCATAATATATGCATATAGCCTGAACATGTAATTTATACAAAATGTACATTCATACATTTTTAAAAAAGTTTATTTGTACTTCACTTTAAACAATAATCCTACCATACTTATTAATTGCCTGATATTTCCAATTTCTCATATCAAAAGAAAGTATTTTGATTGTGAAAAAATCGATCTCGAGATTATGACAACTCTTTAAATTTTTTGTGTACACAAATCTTAAAAAGTGGATTTCACAATTATCTCTGTCTGTCTGTTGGTCGGTCGGCCATGCATCCAAAAGAGTTTGATGGGTTTTATTCAAACTTGATATTTAGATTTTATAGGCCTATGCCACAAAACTTTTTTTCACTCTAGCCCTTCAATCAAAGGTAGTTTAATGATGAGTAATTTTTTGGAAATATCTCTACCAATTTTGTTTAAAATGTATCTCTAGGATTTGTTTGACATGACAAATAGCATTGTACAAGTTGTATATTAGCTTTTGGGCAGAGATTTGTTGAAGGGTAGCTTACTCATAACTGATTTTTTTTTAAACTGGAAATATTTTAAAAGTGGCTCTAACAATTTAGTTCCAAATGGGTAACTTGGTAGTGTTTGACATGACAAATGATACTGTATACTTGGTTTTGGGTAAAAATTCAATAAATCGTCGTTTATTTATGAGTGATTTTTGAAATTTTTAATTATTTTGAAAATGGCTAAGGTTTTTGCTTAAAATGTATATCTGGGGAATATTTGACATGAACTTGACAAAAGCTGTATACTCATTTTTGGGGAGAAAATCTGAATTATGGGTAGTTTACTGATGACGTTTTTTTAAATTTGAAATAAAAAAAATGACTTTAGAGAGTTGGTTCAAATTGGTATCTGTTAAGTTGCCTGACTTTAACCAACGACTTGGTTTAAAATTGGTACTGGGGGGCTATCTTACATTATCAACAATAATATACCTTTATTTACCTAAAATGGAAACTAAAAAATATCTTCACAATGAAAAGCCTTTAACAACTGAGCTCTTATATTCTGCTGAATATAATATTTATATACAAATTTATGCTTCAGAAGTATTGTCTATCCCCTTTTAACGCAACCCTCTACAGGCTAGATGCATTGTCTCACCAGTAATGTGTATTTTACAACCAGACATGCTTACATTAGCTTTTAATTCAGACAATGATAAAAGTGATAAGAGTCCTGTTGAAATTCTACGATTACCATGACAAATATACAAGAAGTGTTGACATTATTTTAATTTTCTATAGTAGTAAGTAAACGTGTTTACTTGTCAAAAAATGTGTTTGTTATAAAAACCATTAACTCATTCCCTTCCATCCCACTTTAAGTAACAAATAATATTTCATTTTACAATAGACTAGCATTTTTTTTCAATAAACAAATTGTCTTTTTTAACCTTAAAGGTGATGGCAATCTTCATCTGAATGTCACATCTAAGGAATTTGACCAGGAAATCTTTGGACTTATCGAACCGTTTGTTTTTGAGTGGACGTCTAAACTCCGAGGTAGCGTGAGCGCAGAACACGGCATCGGATTCACAAAGACTAAATTTATTCACTTCTCAAAGTTTCATGGTTCATTGAACCTTATGAAGGGTATCAAGAAAATGATGGATCCCAAAGGAATCCTTAATCCTTACAAAGTTCTTCCTTAATCAACTTTATTACTCCATTGAACATTTTTTTTTAGCAGTGATGACTCATAATTTGTAACTTTAGCTTTACACTGATGTTTGTAGGAATGACTGGATGGAATTTATATTTTTATATCAAATTCCTACTAATAAGTATGATTGTTGTAGGAAAAATAGGACTTTCAGATGTACTTTCTTACCAAAGTCAGTGCTATAACGCCACTTGATAGGATTGTGTTTATAATCTGACCTCTTTTGCACACAATAGTGCAATGAGAGAATGTGTGCTTATTGGCTTTAAAGAGAAAATTTGATAATGAATGGGAATGAATCGGGACAAACTATTGGGTCCTATTTATTCTCAGGAAATATGTTTGCTATTTTTATTCTGAATGTTGGGTACAATTATTTTATAATATTGTTTTAGGAGAATTTGTTTATTTTATTTGTTGGTACAAACCAATATATTATGTTAAGTTTACATGTTGGTTCAAAAGAACAACGTTCAACAAAGTTTGTTCATGGTAACTTTAGGTTTTTTTTCCAATTGTTGAAAAAAGATACAACATGGCCAAGGGCTGAAGTCTAGCCAGTTCGCGAAATTAATGGCTACTTATAGCTTTGGCCACAGATATATATATATATATATATATATATATATATATATATATATATATATATATATATATATATAATAATTGACCAGTGGTTCGGGCCTTGGCCGGCCACTTCTAGATATGGCCGTTGGAAACGGGCCAAAGCAAAGCTATTTTATTTATCTTTATTACTTTGACAATATAATAATATATGTAAGTTTAGGTTGGATCTACTTAGGTTGGATTAGTCACACACTGACACTAAATATGAATTAACAACCACCTCAGTAACAGAGCTGGGACCACACACCTGTATGTATTTTTTCTATGTATTTTAAAATATTGTATCTCTACTATTTGTGGTGCTTTACCTGCTTAGAGCAAACCAAAACACAAATAAAAAAGTTAAAATTTTAACCTTTTTTCATGAAATTACTAAGATTTAATATATAAAATAACAAATTATATACATAATATATTAATTTAATACTGTTCATTTCCATAGCACAGTCGTTAGCATGTATCCCAATTGAATTAAGGGGCCTGAGTGTGATTACCGACATGGTTGAAAAATGTATTGTTGGTTAAATTGGAATTTATCCTTTTACACTGTTAAATTAATGATCAGTGGACAAGGTGGTGTATTTTTTGTAGATAAAATCTCAAAAATGTGCAAAATTTAGAAATCTAAAGTCTGATTTCGAATCTAACCAAGATTCGGGTTCGATTCAAAATTTCAATTCTTAATATTCCAAAGAATTGAATTGGATTATAAATTTAAAGTCCAAATAGATATCAGATTTGGTTGGATTCACTGAAATTTTAATTCACAATTTGAATATAAATGTCAAACATTTCAATAATTTTTAACTTATTATAAAAAATAAAATAAAGTAAACCCAACAATTTCACCATTACATTTGAGCTATTTATATATTATTTTAATGGGTCAACTAAAATTTTTCAAATTGATCATAAAAACTTGTCAATTTGATTGTAATAATAAATCAATCTTTTCATTGTCAGAGCATGTATACAGTATTTGTTTGACGCAAAAAATAAATATAATTCACCTTGATATTCAATTCTTCTTTAATTCAAAACATTTACACTATACCTACAACATTTGTTTATTCCCAAAGCATGCCATTTGATTCGAAATTCGCTCATGCTACTAGGCAAAGGCTCAAATTTGATTGGAAATTAAAAATCTTAGATTTGCACAGACAAGGGTGGACTGGCAGGTACAATAATGAAAATTGGAACACAGTTCACACTTTACATTAGTGCAACTGAAAAAAGAGATAGTGGCTTTCTCTTGAAATAAATAAAAATGCACACTAAATATCACAATTTTTCCTATAAAGTTTAATACTATGCATTATATTACTATCAGACATATTATCTCAGTCAGTAGAGGGTCTTTAAACTGAACTAAGGGTCCTGAGTTCGATATCGTGCATGGCCGAAAAATTTATCATTGCTGAAATGTGGGTTTACCCTTTCATAGTGATAAATTAACGGCTGGGACTGGATATTTTGCCTGTCCTAGTCTTAAGTAAGATTATAAGACAAATGAAGCTACGGCAGTCCTAGCCAGCCGATAGTGGAAAATATATGGCTTGAATAAAAACTGAACCAAGCCACAGGCTGGAAACATTAATGTATATAAATAAATAAACATTACACAACTAACTTACTAGTTTTAAAAGTATTTTTAGTTAACAATTTAAATTTTTTTGACTTTCCTAATCATTTTTGACAATTTAACTTACTATTTAATAAAACAAATCTTTTTCTTGGACTACAATTACTGTTTAATTTGTTGGGGGTGTACTAAGTAAATATTGATTGAAAGTTTTAAATATAACCCTTGTACTGTTCACCCTGGCCATTTATCAAGAAAATTAAAATTAAATTAATTCACAGTCACCCTTTTCGGTGGCCGCGTGGTCTAACACACTAATCTTCTGGTTGACAAGACTGCTCATGACGGGGAGATTGGGGTTTTATCCTGGTTGGGTGCACTGAGGGGGGCTTTTCCTAAATGCTTTTACACTCTCCGTCCACAAAAATTCGAGTGTACTTCCTCTAAATTAAGTCTTCCTAATCCCTAACCCATTAGTGTAATTACTACATAGGCGTACAACCTGAACAGGTAGTAAGATGTGATGCTAAAAAAAAAAATGTGCAGTCTAATTTTCATAAAAAGGACCTGATCTGACAGCTATAAACCCTACTAGATCTGATTTCATGTATTCATACATCAAGTAATGTGATCTGTAGATGTCACCATTGATACACACACACATATATAATATATATATATATATATATATATATATATATATATATATATATATCAGTGGCCGTTGGTCCATGTAAGCATTTAAAGCACTGCTTACTTACTTTTAGTGAAATATTTCTTATTCTATTAAATTAATTAAAATAACCTAGATATTTTTAAAATCCCAAACATAATATATTTTGGCAGCCTCATAATTTAAGCTTTTTTTATTTTTCAAGTGTTTCTGTGGAGTTGTCCTCTCCACGAAGCCCCTGATAGCGGTATAGCTTACTAAAAGCATTCTCAACACTGCCTCTATGGCCTTCAAATGGCATGAGGGTTGAAAGGGAGGGAAAGAGGCTAAGGTGCATGCGCGTTTTATATGTCCCCAATACAATCAGTAGAGGTAGAATAAAAGAAAAGTTTAAACTGCCTCTAGCTACCATGGAATGAAAGAATTACTAGATCCATAAACGTTAATTTACCACTTATTTTTAAAATATCTTTTTAGTATCGCGTCTTACTACCTGTTCAGGTTATACGCTTATGTACTAATTACGCTAATGGCTTTAGGAACGAGGAAGGTTATATTTAGAGTAAATGCATTCGCATTAGCTTGGAAAACCATTTTGGGAAAACCACCCTCAGTACACCCGACCAAGATTAGAACTTTGATCTCCCCGTCATCGGCAGTCTAGTATATTGCAAGAATAGCGCCTTAGACCATACGGCCACAGAAGTGACCACTTAGTGAATATAAATAAATCCAGTTTTACACTCTTAAATTATTTGGGTTAGCTGTATGCGACGAAGAAAGTAGAATTTAGTGGAAATGTACCTACATTTACGCAGGGAGAACGTGCAAAACTATTTAGGATATCACACTCAAGGGACATCTTCCCACCACCGTTAAAATAAGCCTGTCATTTAGTCCATGTGCCCACTGATGATCAGTATTTCTAGTTTAATTTTTATTTTAGGGCTAATATTACTTTTGCCATGATATGGGTTTTACCCACCCGTCCAAGATATCCATACACTAACGGGGCTAGGAAGAGGAAGGTCAAGTATTAGAGAGAAGTGTACCTTAACTAGACTCAAGGCTGAATGGTAAGCCATTGGGGGGAAAACCACCCTCGGTTCACCAAGAGAGGCTTCAAACCTTGACCTCCCTGTCATCGGTGAACCAGACCAGATGAGACTGACGTTCTTGCCTGCGTACCTACCTGTACAGGATAGTGAAAATATTTTTCAAGTGATAACCTTGAGATTATATTTATTTTTACTTGCGGTTCCTGTTATCAAGTTGGAAAAACCGACTTCCTGATTCCTTTTGCTTACAACCAATTTCCTTATCCGCACTCGTCCTGTAATGTGGTTTTAGTACACTACCTGTGTAATCTGTCTGTAAAGATAAGCTCATAAAAGTTTCAGAATTTTTTAACATTTAAAGAACCACTTTCGATTTTTAAATTCATTATTTGCATGGTGTTTAAATGTGCAAACTGATTGTCTTATATATAGTTAAAAGATTTTACTAATTTTTAATTCTTTTATAAAATTTTTAACTAACAAATTAATTAAACTGCAATAAGGACATACAACTTAAATCTGTTGATATTGTGTCTACTTAAGTAAAAATAATATTTTAGAAACATCTACCTTAAATATGTTAACAAATTTGGCTTCTTCGACCTTTGTAATAACTGCAGCTTCTTTCTTCTTGATGTGTTTACACATCACCGGTGAGTATTATTTTAACTCTAGAATTTCTTCCTTTCCATACATTTTAAGAATATCTCTACAAAGCCTTGATAGTTTGTGTTGATTGGGAATGGGCCTATCTCGAATTTTCTAAAATTCTGGTTACACTGAATAATCAGTAAGTATTTATTTAAATATGACAATTTTTAATTCTAAAAAAGTACTTAATATTTCTTTTGACCCCTCGGAGGGATATTATTTTAAATGTAAAAAAAAAAAAAATCGAGCTCAAGATTTTGATAAATGTCGGCGTTTAATGACCTGAAAAAGAAAATGTGGTATTTGTGATGTCGTCTATCTGCCTGGAACTAATCCTAGAACCGGAACCATTTTATCGACGGCTGACTTCGTATCCAGGCTTTCAATAAGGCTCCCCGAGGAGTTTTTGGAACTAGATATTTTAACACTAAACTTATGGGTAGTTTACTGAAGGTCACAAAGAGATAAAATCGATTTTCAAAAATCTGATTTAACAATTTTGATAAAAGAAATTGTATCTATTCACTGTTTAAATTACAAACTAAATTTTGTATCTAATTTTTCTTGGAAAACTACTTTGAGAGTAATTTACAAAAGTGGATATCTCCAATTTGATAGTTTCTCCAAAAACTCTTTGAGAGATGAAATAGCTTATCATTACAAAGATGTAGTACTATTAAAAATATTTTTTTTATATAAAACACACAGTTTCTGAGGTATTGGCAATTGTAGTTTTTTTTTAAATTGAGGACTGGAAAATCAGAAGTTGGTTGTTCTGAACAAAGATTCTTCTTTTTTCTGAATATGTTTCTGTAAGAGTGTATATTATTTACATTCGTGCTCTTTGGTGGAAATTGACACTTTATTTTCCATTAAGTTTCAGCAACACATTATATTATTTTGTTTCACATATCTTAAGAATTTAAATAAATACTTCCATTTTTAGGTAAAGGAGTGGGAAAGTCTGTACGTTGCACTGTAGCATTTATTTTTAAATTACTTAATACAATAATAATTTTGTATGTATGAACATATCATATACACTCCATTTACTCTGAAAGGTAGCAGTCTTACCTTGATGGACTACACTATGGTCCTCCCTATCTTATAAATTAGCTATACCATAGTGGAAACATGCAAGGTAAGATTTTTACCGCTCAGGGTAAACAAAGAGTATGTACTGTATTATTAGAACTTGAAAAAATTTATTAAGCATTATCCTCTCTCAATATTATCATTGTTTTGCTGCATAGTAACGCATATTTATCCTACATAGGTGGTTCTGAAACTGTGGTATGTGTACCCTCAGGGGTACACAAGCAGTTCTCAAGGGAAAATGGTCAAAACGACAAGAGAACCTAATGTGGCGGTGAAACAAATGTGTCGGGAAATGTTCTCCATTGTTACCTGATTTTAGTCATTTGACCTGTCATTTATGAAAATTATATCGTGGGGCCTCATTAGACTTTTAGTCATGACTCTTGACTAAGGGGTACAATCTAAACATTAATTTGAGGACCACTTTCCTATTCAAAAGGATATGTATCAAACGTTTCTATCAACCTATCGAGAGACTACTGGGTTTTAATAAATGCCGTATTCATGATTCATTCCACTGTCTCAAGCTTTAAAGGATACTAATATTAATAGTATTTTATTTTTCAGTGCTTTTCCAAATATCCCATTAAAATTATACCTAGCACAATTTAAGATAAGATAAAATCAAATCAAAAATCAAAGTGATGAGCATTCTCAAAAACTCGAGCAAGTTTGCCATTCTCACATACAGTTCTGTAAACAAAATGTGAATGGCTCCTGGGGTGACCTGAATATTGAGTCACATTTTGCGAACAAAACTGCACAGTATTTGGATGAATTTTGGGCCTTTTTTTAAAAATCCTCATGACTTTGTTGGTAATTTAGAATGCAAGTTTTGCTAAACAAAAATTTAAGGCACTCTATATTTGGGAACCTACAAGTGGAAAAGCTGTCTAAGGCATTAGTTGTGCCGCCATTGGTTGGTAAAATTGGGGTTTAGCGTATACCCGTCTTACTACCTGTTTGGGTTATACACTTATATAATAATAACGCTAATGGTTTTAGGGAATAGGATGGTTATATTTATAGGAAGTGTACCCGTATTTGCGTGGAGGGAGAGTGGAAAACAATTTTTGAAAAACTCCCCTCGGTTCACCCAACCGAGATTCAATCCTCAGTTTCCCTGTTGTTGGCAGTCTAGTTTACTGCGAGAGTAGCGCGTTAGACCACGCAACCACCGAAGCGGGTTATAGACAAGTTGAAGAATGGATATTTAGACTATCTGGATTCAAAGCAAGGCCATCTGAAACCTTTCGATCCCACAATGTCAGGAATCTACCCCACAAACTACCTCTGTAAGCAATGAACGTCAGGTGGGGTGACTCTAGGTGGGCAAGATGCACAAGGGATGGGCCCCATGACCTTGGAAGAGACGCTGCGCGCTATCATGCACGCCGCGGAAGATCTGGAGACCTCAGTGGGGCCCAGGCTCGGTGATCAGGAGGATGAAGAGGAGATGCAAGGGGTGGTGGACTGCTTTGGTCTTCCCAGGTTCCTCTACCGCACCGTGAGGAGCTGGTTCACGGCAGAGAAGCCCGTCAAGGTCAACACCAGGTTCCTACTCGTCACGAGGTATGTCTTACGGTCTTTTATCGTCATCGAAATGTCACATATATTTATTATTAAATTATCCAAATTTATAGGGTAATCCGACATCTCATCTCATTTGGTAGTGTGTCTTCCTTCTATGCCATGGTTTCCGGGTTCAATTCCCATCATGGCAAAAATAAAAATAATTATCGCTTGTGATTTTTTCTTTCATTTCATTTATTTGAGATATTTAAAGTGTACTCGCTGAACCGGTTGATTATAGAGAGTGGGATGGAAGCAATAGACACGTGCTGAGGTTTGTTTGACGTCCGGTGGAGCTCACCTGAGTTACATTATCTTCAAAAAATGAAAAGTCCGGTATATAGTTTGCTTTTATTTAGCTGGTGAACATTTACTTTTAAAGTTACTAATCGTCTAATTGTTTCGGTCCCAACCTTTATTATTTATTTATATTTTATATTTAGCACCACGTCTTACTACCCGCTCGGGTTATACGCTTTAAGTACTAATTACGCTAATGGATTAGGAATTGGGAAGGTTGAATTAGAGGAAGTGAACCCGCATTTGCGTGGAGGGAGAGTGGAAAACCATTTAGGAAACACCACCCCCAGTTCACCCGACCGAGATTCGAACCTCGATCTCTCCGTCCTCAGCAGTTGAGCTCAACACGACGATTTTTTTACATGATAACATCGACATGGTACAGAAGGCTTTACCTCCCCTCCGAAGGGAGTTGTGCTACGAACTTTTTATCGCTCAAGAAAAATCTGAGGCGAGCACTTTACCCTAATACCACCTAGATCAACCATTTGAGGATATTGGGGGGTTTCCCCTTACACAATTGTAAATTAACGGTCGGGGACTGGGTGTTGTGGTATAATCAGTCAGTCCAGAAAGTGCACGTTAAATACTTCTAATAGATAAAGATTAAAATCTATACAAGGGCAGTGTTTGTTTCCATTTTTAAATTCCTGAAAAATTTTGTTTTTCGAGGATTCGTCCCTGGTCTGTTTTGTGTATTGAGCAATAATTTTAGTGAACGTTGTAGAAAATGGAGATAGTTGATTGTTTAATGACTGCGGTGTTGCGGTAATCATCCCCCCCCCTCTCCAACCCGCACTACTCGAGTTGGGAACGACACTTCTAGTACAGAGGTACACGGTGTCTTTAACAGTCAAAAAGTAATGAGGTGCATATCAGGAGAGGGGTTTAGCTTAACAACAACAACAACAACAACAACAATAATAATAATAAAAATAATAATAACAATAACAACGGCAACGACAACGACAACGATAACGATAATAATAATAATAATAATGTTTAAAACGTGGTCTGGTAAATAAATAGAAACCAATTAATGTGATATTGATTTAGTATATAATTACCGCCTCTGTAATTTAGTGGGTCAGAGTTCCTGGCTTCAGATCCAGAGGTCCCGGGTTCGATCCCTAGCGCTTCCAGATTTTTCCGGGAAGTTGTGGGTCTGGAACGGGGTCGTGTCGTGTCGTGTTGTGTCAGCCTCGTCAGGACAAATGAGAAGTTACTTTAATAAATAAGTAGCGGCTCAGGTCTGTACAACTGAGATTAACAGCCGAGGGGTTCGTTTAGATAACTACATGACACCATCTTCCCACAAATATTGGCAATATCATCGCTAACGGTGGCGGCCGCTCGGTTGGTATAGCTCGCTTGTGGGCGCTAACCTTGGAGCTTTTTTTTTTTTGCTATGTAACAGGTCTAAATAGACCATTACATTATTATTATTATTATTATTATTATTATTATTATTATTATTATTATTATTAGCACCGCGTCTTACTACCCGTTCGGGTTATACGCACTTACGCTAATGTGTAATGGTAGGGTGATTGTGAGATGAAATGGAGGACCTACAGTTTAACGTGGCATCCGAACCACGGTGGAGGCCTGGCATTCCCCACATTCACAAGATGTCTTGTCAGAGGTGAAGGAAGGGTTTGGTAATCAGATAAATCTGTGCCGGGACTAAGGATTGAACCCCGGACCCCAGCTCAGAAGTCCGACACCTTACCCCTAGACCGCCAGATCACCTAAATAGACCATTACAGATTCCACTTAAACCATAAGGACATCGCGACAGTAAACGCATCGACCCAGTATACAAGAACGTTCAACCATGTTATTTATATGAGTGATATGAACGAATTGAAAAATATGTATTTTTAAATACATAACTTTTAAACTAATCCCAATCTCACTGTGTGTTTTTTATTCACGAAGAATTCAGAAAACCACAATTAGAAACGTTTTCTAGAGTGACCTGGCGTTCTAGGGGTAAGGTGTCAGACTTCCGTGATGGGGGTCCGGGGTTCGATCCTCGGTCCCGGCACATATTTATCTGATTACCAAACCCTTCCTTCACCTCTGACAAGACATCTTGTGAATGTGGGGAATGCCAGGCCTCCACCGTGGTTCGGATGCCACGTTAAACTGTAGGTCCTCCATTTCATCTCACAATCACCCTACCATTACACATTAGCGTAAGTGCATATAGCCCGAATGGGTAGTAAGACGCGGTGCTAATAATAATAATAATAATTAATAATAATAATATAATAATAATAAAAACTTTTTCTGATTTTAGGGTAATCTTCCATATTATTTCCCGGTTAATCAGTCGTTAGATGGGATTTTGGCTGATCGAAACCCACTTCACTGACTGAATGCTCTAAGGCGTCACTCACGTGTTAGACTGGTCTGTTGATGGCGGGTAGATCAGGATTTGAATCATCGTCGGATCCACCGAAGGTGGTTTTTCATAAATGGTTTCCAAATATCCTTCAATGCAAATGCGGGTATATTACCTCTAAAATGCTTCCTTCATCGTCCCTACCCCATTAAAGTAATTATCATATAATGTGTATAACCTTAACGGGTAGTAAGACGCGACGATAAAAAAAACCTGCGCAAATATATGTACTAATTACGCTAATGTATTAAGTATGATGAAGGTTAAATTTATATTATATGTACCCGCATTTGTGTGGAGGAAGAGTAAAAACTTTTTACGAAAAAACACCCTCTGTACACGCAACAAGGATTCGAACCCTGATCTACCAGTTATCTACAGTCCAGTATGTTGCGAGAGTGTCGCTCTAGACTATTCAATCAACAAAGTGGTTAGTATAGTTTAATTATTGTTATTACTACCCACCTCGGTGACGTAGTTAGCTAACGCGCTAGTCTCGTGTTAAGCTAGACTACCGAGAATGGGGAGATCGAGGTTCGGATCTTGCTCGGGTGAACTGGGGGGTTCCTAAATGGTGTTCCACTCTCCCTGCACGCAAATGTGGGTTCACTTAATCTAAGTTCAACCTTCCCAATTCCTAACCCAGTAGAGTAATTAGTATTTAAGCGTATAACCCGAATGGGTAGTAAGACGTGGTGTTAGGTGTTACTATTATTTGTTATTACTTAAGGGTGTTACATGGGGGAGCAATGAAAGCATTGCAGCGGTTTCCAAATTCTGGATCTGATATTTCTTGAAATGATTTTCAACCAACTTTAGGCTTAAGTTTTGACCATTTAAAGAGTTTAAAGTTTAAAAAAAAAAGTCTGGTAACCTATATAAAACCTTAAAAAACAACCCTGCATTTGTTTCAAATTGTTCTGTTGTGACCCTATCAAAACATGACTTTATTTGATGGAGGAAGGCTAGTTCTAGTTCTCTATCAGTTTACTTTAATCTCAGAAGTACAAATATTGTAATAAAGTATAATTGAATTTTCTTAAAAAAAAATTAAAACTTAGAATTTAAACATTATAGCTATATAGGGACCTATTGATAGCTTTCGCCTACATTTTGGTGAAAGCTATATTTAAAAATATATAACCACTTCTTCAAAAATTCGTGATTTCCAAACGCATAAAACGATCTTCCCATGTAACACCCTTAAGCACTCATCGAATTAAAGAGTAAAATCAACCCCACTTAAAATTTTAACTAATTATAAACATGTTCTAAGACTATTGTGATTATTAAATAATAACCCGACATTTCCCCTTGTTTATCTTTTTGAACTCAGGAATAGTTCAACAGAGCAAGAGATCCGTTCAGGTCGGGAGTTCTCACTGGCCGATACCGGGTTCGACCCCAGACGGCAGACGGTAATGATCGTCCACGGCTTTTTCGCGGACACCACGGCCAAATGGATGAAAGAGATGAGCCAGGCTCTACTCAGCCAGGTGTGGTGATTCTAGATCGTGTAACTTTTAGACGAAGGTTGTTGTGTTCAAAGCTTATATCATCTATTTATGTCAGAGAGTCGGCAACCCTTTTTTTGGGACCCAATCAACTTTTAAATTTATCGAAGATCCCACGATCAACCTTCATTTTTATGCTCTAGTTTTAATTTTTTTTTCTTTTATACATCTAGTGTTTATTTCTTAAATTAAATATTTCCTCAAATATGCTTACTTATGTCCCTACCTTTGTAGAAAATACATAAAATAAACAAAATGTACACTCCATTTAACGTGACAGGTAGCAGTATTACCTTGACTGTACTGTACCATAATGGAGTAGTAAAGGTAAGCTTGCCTTTTCCGTGACGAAACAGTGTTCTTATGCGATTGACTGAAAGAAAATTGCTACAAGATCAACCGGTCACTCACTATCGACCTTTTGCCGATCCCTGTTTTATAATAATATGATGCACTGTACTCTCGTGTGATCTCCTTCTGGTACGGTTTGTATCGACTCTATTTTGCACCTCTATTATGCGTTAAGAATTTCCAACTGGATTGTAACGCTGTATCTATCCTGCAAGGGGATATCTAGCTCTGAGCATACAAGAAAAAAACTTCTCTCACCAAGGATGAACGGTGAACCGAACGTCATAACTCCTAGCGACCACGAAGGGAACTAAACAACCCGTCACAGGCTTCCTCTAACCTAGCGTGAGGCCAGAACCTTCGAGCGGAGCCACGTATGTAAACACATGTAGCGAGTATTTTAGGACCACCAACTACACCCAATACGATTGCTGTGGTAAGTACAGGTCTTAAACGTGATTCACACTTTCACGGGAAATAGAACACATAATCTGCTTGAGTGGCACAGCAACTCACACACTGTATGTTGACCCATGATGCATTGCAAGTTTGCAACACTAACTTAAAACAGCAGATTATCAACATATTTTATTTTCTAATGGATGTACATATATTTTAGATTATCCTCCCGATGGATGTTTTCAAATTATAATTCTGTGTCTTGGCACAATCCAATACATCGATACACCACACGCTTTCCATTAACGAGTTATTTCAAATCTCTTCCCAACAAACAGCTAAGATGTCCGCTTGTTTCTGTCTGTAGAGCGCATGCGTTGTCAAATGCGCACTGCGCATTGATTTGAGATGGTATGTTCTGAGGTTTGATTGGTTCTCCTGTGCCAAATATATCAGGCAGAGTGGACAAAGAAGAGATTAGTTGAGTTGAGAGGAACAGCTCGGCGGAAATCTTGTGATTGGCTTAGAGCTTTTCATGTGACTATGTTCTGTTCTCTGCTAATTTCTCAGTGAACATGTGAATCCACAATTATTGAGAAAATATTCGCTCTCTCTCTCTCTCTCTCTCTCTCTCTCTTCTCGCGGTAAACTGTTGTCAAATATTCTCGCTTTCAGTTCTATCTGAAGGTGATGTGCTGGGGTGAGGAGCTACTGTCAACCTCCACTAAACAGCGTTGCGAAACTGGTCTTATATTTGAGGGAAGATCGACCATACAAAACTGGGAAATTGACAACGCTGTTTTCCAATAGTAACCATGCAGTTCCCTTATCGATTAAACCTATTGTATTCTGCAATCTCGTCAACACCGGCTAGCTCGGGGAAAACCCTCCCGCCTTTTCCTGGCTCTTGACGGAAGGAATTGGTTGGTGCCTTCGTAGAGACATCAGCGTCACGGAGGAAGTTAGAAACTCAGCCATGGCCACAGACGAGTAAGAAACAGACTCTCATCCTTACGGGGGTTTCGCTGCTCTCCTTTTGTCAGCTTGAGTTCTTCAACACTGGTCCTCGCTAGTGTCACTGGTGGGTGATGATAGGACTAACCGCAGTGATCCTAGTGTTGAAGGACTCAAGCTGCCAAAAGGAGCGCAACCATTTTAACCTGGAGGTTGAGTGTCTCGGTATGTTATTTGTCTGTGGCCTTGGGTAAAGCTCCGGTTTCCTTAAGCTTACGCACCAAGTTGCATAGCCTGACCAGCTATCCCCAGCTGAAACTGGGTACGCACCGCCAACCGCTTAATGTGTTGCGGGTGGGTGCTCTCACCTTTACCCACCACCCACACAGGTGCTAAACTATTTGAAATGATTTGTTGTGAAATAAAAAATGAAAATTGCATGCTCGAGAGCTGTAGCAGATGCACCACTGACCTCCTCACTCTAATTGATGAAGATGTCTCCTGCAATCTTACTTGGAGCAAATGAACTGAGATTGAATGACACTCTAAAGTAGTTGCAACTGATGGAACACTTGAAGAAGCTGTTCATGAGCTTAACTCCCAGCTGCTTCATTTCAAGACACATGTGTATGTTAAGAGAATCCAATCTCAAACATTCATTGAGGTAAAACAGACCTTGCAGACAGGTGAGGCTGTGTTGCAAATTGACTTTGCAGAAGACTATTAATCCGTCACACAGGATGAAATTCAGTCAGCACACTGGAGCCATGAGCAGACCACAGTCTTTACTGCTTGCACCTGGCTCCCTGGCGGTGAAATTAATTCTTTTGCAATTGTAACTGATGTTTTGAGCCATGATAAGTATGCTGTTTTTGCCTGTCTTAAGATAATCATCAGCGAGTTGAAGCAGGAATTAAATGATCTACGGGAAATAAAGATATTATCTGATGGGACAGCATCCCAATTTAAAAATTGGTTCACACTAACAAACCTTTATTTTATGCCAGATGACTTCAATGTAGAGGGAGAGTGGTACTTTTTTGCCACCTCTCACAGTAAGGGAACTGTTGATGGAATTGGTGCAGTTGTGAAAAGGGCTATGTGAAGCAGAGTGAAACAATGCAAGGTTCAAATTTGATAATGCTAAAGATTTTTTAGAAGAGGCTTGCTCTTCAGTAGAAAATGTCAAAATAATATACCTTTACCGGAAGAAGTCGAAATAAATAAAGAGGTGCTGGATGAAAGATGGAGGTTTGTAATTGGTATTGACAAGGGAAAGTTTGATTGTAGGGAGCACTTTCTAGTCAGACCTTTCCAAGTTCAGAGTTTTCAAGCTTGACTTCTCAGATGTTTACTCGGAGAGCGATTCTGGCAGTGCAGCTTGTGAAACTTCTCCATTGGATGCATCCAACGGCATAGTTACAACAATGGCTCCTACAGTTGAAGAGATAACGGCATTTTCTTTTTTGCTAGTCAAATTCACAACCTCCAAAAGCAAGCCGACTGACATTTCAACTAAGTACAGATATGCTGGTATTGCTCAGACCTCTATAGAAGATGATGAGGTAAAAGTAATGTTTTTGAGGAATGTGGGGGACAGTGGCATGCAATTTAAAACCAATGAAAAGGACACTTTGTTTGTTCCTTTTGATCAGATTCTTGGTATATTACCAACAACAGAGATAAAAAAAATGTCAAAAACAGTATTTTCTATAAATTCCCTGGTGAAGTAGATGTGTATGAAAAGTAAAATCTAAATCATTTACTTTTAAGTGTGTTTAATAAGAAGCAGGGAGAAAATAATTTGTAAAAAACTTTTGAACTGGTTCAATAGATTATTAATCATATCTATAAGTTATATAACGTGTTTCAGAGTGTTTTTAATATGGGTTTGTAATGATTGCTGTTCTTTTAAACATATTAGAAAGGTGTCCCACCCGTGACACACCCTTGTCACACCCGTGACACAACATTGTCACACCCGTGACGCAGTAAATATTAGTATATACAAAATTACTGTCAATTTTTACTTGGTTTTTAATTGCAATGTGCAAGTCAAACATTAATTATTTCAGAATTAATCACATATATTTTTTGCTCATTAATTCACAGAGTTTTCTTAAAACCATCTGCTGTGTTACAAGGCATGTTTTTTCCCCGTCCGATTCGTGACAATAGTTTAAAGCTAATTAATTTCACATCTGAACTGTAAATATATTTTTATCATAACCAGGTGGAGCAGCTATGAGTAAACTATTGCTATCATACCATATTGACAAACTATAATTTATATCATATGAGATATTTACTCTCAGAATAAGAGAAGCGTAGTGCTAGTTTCCCACCTGGGACGATGAAATGCCCCAATAGGATTTTGAACAGAAGAAACCTTTAGAAAATATATTTAATTCTTTTGGGCCAAAACTGATAGTATCTTACAATTTTATTATTATTATTATTTTATAGGTATTGATAATATCTATCAAAAGTTACAGCTGCAGATCACGTGACTTGACGTATAAATAGATGAAAGTAGATCAAGTAACTTACCTAGGTGTCAGATAAGAAGGCCCTTCCTATTAAGATTAGACTGTAACTCTTGTGGATGTTCCAGGGGGATATGAACGTGTTCTTGGTGGACTGGAGTGGGGGTGGGGGAAGTATCAAATACTGGAAAGCCGTGGCCAACACCAGAGTCGCAGGGAAGTCCCTGGCAAGGTTCGTTCTAGAATAAAGGTTGGGTCTAGATTCGTGCGAAACGCTTAACCAATAAGGATTAATGTACAGGTTACGATGCACAAGTCATAATAAAAATGCAACCGTTCACAATAAAACATAGTGATTAAAACCTGACTCTAAATAAGTGCTAGTCCAATACCTCATCTGTCTTCTTTTTTTTTATCTCCGCATCTCACTACCTGTTCAGTTTATACTCAAAATAATGTGTACTAATTTAAGCTAGTGAGTTAGGGATAAGAAAGATTTAATCTAGAAGAAGTGTATCCTTATTTGCGTGGAGGGAGAGTAGGAAACTATTTATGAAAAACCATCCTCAGTACCTCCGACCACATTTAGAACCCCCAATCTCCCCGTCATCGGCACTATAGTCTATTGTGAGAGTGACGCCTCAGGCCATGCGGCCACTGAAGCAGGTAATTGCAATTACTAAAGTATCATAATCACAACAGTTTTTGAAAATCTTTCATGAGCAGGATGAAATTTCATTAGAACCCTTTTTAATTGAAACATATTAGCACATTAGCTTAATTAGTACATATGTGTAGACCCAAACAGGTGGCGCTAAAAAAAAATTCCATAACACACCACTGGTCCTCTTTGTATAAAGATGACTCAATAATTTCTTCTAATCCGATGTGCAGGTTTGTTCAACGGTTGATCTCAAAGGGTGGGGCAAGTCCTGGCGACTTCCACCTGATTGGCCACAGTCTGGGGGCCCACATCTGCTCCTATGCGGCCGTCGCTGTAGGGGGTATCGCCAGGATCACAGGTGGGGGTGACAATCTAATGGGGCACTTCCATTTATCCCATTTGAACACTACATGTCTTATCTGTAATATAAATGCCATATTATCTGAATTATTTAATGTAAACTTTCTGGAACCGACTGATTATATTCAGCTCAAGACTTAGGCTACTCTAAATTAATTCTAGAACAGACACATCAACTAGTCCCCCGTCCGTCAATGCATCACTGTGAAAGGAAAAGCGTCAATTGTTCTAATTACACATATTTAGAGTGTACCGGGAATCCCTGTGCTGGGGCTCCGGGGCTCAATCCTCGGTTCCAGCACAGATTTATCTGATTGCCAAACCCTTCCTTCACCTATGACAAGACGTGTATTAATCACAACTTGTGAATGTGTGGAATGCCAGGCCTCCACCATGGTTCGGATTCCACGTTAAACTGTAGGTCCTCCCTTTCATCTCACAATCACCCTACCATTACACATTAGCGTAAGTGCGTACAACCCGAACGGATAGTAAGACGCGGTGCTAATAATAATAATAATAATAATAATATACCGGAAATCATATCCAGGATCATTAGATCACTAGGCAGAATCACTACCGCGATAGTAAAGGTGTCTTACTATCTATTATCTTACGGTTAGTCAGTGAATGTACCACCCGCTTCGGTAGCTTCTTGGTCTAACGCTCTACTCTCACAGTAGACTATGACTACCGATGATAGAGAGATCGAGGTTTGAATCACGGTAAGAGGTAATGTGGGTGGTTTTTCCAAAATGTTTCTCCACCCTCCCTTCACATAAATGCGGGTGCACTCCATATAAATATAACATTCCTAATCCATAAAACCATTAACGTAATTAGTACTTAAACGTATACCCGAACGGATAGAAAAACGAAGTGCTAAAAAAATAATCAGGGAATGTATAAACACTATTATGACAAAGTTTCTGATGTGAAAAAAAGTGGTATTAGGTCTCTTCACTCACAAGACTCTACTGATGAATACGCGAAAATAATTAATTTTATAGCGGTTTGTTTTATGCAAATTGGAGTGTAGTATGTATGAGATTATCTCTGTCATGTCCCTAAAACCTCTCTGTCCCTTTTCAGGTCTATACCTTGCTACAACCAGTACCAGGTATAGTGTGAGCTAGTCCCTGTCATGTTCCTACAATCTCTCTGTCCCTTGTTCAGGTCTATACCTTGCTACAACCAGTACCAGGTATAGTGTGAGCTAGTCCCTGTCATGTCCTAAAACTCTCTCTGTCCCTTTTTCAGGTCTATACCTTGCTACAACCAGTACCAGGTATAGTGTGAGCTAGTTCCTGTCATGTTCCTACAATCTCTCTGTCCCTTTTTCAGGTCTATACCTTGCTACAACCAGTACCAGGTATAGTGTGAGCTAGTCCCTGTCATGTTCCTACAATCTCTCTGTCCCTTGTTCAGGTCTATACCTTGCTACAACCAGTACCAGGTATAGTGTGAGCTAGTCCCTGTCATGTCCTAAAACCTCTCTGTCCCTTTTTCAGGTCTATACCTTGCTACAACCATTACCAGGTATAGTGTGAGCTAGTCCCTGTCATGTTCCTACAATCTCTCTGTCCCTTGTTCAGGTCTAATACCTTGCTACAACCATTACCAGGTATAGGTGTGAGCTAGTCCCTGTCATGTTCCTACAATCTCTCTGTGCCTTGTTCAGGTCTATACCTTGCTACAACCATTACCAGGTATAGTGTGAGCTAGTCCCTGTCATGTTCCTACAATCTCTCTGTCCCTTGTTCAGGTCTATACCTTGCTACAACCAGTACCAGGTATAGTGTGAGCTAGTCCCTGTCATGTTCCTACAATCTCTCTGTCCCTTGTTCAGGTCTATACCTTGCTACAACCATTACCAGGTATAGTGTGAGCTAGTCCCTGTCATGTTCCTACAATCTCTCTGTCCCTTGTTCAGGCTTAGATCCGGCGCAGCCCTGCTACAACTACAAAGACAGGAACATGGTTTTGGACCCGTCAGATGCCAACTTCGTGGATGTCATCCACACCAATGGGAGACTCATCTCCAAGATCGGGCTTGGTTTCCCTCAGCCTGTTGGTTGGTGATCGATAACCTATATCAGCAAAGATTTGACATCTTTCATATCCCCCCCACAAACAAACTGCACTGACCATAAACCATACCCTCTTTCCTCGCAAGGCAGCAGCATTTTATATTCCGTTCACAATAGGTTTTTACCATGGATGCAGTTCGAAAATCATATGTTTAGGTTTTGGGTTGCCGACACTTGTAAAAGATCACAGTTTTGTTGTAAATGTAAAGATCTTTAATTACCTGTTATATATTACATTTAAAAAAAGTAAACTAAGTTTTCTCATACTATTTCATTTTTTTAGATAATTTCTTTTTATCCAACTCGAAACAATATTTTAAACACAATTAAAAGTACTTATTTTTCGTTTTGGAACGTTATGATTTTGTGTAATATAGGCACACATCAATACCTTTTAATACAGGCATCGTATTTACTTGGAAAAGAGAAAATTATTGTCAATTTTTTACATACAATAAATTATTTTATGATTATTTTATCGTATTTTAAAATATTTAACTAATAAAATATTTTCATCAACTGCGTTTTCTGCATCATTGTAAAAAACTTGCTTACCGTTATGTTCAATCATATGGTTTAGATTCGTCAGCCGCCATTTTGAAGCTATGTTCGTTAGAAGTTTTTGTGAAAGTGGTATTCATATATTTTTTAAGGGGAATAAAACTATAAATAAACTTTGTGTCCTAACTCAAAAAAATATATATATATATATAATATTGGCCTAAATTACTATGGTTAACTATCACATTAATATATTACCATCTATTTTCATTACAGTCATCGAAAGTGATGTATGTCAGCTGTTGGCGTAGTGATATATTAGGGATTACTTCTAGTAACATTTCGAGCTGTCATCCAGGTAAACTTAGCTCGTGAATGGCTATTATATGCCCGTGACAGTGACTGAACCTGTTTCGGTAGCAGCATGATCTAAAGCAGGGATGGGCAAACAACGACCCACGGGACAAATACGTCCCGCCGGTTTGTTCAATTCGGCCCACAAGTTAAAATAATTTAAATGTGTTACGTTGTGAATCAGGCTTATATATTAACACAACAAAACCGTATTTTTTTTATAAAATCATACCAAAATCAACATTTACAAACCTAGTAAATCATGTCGATAAATAATTGTCATTGTTTTCATCCTCATAATCTTGAGAACAGTGTTTTTAACCATTAAACTCAGTAAAAGTGATCTTAGAAACAGACTCACTGATGAGCATCTGTCTTCTCTCTTGAGACTCACCTCCTTACGGTTTCACTCATCACACTCCATCATATAGATCTTGTGAATGAACTTAAAAACATAAACACTGAGCCAAGAAGGTAGTTATTATTTTTACACATTTTCTATGTATTTAAACTTGTGTTCATGATATTAAAAAAATATATTTGAAGATAAATTATTGAATACAACTCTTTGGCCCTCAAAGCATATTTCTTTCACATTTGGCCCTGCTGCAAGTAAGTTTGCATATCCCTGGTCTAAGGCGTCACTCTCGCCAGTGGACTAGACTGCGGATGACGGGAAGATCAGGGTTTGAATCCCGGTTGGATGTACTGAGAGTGTTTTTCCATAAATGTTTTCCCCATTCTCGCTCCATGAAAATGCAAGTACACTTTCTCTAAATTCAACCTTCCTCATCTCGAGATCATTAGCATAATTAGTATGTATACAAAACAAATGACCTGAACAGGTAGTAAACGCAGTATTAAAAAAAAGTTGCTGAACGGTAAATTAAAATGTCAAAGTTCGAATTATGGATATCCTAGACAGGTATTAAGCATAATGCGCACCAAAAAAAGTTTGAATCTTTGCAAATGATAAAGACGGTGTTTCAAAATGTCATTTTCATCGTTATTTATTCCTCTCTCAATACAAATGCAAGGACATTTCCTTTAAGCTACCTTCTTCTTCCCTACACCATGGATTAATCAATTAAAAATAGCTATAATTTATATATTAACATCTCAAAGTGTACTTTAGTTTATCTGCATTGCATTTTATTACCCATCCGGTATATCCACATTTAGTAACGAAATTAATGTAGGGACTAGGAAGTTATAGTGAAAATAAATGAACACAAATTTACATGGGATTGAGAGTGGGAAATTATTTTGTACCAAGCACCTTCATCACACAGTTTATTTGAGACTGGCGTCTAGTCTGCGTATCCACCGATGCGGGTGAAATGTTCTGTTGCGATGGCCTAAATATAATCGGGATATTTTGTTTCAAAATATGGTTGTAATACTTGGTTGATTATATTCTCTTTCATAATCCTTCCTTCACCTCTGACAAGACGTGTATTAATCACAACTTGTGAATGTGGGGAATGTCAGGCCTCCACCGTGGTTCGGATCCCACGTTAAACTGTAGGTCCTCCATTTCATCTAACAATCACCCTAACATTACACATTAGCGTAAGTCCATATAATCCGAACGGGTAGTAAGACGCGGTGCTAATAATAATATTAATAATAATAATAATAATAATAATAATAATAATAAATAATAATAATAAAGGCTGCATGCATGTAATAAAGAAAGGCTGATGTATCTTTCCAGGTCACGTGGACTACTACCCTAACGGGGGTATGAAGCAACCCGGCTGCTCCTCCGGAAGACGTTCTCTATTCAACTTGCTTCCGGTTACCTTAACAAGTATGTATTCAGATTCACATTATTATTATTACGTCCAACGCCATGTTTTTTTTTTTTTTAGCAGTGCATCTTACTAACTGTTCGGGCTATATATACACTTATGTACTAATTACGTCAAGGGGACTGGACAGTGCAGTATGTCGTCACGTTCAAACACTCTTATCGCGCAATTTTTTGAGTAATTTATTTTTGCAAATTTAGTTGTTTTGGATCATAAAACACATAATTATTACTCTATTTTTATTATTATCATTATTATTTAGCACCGCGTCTTACTACCCGTTCGGGTTATACACTTTAAGTACTAATTACGCTAATGGATTAGGAATTGGGAAGGTTGAATTAGAGTAAGTGAACCCGCATTCGCGTGGAGAGAGAGGGAGTGGAAAACCATTTAAGAAAAACGACTCCTAGTTCACCCGACCGAGACTCGAACCTCGATCTCCCCGTCCTCAGCAGTCGAGCTTAATACGAGTAGAGCGTTAGCAAACTACGCCACCGAGGCGGGTAATTATTATTCTAACTTTAGTACAATATGTATAATTCATTATGAGCTTCTTGACAGCCAACATGTATTCCAAAAAAAGATTATATGTCTTAACGACTACTCTAGGAGGAAAAGTTAAAATTAGATGACTCAGCGGAACAACAATCTTTTAAGCTGGCTTTAGTGATCTAGCGGTCAGAGATCCTGGCTACAGATCCAAAGCAATGGAGTTTTTTTTTATTATTTGGTTTCTCACTCATTATCTAAATCTACAATACTTGGTAAAAATATCCAGTCTAATTTATTGGGTGACCTGGTGGTCTAGGGGTAAGGTGTCAGACTTCTGTGCTGGCGGCCGGGGTTCAATCCTCGGTCCTGGCACAGATTTATCTGATTACCAAACCCTTCCTACACCTCTGACAAGACATCTTGTGAATGTGTGGAATGCCAGGTCGCCACCGTGGTTCGGATCCCACGTTAAACTGTAGGTCCTTCATTTCATCTCACAATCACCCTACCATTACACATTAGCGTAAGTGCGTATAACCCGAATGGGTAGTAAGACGCGGTGCTAATAATAATAATAATTTATTGGGTCGAAATAAAGGTAGAATGTATCCTTTCTTCTTGAATGCTAGTACTTATACCTTAAATTCATTAGGAAAGATTCAAAGTATCTTTTTTTTCTTTATTTTATATAGTGGGACAGTTTTGTATTTGTTTAGAAACATATTTTATAATTGTTTTATAAAAACTTAAGCACATATTTTAATCATGTTTTTTTTTGCCAATTTTAAGCACATAGATTTTTTTAAATATTCTAAACAAATAAAAATCTTGGTAATTTTCATCACAAATTATTTCAGCTTGGTATAGAAAATTGAAACGCTAAGTCTAAGGTCCTCGTGTTTGATCCCCGTGTCCACGTACCATTTTGTAATATATAATTATTGGAAAAAATATTTGTGAATGGCCACATAATTCGTACCAACTGGTAATTGTAATGTGTTGGTTTCTATTTTATGGATACTTTGGCTACATTTATGACTCATAAAAAATCAAAGGCATTACAAAAAACTAAAGGAAAATAATTACACACTCATTATGAAAGTACAAAATTGTTATTTACAAAACTTTAAAAAGTTGTAATAGAATAAACTAAATATTTAGGAAATAAGTAATAACGGTTTTAACTATTTTTTCTTCTTGTGTGTCACCTCTTTTTACGTGCTTAGGTTAACTATGCACATATTTACTCTAATTGAGTAGGATAAGAAAGGTCGAATTTAAAGTTAATGTGCCCATATTTGCGAGAATAAAGATATGGAAACCATTATGGGAAAACAACTTTCAGAACACCGACCGGGATTCGAACTCTAATATCCCCGTTACCGTCAATCTAGCCTAATATAAGAGCGATGCTATAGACCATGTGACCACCGATGTGGGTTTTACTAACGTAACTCTCATAAATAATTAAGCACACTTTTGTATTTTGTTTTAAACTTTGTTATCCTATGGGGAAAGAAGCTTATTTTCAAATTTGAAAAAAAGTTTAATTCTGTTTGGAAAATAACCAGAAGAAAATTAAACTGATTCGTGGTGAGATTACAAATCTACCCCATATATTTTCTAGGAATCAGATTTTTGGAAAGGGGAGAAGGTAGAGGTAAGGCATGTGATCTTAGAAAGAATTATATAAAAAGGGATACCTAAAAAAACAAAAAAAAACTCAGTTTCCCATATGTTTGAATATATTTGTCAAATTTATTATCTCCAAAAAGGTATTATTTTGATCAAATCTTGACCTCGGTGGTCTAGGGCCCTCAGGACCTGATGTTCGTAGGTTAAAACCCAGCTAGGGTTGACGGATTTTTCTTGAGTGATAAAAATCTGTAGCACAACCTCCTACAAAGGGTAAGTAAAGAGGTCTGTCCTGTGTCGATTGTGACAAGTAAAAGAACCTTGGAAGGTAGGTTAAAACACCTTTACCTGCAAAATCGATAAGCTCTTTTTATCATGCTAATAGAAATTCTTGTGTTTTGACATAATCAGTCGGTTCAGAAAGTTTACGTTAAATATCTCAAATTAAAAAAATAAATATGTATCTAAAAATAGAAATTAATTCACAACAAAAAAACGTAGTAAAAATGGCAGTTTTTCAATTAATAAACTAAAGGAAACGGGGTTGTTTAGAACTGCCCCTTACCCATAGCCACAGAAAAGGACTAGCGCAATAAAATTACATTTCTGACTGTTTGCAGACATATCCCTTTTTCTCATGCCTCTAAATGGACTCTGTGAAAAGTGCATGCGCAGTACAAGGTTTCCAACAGGTTTCGTAAACAATCCAGTTTGTAGAAGCGCCTCACTTTTTTATTTTCAATTTGAGATTGATAAGAGTGAGTAGTAGCCTTCATCAGTGGTCACATTGAATAAGACGTGATTCTCGCATTAGAGGTTAGAATTCCGGTTGGGTCTAATATTTTTTATTTTTTTTTACTAAATGGCTTGTCAGTCATTCATAAGGCAAATTCAGATACATTCACTCAAAATTAAATCTTAAGCTCACTTACTTCATGCTGTTAGCCCGAATGGGTAGTGGTAGTAAGATTTAATTCCCCTTTCAACCTAAAAAAAAAGAAAAAAAAGAGTAATTATTCCAAAGGACATACCCCCATCGGTTGCGTAGTTGGCTAACGCGTTAGTCGTGTTGAACTCGACTGCTGAGGACGGTAGATCGAGGTTCGAATCTCGGTCGGGTGAACTGGGGGAGGTTTGTCCTAAATGGTTTTACACTCTCCCTCCACGCAAATGCGGGTTCACTTCCTCTAATTCAACCTTCCCAATTCATAATCCATTAGCGTAATTAGTACTTAAAGCGCATAACCCGAACGGGTAGTAAGACGCGGTGCTAAATAATAATAATAATAATAATAATAATAATAATAATAATAATAATAATAATAATAATAAAGTAATCCAAAGGACATTCCTTCTGTACAAATTAATGTCTAATGTTTTAACTGTGGATACTACAGTCCAACTTTCATGGAAAGAACCTTTATCTGACCAAAAGTTATTATATCTAATTTCACGTATTCATACGTCAAGTCATGTGATCTGTAGCTGTAACTTTGTATAAATGTTATCAATACCTATAAAATTATTCTTACAAATAATGTAAAAAAATAAATTAACTTTTGGTTGTAAAAATATGTTTGTATTTTTTAAAAGGCTCTTTTTATGAACATTAGACTGTAGTATGCCTCTTAACTGGAATACATTTTTAAGTTTACTCTTGTTTGTTTTATTTGGTTATATTAGTTTGTGAGTAGTTCTGTTATAGTTCTGTTTGTATTCATCACAAGTTGAACACCCTGATAATTTTTCTCCTGTTCCAGAAATAGCGAAAGCAGTGTGCAACCATGGTCGGTCATATCAGTTCTTCATCGAGTCGATAATGTCCCACGACTGCTATTTCTGGGGACACCAGTGGGACATGAAGCCAGAGAGGTGAGGCTGCAGGGGTTATTACGATTATTTTTTAGTGCTAAGCTTAATATATACAGGCTATAGCTCCATATCCTTATAGGCCTTAACGTAAGCATAGTTTGAGGATTTGTTATCAAAAGTAAGTTCAATAACTTTACTAAATATTGTAAGGACCCATTTCCTTAACTATCCTTGATGCTTTTTTAAAATTCATATTCAAACATCACTGTTGATTTATTTGTCTTCTTGTAGTGGGCTCTTGCTAAATACAATAGCTTAGAACGTTAAAGTTGATCCAACGTCTATGAGGCATTACGAATTTATAGATCTGTAATTTGTTGACAGAGCCATCTATTATTTGTCTTAACCGAACTACGGACCACGAACTAAGGACCTTTTGGACACAGAGTATATAGACGAACTTTATAGCCCCATATACATAGGCCTTCTTTCTGCATACCCATAAAAACTACACAGTAACAAATCGCTCTCTCAATAAAATTCAGAATTGTAAGTTCGTAGATAAATAAGTGAGCATCGATGAATGCGAATAGAAGTGAAAGCATCAACTATAGTAAAGAGAATGGCCACCTTTTTTTTTTTAAACATTTCCTATTTACATTATATGCCTTAAAACTGCAATTCCTAGAAAACGTCAATTGATTAAGGTTATCGTTATTTTATATTAAAAAATAAACAAAAAAATAAAAATTTTGAAACAAACAATAGGGTCGATTGGATTTTCTGGGATAATTTTATTACATTGAGTCTAATTAGACAAAATATTTAACTTAAGGCCCATACCCCTTCAATTATGCCATTAGATAGTCAAAGTACATACCAATTATATATATATTTATTTTAAACTATTCTTACCAATGTAGGCTATCTTATGGTTTTTGTTGGTGCAGTGGTGAGTTGGCAGTCATGTCTCCTTGCAGTATCACCAACTGCTCGTTGATGGGTTACGAAGCTGTGTTGTTCCCCGCCAGGGGTGTATTTTACGTCACCACCGCTGACACCATGCCTTTTTGTAGTGAGTATAATTTTTCGGGTGACCTTGAGGTCTAGGGGTTAAGTTGTTGGACTTCTGTGCTGAGTGTCTTGGGTTCAATCCTCGGTCCCGGCACAGATTTATCTGATTGCCAAACTCTTTCTTCACCTCTGACAAGACATCTTGTGAATGTGGGGAATGCCAGGCCTCCACCGTGGTTCGGATTCCACGTTAAACTGTAGGTCCTCCATTTCATCTCACAATCACCCTACCATTACACATTAGCGTAAGTGCGTATAACCCGAACGGGTAGTAAGACATGGTAATACTGCTACTACTACTATTACTACTACTACTACTACTACTGCTACTACTGCTACTACTACTACTACTACTACTACTACTACCACTATTATTACCACTACTACCACTACTACTATCACTACCACTACTACTACTACTATTACTTCTACTATTATTATTACTACTACTACTACTACTATTATTACTACCACTACTACTACCACTAGCACTACTACTATTACTTCTACTGTTATTATTACTACTACTACTATTAATATTAATCATCATCATCTAATTTTTCATAGGAAAGGCCCTTTTCTGACAGAAAGAAAGGTTTCTGGATCTGCTTTTATGTATTCATATTCCCACTTTCATAGGAAGAGCCTTATCTGACAGCTATAAAAGTTACTAGATCTACTTTCAAGTATTTATATGTTAAGTAATGTTATCTGCATCTGTCACTGTTGATAGATATTATCGGTAGCTAAAAAATACTAATACTAATAATATAGTAAACAATTTTTTTAACGCCACGTCTTACTACCCGTTCGGGCTATACACCTATGTATTAATTACGTTAGTGATTTTATGGATTAGGAAGGTTATATTTTAGAGGAAGTGCACCTGCATTGGCGTGGAGGGTGAGTGGAAAACCATTTTGTGAAAACCACTCTCACTACACCCGAAGAAGATTCAAACCTCGATCTCCCCGTCATCGGCAACTGCAGTGAACCAAAAATTTAATCTCGTTCAACTTATTCAATGTCCAATTTGGTTGAACATTCTGATTGGATGGTAATTTACATGGTTTACTTTCCTTTCAATTTGGTTGATTCAACTGCATTGTTCAACCAAAGCGAAACCGAATAAATTTGCCTTTAGGTAGAATGTGTGCACTGCCTACTAGCCAGATCGTTGGTGTCCCCCTTTAGTCAAGATTTCTCACTTCAATCTTGCCGTTACGTCATTATTTTGAACAAAATTATTGGTAGCTCAATTTAAAGGTTAATAATGTCAGAATCTACTTCGGTGGCCGCGTGTTCTAATGCGCTACACTTGCAATAGCATGAACTGCCAATGACTGGGAGATCAAGGTTCAAGTCTCGGTCAGGTGTAATGAGTTTTTTTCCAAAATAGTTTCCCACTTTCCCTCCATGCAAATGATGGTACACTTCATCTAAATATCGCCTTCATAATTGTAAAACCATTAGTTTAATTAGTACCTAAAAGTATAGCTAGAACGGGTAGTAGGACACGGTATTAACAAAATTTCTTGAGATCCTGATGTGAATGACTGTTGGGATGAAATTGATATTTCCATTTAGTCCATTTTTATGAATACAATTATTGTTTGCATACTAAATCTTGGCAGGTCAGATAAAGTCATTCAGTGGTGCATATCAGAGCCACGGGCCGTAGGTTGCCGACCACTGATCAAAGGAGTCACTATCACAATATACTGGACCGCTTATGACGGGGAAGATTGGGGTTTGAACCACGATCGGTTGTAGTAAGGATAATTTTTTTTCTAATGTCTTTCTTTTGTCTCTGTCTCCACACAAATGCGGGTAAATTTTATTTAAATTCAACCTTCCTCATCCTTAATACATTAATACAATTCATAAAAATGCGTATAAACCGGATAGTGATAGGCGGTGCTTAAAAAAAAAACCTTGCATGTTCAAGAAATGAGGATTTCTGTGAAAATAAACTCTCTTTACACTCGACTGAGACTTGAACCCCAACCTCCCTCTAGATGTTAAACTAGGCTGATATTTTTAGACCACGTACCCACTAAGGCTCGCATTAAGGTCTAATATTATTATTATTATTAGCACCGCGTCTTACTACCCGTTCGGGTTATACGCACTTACGCTAATGTGTAATGGTAGGGTGATAGTGAGATGAAATGAAGGACCTACAGTTTAACGTGGAATCCGAACCACGGTGGTGACCTGGCATTCCACACATTCACAAGATGTCTTGTCAGAGGTGTAGGAAGGGTTTGAAAATCAGATAAATCTGTGCCGGGACCGAGGATTGAACCCCGGCCGCCAGCACAGAAGTCTGACACCTTACCCTAGACCACCAGGTCACCCAAGGTCTAATACAAAGTGAAACATTAATATATGGAAGTGCAAAAAAATAAAAAAATAAACAACAGGATGTGTGATTGTGGTTTTCATTTCAGTCAACTTCCCAGAGACGGACTTAGAGATGGCGCACGCCATGCTGGATTTCGAGAATATGATAGATACGAAATGAGAGCGTTATCATCGCTCACTGGCACAGCCAAAGGGGAGGGGGGTGGGGGGTGTTCAGGGTTGAACCCCCCCCCCCCAGACCTCACTACCCACCTTCCACTTTCTCGTCCCTAAAGCTGTTGAGATCATCCTAGACTTATTGAACTTCATGAACATACATCCAGAGGTGTCAATTACGGACCCATGTGGAAAAATGCCAGATCTGGGCTTATCTGGCCCAAATATGGACCAGTTCTGGGCAGATTTGATATTTCCACTTAGGGAGTGTGAAGTTCTTAATGAACTTTTTATGAAGCCAAGGAAAATAACATAGGACTAAAGTGAATTAGTTCAAAAGTGATTTTGTGAGTTAAGAGTTAGTGCAAGTTGCTTATTAGAATTTTCAGATTTTAGCTCATAAAATAATTTTATAGATCAAATTTCCAAATACAATTTATTGAAACTTGCATATTTGTATATTATAGCAGTATGCATGAATAAACATTTTTTCATAAAAACTTAATAGTCATAATAATTACAGAATTATGACCATTTATAAAAAAAATTAAATTATTTTTGATGCATTTACATTTGCAGTACTTAAATTTTCAAATTTTCCCACGGGAAAAACCAATGGAACCTGCTTAGTGTGTCAGTGAAACAAACCCCCCCCCCCCCAACCTACCCCCCACAAACGAGTCCTGGCTGCGCCAGTGTCACCGTTTAGTGTCATCAACGGCTACACTAACAACTGATTGTTCTTTGATACAGAATCTCTGGAATCCCCTGCCAGACTCAGTATTATACAGGGTGTCTAACATAATTTTTCAAATGGAAGCATTAATAATTCATCCTGGATTTTTGGTGAATCACTAACAATGCTCATATTGAATATTTGTAACCTTGTTAATAAAAAAAAAATTGCGGTTTTATCTTTCTTCACTTCCTTGATTTGTAATTCTATATTTGTTAGTTAGAAGATTTTTAATTTAATATCAATGTTGTAAAGATAATTTTTGGTGAAATACTGCATTTATATGTTTAAAACATAAAGTTATTCATTTTAACAATAACTCCCTTAGTTTCACCAACTAGTTTTAATAATTTATTACCCGTTTCAGTGGCGTAGTTAGCTAACGCACTAGTTTAGTGTTGAACTAGACTGCCGAAAATGGGGAGATCAAGGTTTGAATCTCAGTCGGGTGAACTGGGGTGGTTTTTCCTAAATGGTTTTCCACTTTCTCTTTCTCTACGCAAATGCTGGTTTACTTCCTCCAAATTCAACCTTCCAATTCCTAACCCATTAACGTAATTAGTATTTAACGTATAATCTGAATGCGTAGTAAGACGTGGTGTTAAATAATAAATCACATATTAATAATTTATATTACATGAAAGCCAACACATAAGATGAAGGTACAATTTCAAAATTAAAAATAAATATTCACAGGGGAAGCAGCAATTTCTGAAAATACATAGCATATACCATTATATACAAAAAGATTTTATAAATAAGTGTGTTTTAGTGTATTCTAGTTGTTTAAGTTGTTCTTGTAACTCAAAGCTTAATTTTTATTGTGTTTTATCATTATTTAAACCCTGTTTGAGAGTTTTATAAATCTAAACTCATTATAAGATGTTAAAGGGGTAGACCTATTAAAACAAGGCAATAAAAAAAGTAATAATATATAGATCGAAGAATATTATTTTATGAATCTTATTTAATTTGTGAACATACTGATATATTTGTGCATACCTTTATTATAGTAGTTGGTGGTTGACATTTTACAGGCAATGTTAAAGAACATAGCTGAACATTATCTTGTTGGGTAGGTGATTTAAGTAATTATTTATGATACAATAAAGCAATCATAATAACTTAACGTCAAGAGATTTAATGTGTTTATTATGACTAGATTTTATGTGATATATTTACTGGTAAATTTTTTCTCTTTCAAAATGTAAGTGAAAGAGGTCTAAAACTCATACAATATTTACAGCAGAAAGAAACATGATAGTACCAAATGAAGTTAATTGTTTGAGGGGTAAATTTTAAACCTTAGTTCATAAACAGTAAACCTCGTGCCCTCCATGTTATTATTGTTACTAGTCTTAAGATTTTTCTTTGGATTTAAAGTAAATAATTTCCCTTTGTAATCAATTTAGACATAAAACAAATTAATACCATATTTAATCTTACATTATATTCATATAGAATAATCATGGTTCACATAGTTTAAGACGTCAGTTTCGTAAAATATACAACATTTTAAAGATTCATTCTTAAGGCACTTTATTTATGTTTATAATTATAAATACAAATCATCTCAGATGAGCTATTAAATTAAAAAACCTTTTGAGCGGCAGCCATATTCAAATAGATACCCAGATTGAAAAACTATGTTCAGTACAGTACAGTACATAGGCCTACCTTGTTCAGCCTAGGCTTAAAAAAATGCCCCGCTCAAATTGATTTCACATTTCACATAGGTCTACACATTTTACAGTTATCATGTAGCAAAAATGTGGACATCTGTTCAGGTCAACAGACAGATGAAATGCAAAAGTGTTCAAGTTAAAAAAAGCTTCGCCACGCTCGGTCAGTAACAAATATCCATACATTATCTTATGACTTCCTGCCAAGTTTGGTCAAAGTTAGTTCAATAGCCCTAGAACGGGCACCACACAACTTCACACACAGAAAACGTTAGATTTCTAAACATCAGTGCTGCCAACACATGCTTAGTAGACATATTTGATCCAGTGGCGTGGAGGTTTACAAGTGGTATTATTGTGTCATTTGAATAAGTGATAATTTTTTCTCATTTTTATATAAAAAATATAGATGATTTGAATACTGGACGTTTTAAAGATGAGGTCAAGAAAAATAAAGCAATTTGGGATTCATCATTGGAGGAATACAAAACCATAGAAAGAAGTGTGTGATGTGTTTACCATTCAATAATAGTTTAAAAAGATCTGTTTTTGTCATTTCTTAATTTTTTTTTAAGGTTACGAAATGCCCCATCTTCAAATCTTGCAAAGTTGATGGGATAAAAATCCCAGTATTTTTTTCCTTGTCATTTCAACGTAATGTGACAATATGCAAAAAGATTTCACATGGATCAATCTTCCATTCTCCAACACAAAGGCATTTGCAGCACTGATATGATTTATCCTTCACCAATACTTTTTTTTTGACGGGTGGCAAATGCCACTTCCATGAATGAATCTACAAAACCTGACGGCTTTTGCCATCATGTGTCGTGCGACACAAAAGGCGTGCATAAAAGCAGCCTTTGTACTATTTTATAAAATAGAATAAAAAACTTTGTAAAAAGAATATTTATATCCACTCCTATCAAAAATTAATTAAACGCTCTAATCTTATATTATTTATTTTAATATGCATGTATTATTTCCCATGGTATGTATTCATACTCAGTTATTTAATTACCAAGGTCAACACTAAGATGGATTTGTTATTTAATTAGCCAACTTAAAGACATCTGTATATTAATTAAAATGATGGAATTATCTTTGCATGTTGGTTGAATGAAACATATTAACGAACATATGTGTCAGAGAGCTATATTTAACTTCAAAATGATTAGTTTATTATTATTATTATTAGCACCGCGTCTTACTACCCGTTCGGGTTATACGCACTTACGCTAATGTGTAATGGTAGGGTGATTGTGAGATGAAATGAAGGACCTACAGTTTAACGTGGAATCCGAACCACGGTGGAGGCCTGGCATTCCCCACATTAACAAGATGTCTTGTCAGAGGTGAAGGAAGGGTTTGGTAATCAGATAAATCTGTGCCGGGACCGAGGATTGAACCCCGGCCGCGATTAGTTTATTAATACTGTAAATAGAACATAATGTTTTAATGCATAATCAAAAAGTGCTGCTAGAGAAATGGTCTCTAAGAGCATTTAATTTAATAAGAAGCCAGATATTATTATCATATAAATATTTCACAAAAATCTGTAAGCACCGGGGATCAAACCTGGGACCTTTGGATCTGTAGCTAGACCACAAACGCGGTCCCGGGCTTCATGTTACACTTTTAAAATATCCAACTGCAAATATGTTTATTTAATTTTGCATTTTCTCACTATAATTTAGTTTTGGATAACATATTAGGGGCACATGAGCTATTTTTGTTTGTCACACTTGCCCTAAGGACGTGTTTCGTAAAGAAATTTAACATAAAAAAGAGTATGTTTCATCATATAAAGACTACCTAAAGTGATTATAATAATAAAATAAAATCTTGAAATTTTTATTACTAAAAAAAAAGTTTACATATTTTATTCATTAAAATAAAGAGCTGCTTTGATAACAGACCATTATAGATGTTTGAGCCAAACACTTGCTCATTTGTTGTGACTGTTCTTATTGAAATTGGTTGACTTGATTTTAACTTTTTGTCTGAGACTCTTAAAATACCATACAGAAGTATTATTATATTAGAACTCATTATAAATACTATGATAGAATTTGTGCAGTAGTTGGCGTTTAGAAATATATTGAAATATATTTGTATTTCCTGTATATGAGAAAATTCCACTAACTGGTGCTGTAAATTAGTCTCATATAAACAATATTCCTGATATACTTCTTCTAACTGCTAGAACACTTTTATTTACCGTTTTATTATTATTATTATTAGCACCGCGTCTTACTACCCGTTCGGGTTTATACGGACTTACGCTAATGTGTAATGGTAGGGTGATTGTGAGATGAAATGAAGGACCTACAGTTTAAAGTGGAATCCGAACCACGGTGGAGGCCTGGCATTCCCCACATTCACAAGATGTCTTGTCAGAGGTGTAGGAAGGGTTTTGGCAATCAGAATTTACCGTTTTAATTTTAAAGAAAGTGATACTATAGATTAAGAAAGAAAGGAACTACGAATATAACTATCAAAGACATTATGATGAACATGTTTCCAATACAGTTCTACAAATCGATTACTATTGAGGACATGGCACACACCATTGTCACCCACGAAGGACGTTATAGTTGGAGAAACAGAGGCCAGCGCTCCCAAAAGCCACAACGAGATGTTGATGGCAACAACATGTTTTGTCGTGCCTGGGGTATTCGATTGAGCTCTGCTACGGAACCAGTTTACGATGATGTAATATCTCTAGACGCTAAGACATACTGTCGTGCAGGCTAAAACTGTTGAGATAAAATAAGTGATCCAATAGAAAAGTTACACGCCCTCTCTTAAATATCAAATAAATATTTAAATTAAGGAGTTCTCCCACGGGAAAGGTGAACAGTATCATCATCTGATCAGCCAGATTGGTGCCAACGATCAAGGCCGTAGTCACAAACACGTCCATCATGGTGTTGCAAATGGTGTAACCGTTTTGCCACGTAAATAGATTCACTTCGTAGTCGTAAAGATACTCTTCTATGCAGCAAGGGTTAAGTTCCAGCTCGTTCACTTTGGGAATGTCTGCCCCTCTCAGTCCACATAATCATTGTTCGTACTCGGTGGGAAACATACCTACTGTTCACTGACATTTCACATGTTGACGCTACGTGTTGCTTGACTGTCACAACAAACACTTGCTGCATGGAAAAGAATCAGGGGGAAACTTAACAAACGCATACTCTTCGTTTAGTTTAATTTAATCGACGATTATGAAGAATTTGTACATTATATGTGAGGAAAGTTCAAAAGGAAACACCGTTATCTATTAGAATCATAACAAGACTACTCGCGTAATATTCTTCCGGTTAAATATTTCCCTGAGAGAAAATGATGTGAACTTCAAGAACAGGTTACATGAATAGCGAACTCATGGCCGAGATTCAAGATTTTGTGTAATTTAAGAGCGTTCACATCGGTCACCTGGTGGTCTAGGGGTAAGGTGTCAAGACTTCTGTGCTTGGGGTCCGGGGTTCGATCCTCGGTATCGGCACAGATTTATCTGATTTCCAAACCCTTCCTTCACCTTTGACAAGACGTGTATTAATCACAACTTGTGAATATGTGGAATGCCGGGCCTTCACCGTGGTTCGGATCCCACGTCAAACTGTAGGTCCTCCATTTCATCTGGCAATCACCCTACAATTACACATTAGCGTAAGTGCGTATCAACCGAACGGGTAGTAAGACGCAGTGATGATGATAATAATAATAAATAAATAAATAAAGAGCGTTTATCATAGCAGGCCCAACTCAGCCCACGTCTCGCGCAAGGTGTGGGAGTAAAAGGGAAAAAGACAAGACCAAGATATGACAGAAATATGTGCAGTGCATTCTTGTTTGAATGATTACTCGAAATTTTTCGCGGTGACGATGGGGGACAAAGTGAAATGTTTCTTGTTAATAACTTCGGTATGTTCCTATTATGATAGAACAAAGATTTGTGCACAGTGCTTACCAGAAAAGCCATTCTAAAATTGCCAAAAACTGCTTTTTCAGTTAAGTTTTTATCCAAATATAATTTAATATTTCAAACAATGTTCAGTATTAAGAACTTCTATTAACTCTTTATCTCCATTAATGTTTGATCAGAATGAACCACGTGCAATAGTGTTAATGTAAAATTACGATTTCCAGACGACTGTATCACAGAGTTAATTCGCATGTTATGCACGCTCTTAATGTCCTTTTTATTTTTAGACGCTGGATTTTAATTTTGTTGAGAAGGTTGTGGTTGTAACCTTGACAAATATATTTCTAGAAAAATACGTTAATAACTCATCTCGTATTAATACTATTTTAGGTTCATTGATACACAAATGGTAGCATAGTATAAGCCTAAACAAAGATTACCAAAACCCAAATAAAAGTAAAACTCGTGGCAGTACAAACTTCACTACTCACCCGTGTCATAATCATTAACACTGACACCATGGATGTATAAGAAAACAAATAAATTAGATATCTCATTCTGAAAATTGAAAATAAACACCTGGCACGGAATCGAACCCGGGACCTTTGTCTTAGTACGCCAATGCTCTTACCACTGAGCTATCCAGGAATCATCCCGTGCCCAGGGTCATTCTTCACTCATATTTTAAGGCAGAGTCCATGATGGACGTGCGGAAATCGTTGGCTACAAATGTGTGATTTTATTAAGATCACGAGCTATCAGATAACACAGCCACCGTCGACGATTTCTGCACGTCCATCACGAACTCTGCCTTAAAATATGAGTGAAGAATGACCCTGAGCATGGGACGATTCCTGGATATCTCAGTGGTTAGAGCATTGGCGTATTAAGCTAAAGGTCCCGGTTTGATTCCCGTGTCAAGGTGCCATTTTTCAATTTTCAGAATGTGAATCTAAGTGAGTAATCCTCAATAAAAAGCATAAATAATAGCTTTAGCTATTTGATTCAAATAAATTAGTATTTACGTAACAAGTTAATGTTATTAAACCATTCATTTAGTGAAGTATTTAATATAATTTAAGTGTTGATAAGGGTTGTAAAATTGCTATCAAAACTAAAATTTGAATGGAATTACACAATTTAAATAGAAAATTATAAGAGCCTTCTCATTTTTATTGCAGAAAAGTATTTTATAATATGTAGCATCATTGAAGTAAATTTTGTGATTAAGAAGCCTACACCATATTGGAAAGCTAACCCTATTATCTATACTTATAAAATAACATGTCCTGACTGACTGACTGACTGATTCATCATCGCCGAGCGCAAACTATCAAGGCTACAAGCATGAAATTCGGACTGTATATTCATTCTGTTATGTAGGCACCCACTAAGAAAGGATTTAGAAAATTCCACCCCAAAGGGGTCAAAATAGGGGATGATAATATGTATGATAATATGTATGAAAGTCCGTCATTTTGAAAGTTACATAAACAAAATTTTGTATTTCGGTTATTGACATAAAACAAATAAATACGTGTTTCAGGAATTTTGGAAATTTTATTTAATAAGGGATGAAAAAGGGGGTGAAAGTTTGTATCGGACTTGCATTATTTTTGATCTGAGATCAAGTTATGGTCATCAACGTAACGTAATATTTTAAATTAATCTGTAAATACATATGTATATTTTCGTATTTGTATATAATCAACTTCCACGCGAGCAAAGCCGCGGGCAACAGCTATCTAGTTCATATTATTATTATTCGACAGTTTATAATTTTTTCATTTATTTGAGGTATTTACCGTGCACTTTCTGAACCGAGTGATTATATAAGCACACGAAAATGACTATGCGTGAGAGAAAAAGAACCTACCAATTTTTCCGGGAAAGGAAAATCCCCAACTCTTTGACAGCTAACCAATAATACATTTATTTTAATTTGATTATATTTTACCACACATTTTCACATTTTTGTGTGTGTGTACAAATATTGTAAGAATAGTGCTCTATAAGTTTTAAGTACGGACCCCCTCTTCATTTCGGGGCCCGGTACAGGTGCCCCCCCCCCCCTAGAGCCCCCCTATCACCGTAGCTGGTGCTGGGGTTAGGTAAAGAAAGCTGCCCTGCATATCATTCATGTTTCGTTACTGACTATCAATTCGGTCTGTACCTGTGAGGCAGATTAGCTAAAGTAGCCCCATGGCTTCTTTGGTGCTGACTGACAGCTCACAGCTCACAGCTAAAAGCTTTGAAAAGTTACCAAACCAAATTATGTATCCCTACGATGAACCATATGAGCTGCAAAAATATGTGTTTAGCAGCTGTCACTTCTGACAGTCAAAATTTAGGTATACACCTACATGTTAACTGTCAGCTGTCAGCTGTGAACTGTCAGTCAGCACCAAAGAAGCCATGGGGCTACTGTAGCTACAATATGTAAATAGTTTCACCGAAGAATGATAGTAAAATGATAACCGGGGAAGTACGGCAACCCCTGGGAATGTCCGTTGCATTAGTAAGCCATCTTATCAACCTGCATCCTGTGTATTCAGTAAGGACAGAGCTTTTGCACATTTTGACAGAAATAGCCAAGCTACACTGGATATCATCTTTGAGTGAACTGCGCGGCTACTATTGGGAAATTGTGTTGTCATTTTCTTGCTACCCGCCTCGGAGGCGTAGTTAGCTAACGCGCTAGTCATGTTGAGCTTGACTGCCGAGGACGGGGGGATCGGGGTTCGAATCTCGGTCGGGTGAACTGGGGGTGGTTTTTCCAACGTGGTTTTCCACTCTCCCTCCACGAAAGTACGGGTTCACTTCCTCTAAATTCGATATTCCCAATTTTTAAACCATTAGTGTAATTAGTACTTAAGCGTATAAACCGAACGAGTAGTAAGACGCGGTGCTAAAAATTTTTTTTTTTTTTCTTAGATGTAAGATAAGTTTATCAATTCTGTTTGGTCGATGTTGCCAGCAGCTCCACCATACTTCAGCACACCACCTTCAGAACTAACTGTAAGCGAGGAGATTTGGAAAAAATTAACTGAGAGAGAGAGAGAGCGAAGATATAGCTTTTCTCCATAAAACCTGCAGTTCCTTCAGAGGTGATATTGGATGTATTATAGTTGTAATAATAATTACATGTCTGAGATACATAAATTTATAGCTCAATTTTACAGAAATATTAGCCAGTACTAATGTACCGTTGTCCTGAGGACGCCCAAATGTACTAATCGTACATCCTTTCAGTGGAGGCTCTTTGCATGTCCCGATGAGATGAGATTGATGGTGAAAGTGAATATGGCAGGGTAGAGCCAACGAAGATCCTAACCTAATTTAAGCCTAATTAACAAAGCCCTGGGTATCATGGGAATTAATCTCCTTTCGAGAAAAATTCTCCGGTACCAGCCGTTAATCAAAACCGGGACCTCTAGGTCAGTGGCTAGGGGCTCTGACCACTATATCACGATGTCGGTTATTATAGTTGATAATTACGGTTATAGCTGCATCTAAATGTGATAGTATTTGAATTGAGAAATGACGGACGGACACGGGGATCAATCCCGAGACCTTTGCCCAATGTCTGTCTTAAGAACCAGTTTCATCCCACTGATAACACCTAATAAAGGTAGATAATACAACTGAAACCATTGTGGTACGGTTTTATGTAGCTTATTCTACAGTAGAAAATGGTAGAATTGAGACCAAGGAAAACGTTTAAACATATTTTATTTAAGTGTCAGCCCAAATATAAATAAAAGATCTTCACTATATAAAATATATATATTTAATTTAATAACTTTTTTTTTTTTTTTTGTAATTTAAAAGGAACTCTTCTCATCTCGTTCTCACGTCTAGATATTTGTTTATATTCTAGTCTCGATATCATCTCAAATTGAAAAATTGTAGACTACATATTTTATTTACATTGTACACGTTTTTATTTCCGTCTGGGCTATTCAAAAATTACCACAACTGTTCTGTTGAATTTGAAGGAAATATGCTAGCATTTAAATGTCGTGAGACGAGAAAGAAACCATTTAGGGAAAGATACTTTAGTAAAACCGACCAAGATTTGAACACCGGCCTACCTGCCTGTCACTAGCAAACCAACCAAGATGAGACTGATTCACTTGTATTCATGCCTTACCGATGCTGCTAATTTATGTTAAGGTGGGCGTGTAAGGAACGCGAGTTAAGGGTAATGTTTTCACAGCTATTTTATAACAAAACTACCCCCCTTCCCCCAAATCAATAAAATATTTCTTCAGTAGAAACATAGAGTTTAAAATTATCTTCACAACGTAATATCAACAGTTGTTGAATATCTGTCATGAACATAGCGGCATTAGATTAAAAACTTTTTAAATGAAGAGGAAAGGTTGTCATAGATTCTAGGACACCCTCGACAAATGTTCAAGAACTGTTGATATCACCATGTGATGAAAATTAAACTCTATATTTACACTAGAATGATATATGATTTATTTTGACCAACCAAAATTTTGATATAAAAATTGCAAAAATAATTCCCCTGATAAACGGTTGTACTTGTGGTATACTGGCTATGTCGTGGGTGCAGGTATGTTCAAGTCTAATAACCTGGTCTAATATATTTAAAATTACTACAATAAACTGTGAAAGAAACTCTATGTTCAAATAAATTGGTTTGGAGTATTTCAATTGCACTTTCTAGCAACAAAAAATTATATCAGAACACGGATTACAAACTAACTGAACTTAGGACAACACAAACATAAACCCAAACGCAGTGTTTGGATATATATTTATTGGGTAGCAGGACTAACACGCACACACATAAAAAAAAATTGTCTACACTCAGAATCGAACAACGATTCCTTAAGATTTGTTTTTGTTGGAATACGACGATGGTGTCGCTTTAAATAACCTATCTTAATCTCCTGAAATATTTCATTTACTGTATGACGTCATGGTCACAAGATGACGCAAGAACTCTAGCAAATCCGGTCCTGCTAATTACGAGTGGGACTGGCGGCTTAAGAGCGAGAAGATCAAAAGCTGTCAGTCGCTGTAAGTGCGGCAATTATTCTGACTCTTCCTGAACATCGTCCTCGACAGAACACAACGAACGACTTCAGGGATCAATATGCCGCTAATAACTAAGGTCGTCATCCTCACCGCTGCTCTGGTTCAACTTGCATCGATAGCAGGTCAGTGAAGTCATGAAATTATGTTTTATTGGTATTATTGTACAATTATTTACAAATAGTTTTTCAGTTAAAACTGTACCATATAAATGCAATTTTTACGTTTTCTTCTAGATACAAATTTGCTAGCATAAATGAGAATTTTGGTTGTTTAACACAAATCATATTAACTAATTAATCCAAAGGCCTTGTAATGAGAAGTGCAGTGGCGTGTGATGGGGTGTTGCCAGGGTATACAGAGTTGGTTTAGACTGTAACTTTGATATGTTTTCATCACTCTCAAAGACAATAATTTATGTCAATTTTCAACGGACATACATTCCCACGTGAGGCATGTGGATCAGAAACCATGTGTGATTGATAAAATGAGGACAGATCGAAGGATAACATAAAAGCAGATACGATTTTAACAAGCTTTGCTTACCCTGGCAAACCAGTGTCGTGTCGTGGTGTGTTGTCAGGGTATGCGGACCTTGTTTGTTTTTTAGCAGCAGCAACAGGTTTATATGCTTATGTACTAATTACACCAATGATTATAAGTAATAGGAAGGGTAGATTTAGAGGAAGTGTAGCCACACTTGCATAGATAAGAAGTAGAACAACATTTAGGAAAAAAAAACCTTAGTACACCCGACTGAGATTCGAACCTGGCTCTCCTCATTATAGGAAGTCTATTCTACTGTGAAAGAGATGCCTCAGACCATGTAGCCACTAAAGCGGGTTGCATACCTTGTTTTGGAATTCGTGATGTGTTCCCACATACTCGATCCCCAATGGACCGATCACACATAAGTTATGTTTTACATACGTCACATGGAAATGTGTTTTTCGTTGGTATCTACCTGGCCAATAAATGTTCTACTGGACAATGAGAATCATTTAGTTGTACACTTTGAACAAAATCATACTTACCCTGGAATTAATTCATGGCTCGCCACTGGAGGAAGGTAAATAAGAGGAAATACACCCTAATTACCGTCGAGAGTGGTTGGGAAAGCCACTTTTAGCACACCCCTACTAGCTTCAAACCTCGACTACTCCATTACCGACAGTTCAATAATTTACGGATCTGATGCCTTAGGCGGCATAACATCTGATCATCAAGGGCGTAGAAAGTTGGTTGTTGGGGGGGGGGGGGGGGGGGGGGGAGTAGAGAGGGAATTCGGATTCCCCCTCCCTGGAATTTTGAGACTTCCCTTCTATGGGTATCTATATATAAGTAAAAACACTTTTATTGGCTGAAGGTATTGTAACATTTTTTAGTGAGCCCCCTTCATTCACCCCCCCCTAGAAAAACTAGCTTTCTAAACCCTTTATGATAGGGTTCTTTATGATGAGAGTGTCGTGAACATCAGTTAAGAGCAGTATTTTTACAGTTTTTATATCACAACTTTGTTTGGTCAAAATAAATCAAATATTTCTCCAATAGAAACATAAGAGTTTTATTTTCTTCACATGGTGATATCAACATTTCTTGAATATCTGTCCAAAGTTGTCCTGTAATTTAATGACAATAATTGTTTTCTCTTCATTAAAAAAGTTTCTAATCTAATGCCGCTATGCTCATTACAGATATTCAACAACTGTTGATATCACCATGTGAAGAAAATTAAATTAGGTTTGTACTCAAGCAATATTTTAATTATTTTGGCCAAAAATTGTTTTGTTATAAAAAACTGCAAAACACAGATCTTTAACTTGCGACCCGCCTCGGTGGCGTAGTTGGCTAACGCGCTAGTTGTGTTGAGCTCGACCACCGAGGACGGGGAGATCGAGGTTCGAATCTCGGTCGGGTAAGCTGGGGGTGGTTTATCCTAAATGGTTTTCCACTCTCCCTCCACGCAGATGCGGGTTCACTTCCTCTAATTCAACCTTCCCAATTTCCAGTCCACTAGCGTAATTAGTACTTAAAGCGTATAACCCGAACGGGTAGTAAGACGCGGTGCTAATTAATAATAAATAATAAATAATATAATAATAATAATAATTTAACTCGCGTTTTCTAAATTATAAACTTAACTGAGATGGTTTTAGTGGCTGATATCTCATTCTGCTTGTGTGCCTGTAAAATTCCGATACAACTGTGGTTTCTCCAGATGGAATATGTTTCGGGGAGCTTGGCTGTTTCCCCAAGAGACCCCCTTGGTCGACAGCCCAGCGACCCATCCCTGACCCCAATAACCCTCAGCTGATCAACACAAGGATCGCTCTCTACTCAAGGTAACTCTCACCAGAAACATATGATCTAACCTCTTTCTTTTCCTCGTTATGTAACCGCCCGTTATGTTGGGCCAACTTGTAGCTTTAGAACTAATCGACAGTTTTCAACACAACATATTATACACATCGGCAGTCAACGTAAGACTCTTGATTTATATTTTTCAATTTATATTTTTAAAAATTCCTACACTCACCAGTTTGGCTTTATTTATGTCTAAAGATTAAATAAACGGTACTACGCAATCGTAAATATTTTCTCATAAATTATATTATAATTAGGGACAACAATTTTAAAACCCACTTCCGTAGCCGCGTGCCACTATTCTCGCAGTAGACTAGACTGCTGATAACTGGGAAATTGAGGTTAAAATATCGGTCGGGTGTAATAAGGGTGGTTTTACAAAATGGTTTTCAACTCTCACTCCACGCACACGTGGGTACACTTCATATAAATATAACACTACTCACCCCAAAACCATTATAGTAATTAGTATATAAATGTATAACCCGAATGTGTAGTAAGAAGCGGTGCTAAAATAAATAAATTAAAAGTAAATTATCACTCATCAGTAAACTACCCATAAGTAAATATTTATCAGATTTTTAAAATTATATTAAGGGCTGGTCTTATGACTCCTGGATAAATATTAATCTGGCAAATAAATATTTATATCTGGACGATAAGTTAAAAATGCGTCTTATGACTGCCCGATCGCATTTATCTGCCAGATAAAATTTATTTATCCATCACATTTTTATCGGGAGGTTTAAGTATCTGATAACTTTTATCTGAAGGTTAAAATTCTCGTTGTCATAAAGACACGCTGTTTTTCATGAGGTTTCACCTATCAGAATCTGTTTTTAGGTTAAAATATTGGTTCACGTGTTTAGTAAGCACAGGCCCGGGCTCTAACTATATAAAGTTAGAACATTTAATTCACACTTTTATATAAACTGACAAGCTATTTGTAGAGTTATATTTATATAAGAACAAATTATCAAAATGTAAGTACAATAAATGAAATTTGGTAAACGTTATACTCAACTATCGACAACATTTTGGCAGACACCGAAATTAGTGCTTGCAAGACAACTTAGCTTCTGCACCCACGTGACGCCATCTGTTTACTCGCACTCGTTTAGCCGCCATTATTTAACAAATGTTGAGCATTGTAGCCACTATCTAGGTATTAGTGGTAGGAGTAGGGTTTATATGTATGCGCGCACGAGTAAAAACAGTATCAACCTTGCGTTTTCTGCATAAAAATATATTTATCCTTCAGATCACTATCCTGCAGATAAATCCAGTTCCTAATACACGTAAAATATTAAAGTGGCTGATAAACTTTATCTGATCGCTAACTTTAACCTCCCGATAGCAATAGTAGTCATAAAACCAGCCCTAAGAACTTTTTAGTTTTAAATTATGAATAAAATTGTTAAAGCTATATTTTTATATAATATACTTTTCAAAAATTAGTTTTCAGTAGACTACCATTAAAACAATCTAGGTATTCATTTTAGCTAAAACTATTTAAACAATTTTTGAAAATTTTTAATCAGTAAACTACCCTTAATTTTGGGACTAGAATCAAACCAACGATTTTTTCCACGTTTTATTAAAAAATGTATAATAATAATAATAATAATAATAATTGTGTCACATATTTTTATATTGTACACTGTACCAACAATTGCAATTACGTTGGATTTTAATTTTAACTAAAGGCTAGTTTTTTTAGTCCAAACTACTAAAAGAGGGGGAAAACTATCCCTGGCAGAGAAAATATTGTTTTTATGAGCAAAGAAAACAATTATACAAACACAATATCATTTCTTCTAAATATAAAGTTTTTAAACTTAAATATAAACATAATGAAATACAACTTAACAGTGTGAATAATAGACTGGGATAAAAGATATAAAAACAAGATAAACAAAATATTTGTAATTGACGTTGCAATGAATAAATTAAGAAAACCAGCAGTAATTTTACAAAATTAATTTAAAAGATCTTTATTATTCGTTTTACTTACTATGCAGTTCTCGTAATTGTAGTCTTGTGTTGGACTAGACTAACATCTAGTAAGTATCTCTTAGGAGATACCATTTGCACAGGAGGGTATCACTGGTGGAGGCGGGTCTAAAAGTCCCACCAATAAAAAAAAATTGTGTTGGAGGGGCGATTGCCCCCACCCACCCACGCCCTTCACGGTTCCGCGCCTGTGTCCTGTAATCCCCTACTTGAACTGTGGAATAAAAAATTCTGGGCCAACTCTTGAGTCCTAATCTTACACTAAAATGCAGAATATACACAATATAATTAAAAAAAAAAGCAAATAAATGGTCTCTGAACCAGGTAATTGTACGATCTTAAATTTATGTAAGAAAAACGTACCAAAAGGTTATAGAAAAGCGCATGAAATCTCATCTCAAAATCAATAGGTTAGGTTTTTTTATTGATAAGATTATTATATTTAAAACAAATTCTGTACCTCCCATGTAATTGAAATTGTAAAATTGAAGTATTTAATTTATTTGAGATATTTAACGTGCACTTTCTTAACCGACCTTAATCACCACATGAGAATATCAATGCGCGAGAATGAAATGGGTTGCCGGGAAAGATATTTTACAGGGTTATTTTACATGCCAAAATAGACATGGGACCGACAGCTTTACTACCCCTTTGAAAGAAGTTGTGCTACGGAATTTTGTTTCTCAAGAAATATTCGTTGACTCCAGCTGGGCTTGAACCGATAAACATCGGGTCCTGACGTGAGAACTTTGCCCCTAGACCACCGAAATTGACAATAACAAAAGTAAAGTTGCAGTTAAATAACCAAGTTTGGTCTTGGCCCAACTAAGGTGGTTAGAATTTACTTGATTTTCTGTAGTGAAGTGGTAGATAAAAGTGAACTCCCTTAGATTCCTGCTAACAGGTACATTTTATTCTGCCATTTGAACTTCCCCCTAAAATAATATTATTTCTCTCATTAAAGGCACTCTAAAGTAATAATACCATTATTATTATTATGATTATTATTATTATTATTATTATCATCATCATCATCATCATCATCGCGTCTTACTAACCGTTCGGGTTATACGCACTTACGCTAATGTGTAATGGGTAGGGTGATTGTGAAATGAAATGAAGGACCTACAGTTTAACGTGGAATCCGAACCACGGTGGCGACCTGGCATTCCCCACATTCACAAGATATCTTGTCAGAGGTGAAGGAAGGTTTTGGAAATCAGATAAATCTGTGCCGGGACCGAGGATTGAATCCCGGCCGCCAGTACAGAAGTCTGACACCTTACCCCTAGACCACCAGGTCACCCCTCCAAAGGTTGATACTATCATTGCTAACTGGGCTGCCGTTCGGTTTGTATAACTCGCTTGCGGGATTATACCATAAAGTTTTTTTTAGAAATATATATTTTTGAACTACTTCTTACTTATTGTATAGGTTAAAAAGAGTATGAACTAATTAGGCTAATTATTATGAATGAAAAAGGTTCACTTTGGAGGAAGTTCATTCCCATTTGCATAGATGGAGATTGGAAAACCATTTAGGAAAAACCACCCTCAATACACCAGACCGGGATTCGAACACCAATCTCCCAGTCTTCGGCAGTATAATCTATTACAAGAGTGACGCCTTAGGACCATGAGGCCACCAAAGTGGGTTGGACCAATATCACTTAGTATCTCTTATCACAAACTAAGTTAACACGTCTTACTTAATCGTAGTTGAATTAAAATAAACTATTTCATTTTTAAGAACATAAATTATTAATATAAACTAAAGTGCAACAATGGTTTAATTGTTATCTTTGTTCAGAAATAATCAATGGAAGGGAAACAACGTGACTTTGTGGCCAACTTTGAACTTGGAAGGGTCCGACTACCAAACAGAGAAACAGACTGTTTTCATAGTTCAAGGACACGCCTTAAGTTGGAATGTTACATGGCTACATCAACTCAAGAACGCGCTTCTAAGCAAAGTACGTACTCAACACTATGGGGTAAACGAGCGCCCGGCAAGACTATGAAGGCTAGCCATCGTAGGAGTTGTGGAACTGACAGCTAGCAGAAGATTTTTATTGCAATCAGTGCTTGAGAGTCACTAATATCACTAAGTGAAAATAATAATTATTTCCCTAATATACTATCAATCAAAAGTATTATCAAACAATTCTAATAATACTTCTCTAAATATTACTGTATAATTGGCTTTTCCGTAACTAATTTAAGGAAAAAAAAAAACTATAATGTATTTTATTTCATGGCCTTGGCAACAGGATATATCAGAGTGCATGAAATAATGAATTAAAAATTATTATATTCACATTTGCATCTTTTTATAACTGGCCACCATGAATAATAAAATAAACAGAGTTTTTTTTACAATTTAAAGAAAGAGCTATAAAATATTAGCTTCAAAATAGACTTTTTTATTTTGCAAACACATGCGCATGACGTCATCAACCACGCTTATTTCGTTCGGTTAACCATCTTAAATTAAGAAGATAATACAGTATTTTATAAGCTCTCGTTTGTAAAGTTTTTTTTAAAGTAAACTAAAGAGGCCCCTCCACAAAAAAAGAAACATCCAAACAGTTATTTTCTTAAGTTCGTGTTTCAATAATTTAAAAAAGCTTAAGAGGAAAAAAAATAAAAATTAATAACAAATGGTTTGTTGTGAAAGTTTTGACTGTCAAAAGTAACAAGAACTCAACCTAAGATCTTTCAAATCATGTGGTTTGACGAATAGCTAAGTGAGAGTAGATCTAGTAACTTTTGCGAGCTGCCAGTTACCACCACTCCTGCGATGGATAGCCTATAGGTAGGCAATCCGGACACTACAAAGTGAGGCGGGTCTGCATACAAGAGAAATTCCAGGTGACGTAGCTCTATGAGGTATACAGACCCGCCACACAGTTAAGTATTTCTGTTTGCTTATTTAAATTTATGTCAGGCATTTGTGTTTTTAAGTTAATTTCATTTAATATAAGGGCTATAGATTTATAAGGTAGGAATGAGGAGTATAATTATTAAAACAAATGCACCCGAATTAACGTGACTAGGGCATAGATTAATACTATGTGGTAAATCACCCCAGGTGCAAATGACAGGGATTAGAATTATAAGGCTGATCTTTTCATCTACGCACCGTGTCGAACGATGAGAGTCTAACGCCTTAGACCACTTGGCCACAGGCAAGGATTATTTTGTGTAGTATTGACCCCCATAGCCTTCCAAACACGTTTTATTACCCACACGGGCTATTCATATTTAACCACACTTTTGTGGCAGTGCTTAGGACATGCACCCATATTTGCGTGGAGAGAAAGTGAGAATCCAAGAACACCCTAATCACATCCGGATGGGATTTTAACCATTACCTCTCCATCAAGAGTGACCATTTGCAGTCTGAGTTTAAATCATTAGGTAATTTGAACACTGGTGTCACCCACTTAGGTGGCGTGGTTAGCAAACGCGCTAATTTTGTGTTGAGCTAGACTGCCAAGGACGGGGAGATTGAGGTTCGAATCACAGTTGGGTGAACTGGGTTGCTTTTTCCTGAATGGTTTTCCACTCTTATTCCATGCTAATGTGGGTTCACTTACTCTAATTCAACCTTCCCAAATCTTAACCCATTAGCGTGATTAGTACTTAAGCGTTTAGTTAACCCGAATGGGTAGTTTTATTCATTTATTTAGTACCGGGCCTTACTACCCGTTTGGGATACTAAGCTAATGTGTTAGGGATGAATAAGGTAGAATTTAGAGGAAGTGTACCCACATTTGCGTGGAAGTATAATAGAAAACCATGTAGGAAAAATCATTCTCAGTACACCCGACTAAGATTCGAACCCCTATCTTGTCATAATCTGCGGTCTTATCTAGTGAGAGAGCGAAACCTTGTACAATGTGGCCACCAAAGTGCAATTTTAGGTAAATAGAACCTACAAAAAAAATTTATAAATATATCTTCCAATATTTCCCGACCATCCAGACAGTCCAAAGTTGTCATGTGAGAAATTGATGGTGTGAGTTTTATGTCACAGGAAGACGCCAACGTGTTCCTGACTCAGTATCGACTTGCAGCGTCTCCCAATGACTCCTACCTCCAGGCTGTGGCCGATACCAGGATTGTGGGTGCAGAGATTGCCAGGTGAGTGGTAAAGGGGGATGGTGGGGGAGGGGGGGGGGCGTAAGTGGAATACGACATTGCCCAGTACACACGGACAATGATTTAGTACATAGTTCAATACTGAATTCTGTGCAGGTCAAATATTATCGAGTGAACGACCGACAATCATTGCAACTAGATTATCAAAAAAAGTATTGATATTATTAGTTATTAATTGTCCGACACACTAGCTCAGTCAGTAGCGTTTATGTCTACTGAGCTAAGGGTCCTGACTTCGATTCCTGGTACGGCTGAAATCTTTATCTTTGGTGTGATACGTGTTTACCCCTTCACAGTGATGAATTAACAGCTGGGGGCTTGATGTTTTATATGTTAGTTTATATATCATGTGCTGATATAATCAGTCGGTTCAGAAAGTGCATGTTAAATACCACCAATAAATAAAATGTTATTAACTGAGGTATTTAATGTGCACTTTCTAAGCCGACTTATTATATCAGCACACGATTTATTAACTAACCTAGATCTAGGACAGGCACAACATCAAGAATTCACCCTTTAATTTATAACTATAAAATAAGAAACGAACATTTCATCAATGGTAAATTTTCCATCCAGGAATCGAACCCGGGACCTTTATCTCAGTAAACAGATAGGGTACTGACTGAACTAAGGCATAGGTCGTAAAACACGTAATTATCATGGAAACTTATGGGCAATTTGGTAGTAGTAGCTCAGGTTAGTTTGTCGTATTACAAAACTAGAAGCTGGGACGGTTTGATTCTCTGAAACTCGAAATCTTTGATATGAACCTCGAATATTTGGAGCTAGGAGATGAACTTGTACGAAGTAGTATGATAGGTTAACTATCTATTGCTTCTGATGTAGGGCTACAAGTGGTTTCGACAAGGAATCCAGAATAATTAAGCTTGACTCGCAGTCAACGATAGTCACGTGAGTGAGAGAGCTGGGCTGTTTCTGTTCCTTGAGAGCTCACTTTACATAGTTTATATAGCTCCTTTGTTTATTTCTAGAATTTACATTTTACGTAGTACAAGTGGTGTGACCGTGGACTTTTGGAACATCAGGGGACAACACGTGACCCTGGGGGTTTCCAATGTTTGCTCTTGATGGGTCTAACTACGCACTTCAAATGCGTGCTGTGTTTCCCGTCACGTAACGTCAGCGTTTCAAATCATGTAGCTCCAAAGTATTTATAGTCGATATTAACTTAACTTTGTTAATACCTATATCCGATGATGCCTTAGTCACACCTTCTTGTATAACGTTTACACGTTATTTAAAGCAACTAATTTATTATTTTAACTACTATTAATGACCTGCTGGCACATCTGATTCACTTAATACAACCTAAGTTGCCAGCTATACGACAAGTTGTTTCAAGATGATGGTTACAAAACACTGCTTTTTTTTTTGACGTTTTCTCAGATTATGATTATCGGATTTTCATTGGGCAGGCTTTGAAAGGTTTCTAGATATTTATTAGACATGAAAAATACATTGAAAGAAATTGGTGGGTATAGAACCCTAATTTTTGGACCGTTCAAAGATCTATGTTTTAAAATTATGGGAAGTCTGACAGGTCAGGTCTTGACCAATATTGATAATATTGGTATTATTTTTTTAACATTTGTTAAGTGCTATAAAACACACCCCGTGCGAAGAACGGGTAATTAAACCCTCATTTTGGTTGGAAGAACAGTAGAGAACATTTAAACATATTTCATTGCAGCCAACATTGATAACATCTCACTATATTATTAGTGTCATTTTATAAGTATTGATAATATCTATCAAAAGTGACAGCTGCATATAACACGACTTGACGTATGGATATATTAAAATTGTTTTAGTAATTTTAGTAACTTAATTCTACTGTTGGTCCCGGCAAAGATTTATCTGATTACCAAACCCTTCCTTCACCTCTGACAAGACATCTTGTGAATGTGAGGAATGCCAGGTCTCCACCGTGGTTCGGATTCCACGTTAAACTGTAGGTCCTTCATTTCATCTCACAATCACCCTACCATTACACATTAGCGTTAGTGCGTATACCCGAACGGGTAGTAAGACGCGGTGCTAATAATAATAATAATAATTCTACTGTTCTTCCTACCAAATTCATACTATAGCTAGAATTATTAATTCACGTGTTTCCCAAACTGAAACGTGGTGGTTATTTACAGGATCTGCCCTGTTAGCTGAATCAAGTCCAATAAAGTGAAAAATGTCAACCTGGACATGGGAATCGAACCCGGGATTTTTGAATTTGTGCACCACCGCCACCACTGAGATATACTGGTTCGTCACTACTGGTCCTGGATAATAGACGAACCAGAATAGCCCAGTGGTAAAGCATTAGCACGCAAAGCCAAAGATCCCGGGTTCGATTTTCATGTCCAGGTTATCGTGTTTCACTTAATTGAATTTAATTAGATAGTATTTACTATATTTTCTAAGATTTTGATTAGGATTTGAGATTAGTAAATTCGTAAAGGGGAATGAAGATTCGGACCCATAAAATAGTCAATTCAAACCATCTCAATTTACAATAATACATGCTTTTATCTGTCATACTACATACATGATAGTTCAGATATTGAGGAGGGTAATTCAAAAGGAAATGCATCCACGTTATAGTGGAAGGAGGATGGTGAAAACCACACTGAAAAATCACATTCTAAGAATCACCTCTACTACATCTGGTTGGGATTCAATCTCCTGACCGCCTTGTCAATGATGTCCAAGTACAATACTTATATCGCAAGGTCACCAGGTTTGGGTCAGATCAGGCTAATGAGGCATCATGTTAAAGTTGCAGATGCCATTTGTAGGCCCAAAGGTGGATCCAAAGGGATGCGTGGGGCATGCGTCCCCCTCAAACAAATTTCTAGTTAGTATTAACAATAATAATTTAAATATTAAACCAATTAAATCTATGTTATCGTCACTTATAGCTGTACTGTCACGTATTACTTCACTAGCCAGTTGCTTCGCCTGTCAATCACTATCAATAATAATTGATCTACATTTTAACATATAATTTAATTAACAAAAATTAACAATAACTTATAAATAAACAATGAACTTTTTTTTTTCAAATTTTCTGATTAATTTTTAAATTACTCTCAAATTTTGAAGTATTTTTCTGTTAAAATTTACCGAGGTAGAACCTCCCCTGGGCCGGTCACATGAGAGCAACCCCCCCCTTTCCACTTCCACCTCAATAAAATCCTAGAAACCCTCCTATGTAGGCCTAAATTTAAGTGTATATTTAATTGCTATTTTTATTTCTTGCTGGTTTGTGTGTTTTCTTACTGATACTCTTGAAATAGACTATGTCGATATCTGGTCGAGAGTCTTGGAACTTCCCCCGCTAAGATACACCTGATTGGATTCAGTATGGGAGCTCATATCGTGGCCTACGTGGGTCAGAACGTCAGCGGCATCGCACGTATCACAGGTGGGTGAATATCTCGACCTACGAGGTACATTTTTACCGAGGATAAAAGAAGAATAGTGGGGAGCTTTTGAGGTGTAATATAAAAATACAAAATTATATAACGCAAGTGTGATAATATACTTAAATCAAAATTCAAAAATCTATATTTATGTAATATATTTTTTCAACATCGCATCTTACTACCTGTTTGCGTTATACGCAATTGTACTAATTACACTAATGGGTTAAGAAGGAGGAATGTTGAATTTAGAGGACATACACCCGCGTTGGCGTGGGAGGAGAGTGAAAAACCATTATGTAAAAACCGCCCTCAGTACACCTGAGCGGGATTTGAACCCCAACCTCCCAGTCTTCAGCAGTATAGTCTATTGCGGGAGTGATGCTTTAGACCATGCATCCACCAAAGTCGGCCATTTAAGTAATACTCATTCAATATTAATCCATACATGATGGAAACTAATCCGTTAACAAATATCTAACCCACCTCGGTGGCGTAGTTAGCTAACGCGCTAGTCGTGTTGAGCTCGACTGCTGAGGACGGGGAGATCGAGGTTCGAATCTCGGTCGGTGTGAACAGGTGGTTTTTCCTAAATGGTTTTCCACTTTCCCTCCACCCAAATGCGGGTTCATTTCCTCTAAATTCAACCTTACCCATTCCTAATCCATTAGCGTAATTAGTACTTAAGCATATAACCCGAACGGGTAATAAGACGTAGAGCTAAAACAAAAAACAAATATCTAACTATTTCAGACATGGACTGGGAACGAACTGGACCAACCAAGACGTGTACTCTATAAAAACCCAGATGATGGGGAATGGATATAAAAGAAAAAAAGACCCTTTGTCTTTCAGCTACGTCTACTTTCATGTATTCATACTTCAAGTCAAGTCATGTGATTTGAATAAGTCACTTTTGATAGATAGTATCAATACCTATAAAATAATACTAATTAAATAATAAAAGTTAAGACTTAGATAAGTTGAACTAGAAAATTATAAAATTAATTAATAAATCAAGCATTTAAAGTGATTGATGTATTAAGTGAATTTGACAAGCACTAAAATGTACAGTTTAAATAGAATTTAAATAAAGAAATATAGTGTAACGTAGTGTATACAATTACAATGCATCATCAACTAAAATATAGTGTGCTCTAACGAGTTGAAGAATAGTCTTAAAACATAAGTTGACACATTAAAATATCCATACAAAAATATTATATACAATATAACTTGATATGAATACTGTTCTTAAGTCCAGATTTGTGTTTGAAATTAAAGAATAAAAATTAAGTTAACATCTACCAAATTGATTTTGAAAATTAATTAAAGTATTTGTGTAATGTGGAATGATCTAAATCTTATCTTTGTATGTGTCCCATTACTCCTTTTTAAATCCAGCACTGAATTACTTCATTCCGACATGTTTCGGTACTATGGTACCATAATCATATTTCTGTTCAGATCATACACTATCTCTTTATTAAAATTATATTTAAATTGTACATTTTAGTGCTTGTCAATTTCACTTAATACACCAACCTCTTTAAATGCTTGATTTTTAAATTAATTTTATAATTTTCTATTTCAACCTATCTAAGTCTTAGCTTTCATTATAACCATGCCTTACTTTCAACTATTCTTTTAGAATGTTTTCTAAAATGTTTCTAATAAAATAGTAAAATGTTATTAATTTTTGAGTGAAAATAATATTTTTGTATGTTTTTAAAAGGTACTTTATATGAAAATTAGACCGTAGTTGGGAATCATATACGTTCATGTCACATAGTACAAGGCACCAAACTACCAATAGAATGGATTTGCAATGTTGGAAGTTGGGGGTTCAAGTAATGACCGAGTGAACCTGTGGTTTTATTATCCCCTCGCCAAGCTAATGAGGGTTCACTTATTTAAATTTAGCTCTATATGCCCCCGATCTCCCTTTAACTCTACCTCAATCACCTGCAACTGCCCTCTATCCTCCAAATTTGCCTGCCCCCTAGAATACGTCGTTAATAACCTCGGTGCCGAACGCAATAATAATAATAATAATAATAATAATAATAATAATAATAATAATAATAATAATAATAAATATATATAGACACAAGTTTTACAGACCGCGGTATTTGTTGGTTGTATATGTAATGCGTGGTTTAGACGTAGTAAGTCTTTTGATAGCACAGTAGGATTTGACTGATTCGACATCGGTTAATTCAAAAAATTGGATAGTTTGAACTCATAATAATTCCTTAATTAAATTTCTCTTTTAATCAATGCTAAAAAAAACACATTTAATTAGAATTTTAGAAGGAAACATTTTGATAATTCGAAGTCTATAAAGTGCTAATTTTTTCGATCTTGTACTCATTTCAGCCCAATTTTACGTTCGTTATTAAGCCACCCTGTATACGGAGAATGTCAAATAAAGTTGGAGTTAGCTTAGTGACACATAGTAAATGAGAAGGCGGCGAGTGGGTTGCCTAATATACGAGGTGTGTTAGCTCGACTTTTCTGAATTCTGATTTAATTCTGCGATTTTATTATGCTAATTTTTCCAAGTTTTTATATTTGGTGTTTGAATATTTCTGGTTTCTTATGTATGTATTTATTGCGTCTGTGTGTTTTATATAAATATATAAAATGTGTGTGATTACGCCTATATGTAGCTTATTTAAAGGTTATTGATTTTTTAGTGTACCAACTGCTTACCTACTAATGAAAATGATTAATTCGAAATCTGGATATTTCGAATTCCCCTTGGATTTCGAATAAAAAAAAAGTTCTACTGTAAAATAACGTTGACTATCCACCTGCAATGTTCTAATAAAAAAGGTTTTTTTTGAGCAGCACTTGATCCAACGGAAAACGGGTTCGAGAATCACCCAAAGATTGTTCGCCTGGACGCCGATGACGCTGTTCTCGTCGAGGCTATTCACACCGCCATCACACCCGCCATGCCCGGTTACGCGGGAGGTTTAAATATTCCAGTAGGTACGTAACGTTCATATGTCTGAAACGAATAGTTCATCTAAAATTTCAGTTCAACCCTCAGTACTATGATAGGAAGATGTTCGGCGTAAGGGAAGCATTAGTGTCGTAACAGAACGTGCTGCCAGGGTAAGCAGAGCGTGTTTAAAACTGTTAGTGGGGGTAAAGGGATCGCGAGAAAAAAACCGTGTTTTTATCGCAAAACTTTTTTGTTGTTGTTAAAATGAATAAAATATTGCTTCCATTCAATCATAGAATTTAATTTTTTTCACAAGGTGATATCAACAGTCGTTGAATATCTTTCAAAGGTGTTCTAAAATTTAATGACAATTTTTATTTTAATTTAAAAAGTTTTTAATCTAATGCCGCTACACTCATGACAGATATTCAACAACTATCACCACGTTAAAAAATTAAACTTTGTTTGTAAAGAAGCAATATTTGATTTATTTTGACCAAAACAATGTTTTTTATAATTTTTTTTTGCAAAACCATTGGTCTTTTCTCGTGTCCCCTACATCCCCACTTTAACGTTTCTATGTTCTCCACAGAGTTGGCCCCATTTGACCAATCATACTTTGGTTATGCTCTTTATGGGAAAGTATTTTTATTATCTCAGGGAAAGTTTAAAAAACTAACCGTACTTATCCTTGCGACAAGCTATGACACGACACTGGATGGTATTACTCATTACTTTGAGGGTTGTTTACCGGTTCTAGTAGAGGAAGGAAATGCTGTTTTTAAATCATACACAACGAGAGGTAGAATGGCAAAAGATTTTAAAACAATACTCTACGTCTATTTGATTTAGTAAAAAGGGTAGTTTTTAAAAACTACTTTAAGTAAAACCTCCTTTAATTTTTTGAGATAAGTTTTGTTAAATTTGGAAGAATTTTGCTAGTAGTTTCAATGAAATCTATAAATGGTATGAGAATTAGTGGGGTTCCTTGAGGAACAAGAAAGAGGTATAGAAATTCAAACGAGAACGGAGAGAGAATCGTGTTTTTTTTACAAAGCAAAGAGGAACACAGTTCAAACTTTACATTGCTACCACTAGATAGATTTATTACTAAATAAATCACATTGCACTTACTTGTAATTTATCTATATTTTTCTTACAGTACCTTCTCAATATACGTAATTTTAACAGAGATAAACTATTATCTTTATGGCCTTAGTAAAAATTATGACCTAAAATATTGCTTGGAAGGTTTTAGACAGTTTAGTGCTTATCTTTAGCAAATTAAATATCAATATTAAAGTTCTACCATAGATAGCGCGATACGATTTCTATTCCCAAAAGAGTGCACCGAGTGTGGTCCCAATATTAAAATTCTACGGTTTATAAGGAGGTACAAGTTCGATTCCCAGATGAGTGTACTGAGTATGGTTTTTACACACTATCTCCATGTCAATATAGGTGCATTTTATTTATTTTGTCCTCCTCATCCTAGCCTCTTATATTTAGTTTTTATTAACCTTAATGGGTTTATTTCCACTGCATATTACCACCCACATTTAAACAAACAAATGAGTTAGAAAGACTGCTTCTGTGATCTAGTGGTCAGAGTACCTAGTTCCACATATCCTGCCCAGGTTCGATCCTCGCTGCTTCCAGATTTTTCTGTAAAGTAGTGTGTCTCTATCGGGGTCAAACTCAGCCTCGTTAGGACAAATGAGGAGCTACTTGAGTGAATAAGTCGCAGCTACGGTCTAGAAAACTTAAATTCGACTGAATGGTTTGTCGTGCAGACAACATGACATCCTATCTCCCCAGATGTTAGCACTATCTTCGCCAACAGTCGGTATGGGATGCCTGCAGGCTGTGGTCATGGAGTTTAATAAGTTAGAAAATTAAAATAAAAAAAAATAAAAAATGTACACAAATATCCATGAAAGGAAAGTTGGAAATCATTTATAGAAAACTACCTTCAAGACACTAGCCTGGGACTTTAACCCCGACTTCCGTATCAACGACAAACCATACAAGACGAGCTTGATACCTCAGTCTGCGTGCCCCACCGACCCGGGTCCTTGTTGCCAACAAATTTTTATTGGTAATAAAAAATATGTGTGCATCGTGGTTTAATTACCACTCGTTAAAGTCACTGGCAGTTTTACACTAATGTCAGGGAGATAGGCAAGGAAATGTACCAGCATTTGCGCGAAGGGCCGATTTAGGAAAAAAAAACTCATCAGTAGATTCAAACGAGATCTCCTCGTCATTGATAATATAGTCTATTGAGAAAGTGACTCATTAGAAGAGGTGATCACCAAAGTGGGTTAAAAAAAACTTAAAAAAACGTGTTTAAAAATATTCCAGGTGATGTTGACTTCTTCTTGAACGGAGGCATGGTCCAGCCGGGCTGTCACCCTGAGAACATCTCCGTACAGTCTTCAGCGGACTTGCTGAAAATACCGGATAAAAGTAAATATCGTGTAACTTTCATAGGAACAACCTTATCACCCGCCTCGGTGGCCTAGTTGGCTAACGCGCTTGTCGTGTTGAGCTCGACTGCTGAGGACGGGGAGATCGAGGTTCGAATCTCGGTCGGGTGAACTGGGGGGGGGGGGGTTCCTAAATGGTTTTCTACTCTCCCTCCACGCAAATGCGGGTTCACTTCCTCTAATTCAACCTTCCTAATTCCTAATCCATTAGCGTAATTAGTACTTAAAGCGTATAACCCGAACGGGTAGTAAGACGCGGTGCTAAATAATAATAACAACCTTATCTGACAGCTGTAAAAATTTCTAGATATACTTTCACGTATTAACACGTATAAAGGGTGATTTGAAACTATCTTTACAAACTATAATGGGAGACAGGGAACCCTAAAACCAAACTTTTTCGTAAATGAATGTGTTTTAGTTTCCCCTATATCCCGTTTTTTTTTTGTAGAGAGAGTTTAGAATTACCCTGTCGTTATCTTATCTGAAACTGTAGTAACTTTTGATATTATGAATGCCTATAAAATAACACTAATAATATAGTAAAATGTCCTGAGTGTTGTACGACACCTTAACTAAGTTTCCTAAGTTCAATTCCTGGTATGAGTTCGAAAATGTATCCTGTTTTACCCTTTCAAAATGATTAATTAATTGTTGGATACTGGTTCTCTGGGGGTCTAGATGAAAGTTAGAATCAGTAGCTTTAGTAATTGTACGTTAAATACCTCAAATAAAAGATACATTAAAATAATATCTCTGTTAGCTGCAAAAGAATATGTTGGTATTTTCTAAAAGATATTTCCCTTACCAAAATAATACTAGTATATCATCTGTCGGCTAAGTTTGTTGACGTTTTATATTTTTTATTTTCCAGTATCGCAAATGCTCCCGCCTATTCTCGGGCACGTGATTGAATGTCGTCATCTTTCCGCGGGCGCTGTGGATAGTTAAAATAGAGGCCGTGACCAATCGTCGTGTCTTTCTGGGGCGCAGAGAGGAACGAACATTGAAAGTATAAGTAAAAAAATAATTAGAATATGCACCGCGTCTACTACGTTGGGTTAACACTAAGTACTATTACGCAATGGATGGAATGGGAAGTGAATTAGAGAAGAACCGCATTTGCGGAGGAGAGTGAAACTTGAAAACACCACCAGTTCACCCGACCGAGATTCGAACCTCGATCTCCCCGTCCTCGGCAGTCGAGCTCAACACGTCTAGCGCGTTAGCCAACTACGCCACCGAGGCGGGTAGGTATAAGTAGAGCCACGGATGGGGGAAAAAACCCAACAACAAACAAATAAAAATACATAACTAATCACGCCATTACCCTACGGGTTAGGGAAGTAACTGTACATTTAGCTAAAAACACAGACTACGTACTTAATCCATCCTCACTAACTTTCTCCACACTTCCCTATTCTTGCATCCTCCCTTCAATTCAACAACATCCATACAAGGAGTCTTATATGCTATTTTATTCTTAAAACTCTTTAATGTTTTTCTTTTTCACACATTCGTCTTCAACATTTAACCACGTCTTACCTGGACTAACCCTTCCTTTTGAGCCACACACTCTACCTTCATATATTTGCTTCATCACTCGATCAACACTCATCTACTCAGAATTACCAAACTGGAAAAAAAAAATCAAATTAAATTTTTAGCATATACAAAATTGACTTTTCTTGCTTTGTCACATAAATGAAATTTAATTTTGATTTAAGATAGCATAATATAACATATATTGATGACATTCTTGTTATTGTGAGCTATAAGTGTAACCTCCCCCTTTATTTATATACCAAATAAAAGTCAGGTTGGTCACAAGAGAGTTTATTTATATTCAATAATAGCAATAACAATTCTCGATGAGAAAGAGTGGGACAAGCCCGGAGTTAGGCGTAGGCAAAATAAGGCCATTACAACTCATATACAAACAAAGATATGGGGCACGACCCCAAGCAATAATATGGCCGCCGAAGGGACCCACAGTATAAACAAACATTTAAATTGACCTCCATACAAATCCGTAAAGTACAATGACTAGGATTGTATATAGGAACAATAACCCGCATACTAACAATAAACACTAGACATTGACTATTCGCCATCGGCGACTCCCCGATAACTTATGAAAAAGAGAGAGTTCCCAAAAAAGGTTACCATCACAGCTATTCTAAAGCTCAAAAAATGAAACCAAGATCCATTATACAGATGCATCATTAAAATTGAATAACCTTGCAATTAACAATACTAATACACTAAGAGCGTGGGTTTGCGACCCCAGGCTTAACCAACAAGGTTTAGATCAATGGAAATTCAATCCCCCAATAATGACAGTAACATTGATCGTTCAATATGATTTTACCCAAATACTCAAAAGGTACGATATAACTAAACATCCCGCACATCAAACATGGCGGAGTAAATAGCCCCAAAACAATCCGTTAAGCGGATGTGGTACGTCAACCTGAATAGTAATATCCCTAAATTCAAACTGCGATGCCATGACCTCTACAAAAATTGCAGTTCCCATATATAATAAATAAAGTTAAATAGTAAATAAATATCGACCAAAACGTATTTTAGAATTCATCATTACCCAAACAGAATTTTGATACAAGTAAACTAAATCTAAAATTGACACCAAGTGCCTCACCTAGAGAATGCGGAGAAATGTGTGTCATGGCAATAGAGTCCTGCCATTATATACAACCAAGGTAGCGTCACGTGTTCTCATGAGCGCGGGAAGCAAGGTAGGAGAAAGGGGAAGGGGAGTGCACTGTTCGGAAAGATTCTCACATGTTCAGGACGATATTTCAAATCTCGCGCCGCTCGACCGGCCGTTAACTTCAGAGCACTGTCACTAGGCGCGCACGGGTCCGCGCATGTAGATCGTCTTTTATTTATTCTCTCCTGGGGTGGGGCAGGCTAGAGGCGCAACTTCGCTGACGGTTACTCATCTCAGTTGAAAACAATCTGGGTTGCGAGACGATGCGTTTGTGAGTGTCCTCGTAGAACAGCCAAATGGAGGCAGAGTTGGTGAGTCCATGCAATCTTTTTCTTTCCATGTTGTGACTCGTTCACATAAGGAAGGATAACTCTCATTAAGTCCTTGATTCACACAAATCTGAGTTACGTGGATCCGTAGATACGAGGTTGAGGACAAGTAGCTGCTTCTATCAAGCGAAACTTTAAACATAATAGCTGGCGTTCCTTTTGATCTGACACACAGCTGATGGCGTTATCGCAATTTTGTTTGTTTTTAACTTTAGGGTGAGTTGTGTCTTGTTAGTGTACCCTAAAAGGTATTAAATACTACCTTGACAGATTAAACTATGAACCTATCTTATAAACTTGAGTCATATGGAAACCATTTAAGGTAAGCTTGCTTCTTTTCAAGGTAGATGAACACCTACGTAGCACTTATTGTAAACAACGTATATACCCTAACATATATGTCAAAAATACATGATAGGTTAAGCACAATTCGACCTACACGGTTTTTAAACTCACACTTAAAACTTCTGAAAGAATTGACCGCGTTAGTATAAGACTTAGTGTACAACAAAAACTCAAGGTTTCCTTCAATTAATAGGGTTGTTCGAACAAGTTTTGTATTATTGTATTGTTGTATTATTTTTATAATAATTTTTTGTTGAAAAATACTTTGCACGCTTTTGATTAAAAACAACTTTTGTTATCAAATTTAGTTATGTGGGGAATCTTCTCTAACACTTTCAATGCCATCTAAAAATTCCATCGTATATACTGAAATTTTAACTACGATTGATTAATAAAATGTCAATTAACAATAAATATATTCAAGATCTTTTAAAACAATAGAAATGTTGAGGACGGTACTTAATAATGTTTATTTTAGAACAAAAGTTAATTAATTAAGAGAGTGCACATGGTTTACCAACAAATAAAAAAAAAGATAATAACTATCAAGACCATTTCTTTGTTCCCTTGAGGTAAACATTTTTTGTTCTGCAGCCACACTGGTCATAGAAGCTTAGGCTCTATGGTTTATAATTCTGCCTACATCATTGCGGATTTTAAAATTTATATGGCCAATAGCAACTGAAGCAAATAAAATTTATTCCTTCTAGTATCAGTTCAGAAACAGTAAAAGCTCCTATACCTATCACAAATTTCCCATTTATTTATATGATAATAATTTGATCAAATGGCTTTATCTTGCCAACAATAGGTATTATTCCTTTATAAATTTCCTTTGACCTGCTTTTTCAATGATAGCTTGTTAGCGCCAAACTTTAGCTGTTTTATGCATATTGAATCTTAGGTTGGAAGTTTTAAAACTGTCCAAAACAGATTCAAACCAAATACCAGTTTGTTTGTGTGTATGTATTAGGATAGAATATTCATGAATTATTTATCATATATACAGTTATATTACAGGAATTAAAAAACCTTCCCGAATTTTGTAGCATTTTCAATGAGTCACCCTTTATGAACCTTTGATTGAAATCTGCAAAAGATCTTTTTGGTTGGTCTTTGCCACTTAACAAACTATTAGCTGTTCTTATTACTGTTGCGCTTTGTTATTGCCTCTATGTATATTGGGAATAGGGTAGCAAAGGCTACTGAAGTTTCTTTTATACATTCATACATAATTTTACATAAAAATAATGTTTCTATTGATGTTTTTACCTAGTGGCAACTGTACACCTTCCACCTGCAGATCAATTGGTTTGGACAACAGTTCCACTTCCGTGGGTATCTTTGACGTCGTGACTGGGTCTACATCCCCGTATTGCCGTGAGTATAGACCATACATGCATGGGTGCCCATAAATGGACAATAAAGGAGGCTCCAGCCCCCCTCCCCCTACTTTATCACTCTGAAATATTTACTTTTTATTGTTAATTCTTATGAACAAATATAATTGTGTATTTAGAGTTTGGGATTTGGCTGAACTTTGCTATTAACAACTTAGAATCATCAATATCCTAGATAATAGATAAAAATGATAAAATGTAGATTTCCTCCCATTCCATCTTCATCAGTTTTCTTTTCATTTGGTCCTGTTCAATGAACTTACGAAAAATATAATATTTATTTTTCAATGGGTTCAGCTACAACTAAAGTTTATTTTGGTGTTAATTTTTCAGAACTTTTTTTTTTGTGTGCTACCCGGCTCGGTGGCGTAGTTGGCTAACGCGCTAGTCGTGTTGAGCTCGACTGCTGAGGACGGGGAAATCGAGGTTCGAATATCGATCGAGTGAACTGGGTGTAGTTTTTTCCTAAATGGTTTTCCACTCTCCCTCCACGCAAATGCGGGTTCACTTCCGCTAATTCAACCATCCCAATTCCTAATCCATTAGCGTAGTTAGTATTTAAAGCGTATACCCGAACGGGTAGTAAGACGCGGTGCTAAATAATAATAATAATAATAATAATAATAATAATAATTTTGTGTGCTAAAATTGGCCTTGAAACTCATATAATAAGTTGAGCCATGTTCAGATGTTCTTAAATCCCCTCCCATAAGGTTACATTTATAAAATTATCTCTTAGGAGGAGTGGGGTGCCACCCCCCCGCAGATGAGACTCCAATCCACCCTCCATTTGTAAAAGTGATAGTTGAGGAACATATGACTTGACGTAAACGTTATTATAATTTTTTATAGCTTACGAAAAAGTTCCTTCCTATTTAATCAGACTGTGGTAATCTTATCACTAAGAAACAATACTTAATTTATTCTGTAGAACCAGGTATTTTTATTTGTGCTTTAACGTTACAATATATTTATACATTCAGATTTTGTTTAACTATGGCGGCATAAGCTCTTAAATTATTAGGTTGGGGGGGCAGGGAGAAGTTTGTAGCGCAACCACTTTAACTTTAAATCGAATCATAAAAATAGCAACTGAATAAAACGAAAGGAATGATAAAATAATTAATTCTATGTCATGTAAAAAACGTCATTTTAATTATTTATGCGTTACTTCAAGAGAAGATTTTCTCTTTTCTGAATAAAACGCTTCATTGCAGATTATTATTGGGGGGGGGGGGAGAGGATAGGGGGACGTGTACCCTCCGCATTCCCTGCTAGTGACGGCCGTGTCTTTGAATGTATATATACTATAGAAGGAACGAAGGACTCATCCAAATTATTTTACTAGTTACATATCTCACCGTTAGAAAGCGCTAGTACGCTAGTGGCTCATCCTGACGGCCAGTTATGGTACTGTTTGAATATTACTCTCCCTCTTTGTCTAAAAGAAGAGAGGAATACTTCTCTTGTAAAAGAGGGAGGATATACATTCAACGCCCGTGTATTGTGGTCCTTAACGCACACTTTATAAACGTCCTACAGTATACCATTTCATAACATGACATATAAAACTAACTTAACCTAGTACAGAACTCCTTATACTACACACCTATCCCTAGCGTCTAGATTATTTACGTATTGGATCTCAGGACGAGCCCGTAAATAAATATTGTAGTAGAAATCCTCAACACCATACGGAATCAAACCACAATACTCTAAGCTTTGTAATCTTTTACAATCGGGGAGACATATTATGATAACTTAAGATTAATTAAAACATATATCAGTGACTTGGTGGTCTAGGGGTAAGGTGTCGGACTTCTGTGTTAGGGGTCCGAGGTTCAATCCTCGGTCCCAGCACGGATTTATCTGATTATCAAACCCTTCCTTCACCTCTGACAAGACGTGTATTAATCACAACTTGTGAATATGTGGAATGCCAGGCCTCCATCATGGTTTGGATTCCACGTTAAACTGTAGGTCCTCCATTTCATCTAACAATTACCCTACCATTACACATTAGCGTAAGTGTGTATAACCCGACACGGTGATGATTATGATGATAATAATAAAACTTATATCCGCTTCGGTTGTTACGTGGCTAAACCCGCTAATCTCGCAGTAGATTAGACTACCGATGATAGGGAGATCGAGGTTCAAATCTTGGTTGAGTGTATTGAGGGTGGTTTTACCTAAATGGTTTTCCACTTTCCCTCCAATGTGGATACATGTCCTATAAATATAACCTCAAACCCTAAAACCATTAGCGTAATTAGTACATAAGCGTTAACCCGAACAACAGGTAGTAAGATGTGATGCTAAACATATATAACCTGATCGTAATTAATCACCAAGGCCAAATAACGACTTATTAACTACGCTGAAATATAATTTTTCCAAGCAACAATTATGAGAGGTGTTCTATGTAATTTACTTTAATGATGCCATCTGAGGACAAAAGACTAAGAATAAACAGGTCATTATTTGCCAGTTTTAATTAAATTTCAAATACCAAACAAATACGTTCAAGGTAGAACAACTTCAACATATTATACACTTAAGCTTGATTCACAAGTTACCTGAAGATGGAGAGCAGAATGTTTGATTGGCGGAGACATTCAATACGATAGCAGAAATGTACTTAGGGCCCATGATCCTTTGCAACACAAACTAGAAACAAACGAACACTGATATATTTTAGTTTTCTAATGGATAAACAAATTTCTTTAAGATTAACATAATGATGAATGTTTTAGAATTATTATACTGTGCCATGAAACAAATAAAAACAGAAAAATAACGACTCAAGTGCTTTTTATTTAACTAGTTTAAAATAATTTCACAACTGTAGATGCGACTGTCTGCTATTATCTCGATTTGTAGGTGTATGCACATTGATTGAGTCAGTTGTTTTAGGCGCATGCGTTCTGATTGAGTCGGTTGGTTTAGGCCTATGCGTTCTGATTGATCCAATTGGTTTAGGCGTATGCGTTCTGATTGAGTCTGTTGGTTTAGGCGCCTACGTTCTGATTGATTCGGTTGGTTTAGGCGCATGCGTTCTGATTGAGTCTGTTGGTTTAGGTGAATGCTTTCTGATTGAGTCGGTTGGTTTAAGTGCATGCGTTCTGATTGAGTCTGTTGGTTTAGGTGCATGCGTTCTGATTGAGTCGGTTGGTTTAGGCGCATGCGTTCTGATTGATCCGATTGGTTTAGGCGTATGCGTTCTGATTGAGTCTGTTGGTTAAGGTGCATGCGTTCTGATTGAGTCGGTTGGTTTAGGCTTATGCGTTCTGATTGAGTCGGTTAGTTTAGGCGTATGCGTTCTGATTGAGTCTGTTGGTTTAGGTGAATGCGTTCTGATTGAGTTGGTTGGTTTAGGCCCATGCTTTCTGATTGAGTCTGTTGGTTTAGTCGTATGCGTACTGATTGAGTCGGTTGGTTTAGGTGCATGCTTTCTGATTGAGTCGGTTGGTTTAGGCCCATGCTTTCTGATTGAGTCTGTTGGTTTAGGCGTATGCGTACTGATTGAGTCGGTTGGTTTAGACGCATGCTTTCTGATTGAGTCGGTTGGTTTAGGTGAATGCTTTCTGATTGAGTCGGTTGGTTTAGGCCCATGCTTTCTGATTGAGTCTGTTGGTTTAGGCGTATGCGTACTGATTGAGTCTGTTGGTTTAGGCCCATGCTTTCTGATTGAGTCGGTTGGTTTAGGCGCATGCTTTCTGATTGAGTCGGTTGGTTTAGGCCCATGCTTTCTGATTGAGTCTGTTGGTTTAGGCGCATGCTTTCTGATTGAGTCTGTTGGTTTAGGTGAATGCGTTCTGATTGAGTCTGTTGGTTAAGGTGCATGCTTTCTGATTGAGTCGGTTGGTTTAGGTGAATGCGTTTTGATTGAGTCTGTTGGTTTAGGCGTATGCGTTCTGATTGAGTCGGTTGGTTTAGGTGCATGCTTTCTGATTGAGTCGGTTGGTTTAGGTGCATGCTTTCTGATTGAGTCGGTTGGTTTAGGCCCATGCTTTCTGATTGAGTCGGTTGGTTTAGGCGTATGCGTTCTGATTGAGTCTGTTGGTTTAGGTGAATGCTTTCTGATTGAGTCGGTTGGTTTAGGTGAATGCGTTCTGATTGAGTCTGTTGGTTTAGGTGCACGCGTTCTGATTGAGTCGGTTGGTTTAGGCGCATGCTTTCTGATTGAGTCGGTTGGTTTAGGTGCATGCTTTTTGATTGAGTCGGTTGGTTTAGGCCCATGCTTTCTGATTGAGTCTGTTGGTTTAGGCGCATGCTTTATGATTGAGTCTGTTGGTTTAGGTGAATGCGTTCTGATTGAGTCTGTTGGTTAAGGTGCATGCTTTCTGATTGAGTCGGTTGGTTAAGGTGAATGCGTTCTGATTGAGTCTGTTGGTTTAGGCGTATGCGTTCTGATTGAGTCGGTTGGTTTAGGTGCATGTTTTCTGATTGAGTCGGTTGGTTTAGGCCCATGCTTTCTGATTGAGTCTGTTGGTTTAGGCGTATGCGTTCTGATTGAGTCTGTTGGTTTAGGTGAATGCGTTCTGATTGAGTCTGTTGGTTTAGGTGAATGCGTACTGATTGATTCGGTTGGTTTAGGCGCATGCACATTGATTGAGTCTGTTGGTTTAGGCGTATGCGTTCTGATTGAGTCTGTTGGTTTAGGTGCATGCTTTCTGATTGAGTCGGTTGGTTTAGGTGCATGCTTTCTGATTCAGTCGGTTGGTTTAGGCCCATGCTTTTTGATTGAGTCTGTTGGTTTAGGCGCATGCTTTCTGATTGAGTCGGTTGGTTTAGGTGAATGCGTTCTGATTGAGTCTGTTGGTTTAGGCGCATGCGAACTGATTGAGTCTGTTGGTTTAGGCGCATGCTTTCTGATTGAGTCGGTTGGTTTAGGTGAATGCGTTCTGATTGAGTCTGTTGGTTTAGGCGCATGCGTTCTGATTGAGTCGGTTGGTTTAGGCGCATGCGTTCTGATTGAGTCGGTTGGTTTATGTGAATGCGTTCTGATTGAGTCTGTTGGTTTAGGCGCATGCGAACTGATTGAGTCGGTTGGTTTGGGCGCATGCGCACTGATTGAGTCACTTGGTCTGGAAATTTGATTGGGTCTTCCAAGATAATGTTGTCAGGCAGAAAAAGGAAAGCGAAAGTTATTTGAGGTAACACCGGGCGGACAATGTCGATGTGGCTGAAACCTTGTGATTGGCTTAGAGCTCGTCACGTGATTGCGTTTATGCCCCGTTCTTGTTTTTCGGCGAACGTGTGAATCCACAGTAACAACAGTTAGTATGGCCGCACGCTTTGTGTACCGGAATCTGATCAGAGAGGCCGGGTACACTAAAAGGTGTTTTTGTGTCTTTGTGAAAATCCATCCTCTGGCATAGAGTCCTCCATGTATGAGATGTTTTGGCATTTTTTTTTTACCACATTGTCTTAGTACCCGTTCGGGTTATATGCTTATGTACTTACTACGTTAATGGTTTTTAGGGATTGAGAAGGTTAACTTTAGAGGAAGTGTACCTGCATCTGCGTGGAGGGTGAATGGAAAACATTTTGGTCAAAACACCCTAAGACACCCGACCGAGTTTCGAATCTCAATTTCCCCCGTCATCGGCAGTCTAGTATATTGTGAGAGTAGTGCCTTAGACCATGTGACTACCGAAACGGGTAGGGTTTGGTTTGAATCACGGCTGGAAGCACCAAGTGAATACAGGTTGTTATAGTCCATCCAGCGCAGGAATGGTGGTAGCTTACTACTAGAAAATCTACCAGATCTCTCGGTGGTTTGGAGGTAAAGCGCTCTCCTCAGGACCCGATGTTTGTGGGTTTAAGCCCAGCTGGGGTCAATTGATTTTTCTTGAGCGATAAAAATCCATAACGCAATCTCCTTCAGAGGGGGAGTAAAGCTGTTGGTCCCATGTCTATTGTGGTAGGTAAAAGAACCCTGAAAGGTATGCGAAAATACTTTTTCCGGCAAAGTGGTAGGTCTATTTGCTCTTGCTCATAGAAATTTTCGTTCAGTCGTTTCAGGAAGTGTACACTACTATTATTATTATTATTATTATATTATATTATTATTATTATTATTATTAGCACCGCGTCTTACTTCCCGTTCGGTTTATACGCGCTTACGCTAATGTGTAATGGTAGGGTGATTGTGAGATGAAATGGAGGACCTACAGTTTAACGTGGAATCCGAACCACGGTGGAGGCCTGGCATTCCCCACATTCACAAGTTGTGATTAATACACGTCTTGTCAGAGGTGAAGGAAGAGTTTGGCAATCAGATAAATCTGTGCCGGGACCTAGGATTGAACCCCGGACCCCAGCACAGAAGTCCGACACCTTACCTCTAGACCACCAGGTCACCTTAAAAAAAATAGTTTTTACATTATTGAAATAGGAAATTTTGAATATAGCCACGTTAATGTTTATTTTTGTTGTGCAACTGGAATCTGTAATTCACTAAAAAATGCTTCACAAATGAGAGCTTCTAAAAGGCTGCTTTCTCTTAATATTTATAAAGATGGCAAACCAGACGGAATGAGCGTGGCTGATGACGTCATACGAACCATTATCGGCTGTGTTCTTCTGTATGTGTCTACGTAATAAAAAATGTTTAAATTTGAGACTAATATTTTGTGTGGTTTTTTCTCTAAGTTATAAAAAAAGTTTATTTATTTTAAATTTATGGTGGCCAGTTATAGGACGATACAAATGTGAATATAATAATTTTTAATTTATTATTTCATAAAATATAATATATCTTGTTGCTACAACCATTAAATAAAATTACATAATGATTTTGTTAATATTTTTTGTTCTTTCAATTAGTTACGACAAAGCCGATTATACAGTAATTTTTAGAAAAGTATTATTATAATTGTTTGATAACACTTTTGATTGATAATATAGCATAATTATGAAAATAATTATTTCCAAATTAGGTTAACATTTGCTAGTTATCAGTTACCAACACTCCTACGCTGGATATTAAAGAATAGATCTGATTGTATCATAATGGAAAGGTGCCTTCTGATATATGTGAGGGTATTGGCGTGCTGGTGGAAGGAATAAAGGGAGAACACCCTCCCCCTAATATTATATTTTAAGGGAAAATCCCCTTCTAAAATTAAATCAAAAAGTCTGTTTGAATAGTTTACCTACTCGCACGATTTAATATATTTCCAGCGTTCATTATATGTTTGATAGGATACAGTAATAAATACCTCCTATATCCTCTAATATCCGAAACCCGGCAGATCCGAAACAATTAATAGGACTATTTTAATGTATTTATTCAAGTAGATGAACTGACTAATAAAGGTTTTAAGACGGTAAAACCTTTATTTGTTAAGATATACAAATATTTAAAAAATATGGAAAACTAATTTCAGATTTTTTTTAGAAAGTAGAAATGATAAATTTAGATTTGGTGCGTATTTAACTTTTTTTATATTGAATAATAATTTATTTAAATATTGTTGTACAAATACTTTTCTGTAAATATGTATATTATGTAATTTATAATTTTTTTTTACCCTTTAAATCTTCAGAGGCATATTAATTTCATATAAAAAAATCTGCGTACTCGAAATTGGTTCAACCACCTTTATTTTAGTCATCAGAGGTTTTACTGTAGATTGATCTCTGCTTCATTTGTGCGGACAGGATCACTGAAAACGCAAACTCATCCACCAAAGTTAAAAAAGAGTTCCTGGCTACAGATCCAGAAGTCTCGGGTTTGATCCCCAGTGTAACGGGTCGGAGTCGACTCAGCCTCGTGAGGACAAATTTAGGAGATACTTGAATAAATATGTAACGGCTCCGTTCTAGAAAACTGATATTAACGGCTGGAGAGTTAGTTGTGCTGACCACATGACAACCTCTATCCACAAACACTATCTTCACCAACATACGACGTCGTCGGCTCGTTTGTTAAAGATCGCTTCCGGGCTGACCCGTGGAGTTTTTTTTATATCCACGTCATCTTAAAATATATTTTAGAGAGAGACATATTTGAATTTAAGGTGCAATGAAAATATCTTGAGTAAAATTATGTTCAGATAATTTAGGTTATGTTTATGATTATTAATTAACGATGTCTAGATGACCTGGTGGTCGAGGGGTAAGGTGTCGGACTTCTGTTCTAGGTGTCCGGGGTTCAATCCTTGGTCCCGGCACAGATTTATTTGATTACCAAACCCTTCCTTCATCTCTGACAAGACTTGTATTAATCACATCTTGTGAATGTGGGGAATGCCAGGTCTCCACCGTAGTTCGGATCCCACGTTAAACTGTAGGTCCTCCATTTCATCTCACAATCATCCTACCATTACATTAGCGTAAGTGCGTATAACCCGAACGGGTAGAAGGGCCCCGGTGCTAATAATAATAATAATATAATAATAATAAATAATAATAATAATAATAATAATAATAATAACGATGTTTAGCTGACAAAGATTATTATGAATATGACACTAATTATTTATTGGGTGATATTAGATTAGGCTCAATTTATGTTTTATAATTTGTGATAAGCAAGGTTTAAAGAGACGAGTTCTTTGTATTTTTAAATGATTTTACTGTCGGACTTGTATAAAAAGCTACCAGTAAATCTTGTGGAAGAAATATGTCAGCTTTTATGATATAAGCACGAATAAAATAATGACTATAGTTTTACAACATAATTATTTTATAACAAAGCTGATGTTTTATTTTACAGTTTCCGTCTCCAAAGTAAACATACAAACACCGGAACCGCATCTAGAAAAAAATGAAGAGAACGAGTCGAAAAATTCAACTATCGTGGCGACAAATTCAACTGTTGGAACTATACAGTCAACTATGGCAACAATAAATTCCACGTTCACAACAATAAACTCCACTTTCACCACAACAGTGGAATAAATTTGCCTTCAATGAAGCAACCTAGTTACTGTACACATTTAATAACTTACAACCGATGTTTCTATACTCAAATAGATTTAATGTTGAGAAATATAAAAAATATAATAGTATGATGTATAAAATCGTGCATTTTATTCAATATTTGAAACTACTATCATTGTGATTTTATTACAACGTTGACACGAACGACACACCACTAAGATTTACTTCACAGGTTAGAATTGAGTATTAACAGCAATGAATGTGGTTTTTATATATACTTATTAAGTCTACCAATTAAATGTTACACAGAAATGGGTTCCTCAAAAGTATCATCCCTGCTTAGACTGTGAACTACTAGTGATGGTGGAAAAATTGGGGTATTTGGAATACAGTACCGTTTATTTTCTACGTATTGGTGGTGTTTACTATTTTTACTACACTCTACATCACTGAAATGGTAATACTAAAAATGCTTCTACCCTTCATCTTATCCTTTAAGATAATTAAAATGGTAAATTAAGCAGGTTATAAGAGGGTGGAACAGAATTTCAAAGGAGAGCATCTGGAAAACTTAGAAAATACACATCAATTCAACCATACGTAATTATATGATCTGCGTGTGTTACTTTCTCACAGTACAAATACATATAACAAGAACTAATAGTAATAGTAAAGTAATATCAATGTTGACGGTGATAAAAAAAATATTCTAAAGAGTGTTTCTATTAAATTAGACTGTAGCCATTTTTAAAGCTCTGGAAATTCGTGAACTCATGACTGGCGATAGAACAAAAGCACATTTGAACGAGACATGATGGAAACGCAAATTAAAATATAGAAACGGCAGCTTAAAAAATAACTAATATTTTTAGCATCGCGTCTTACTACCCGTTCGGGTTACACGCTTATGTATACTTATTAGACTAATTTTTTAGGACTGGAAAGCTATATATAGAATAAGTGTGCCAACATTTGAGTAGAGGGAGAGTATAAACTATTTTGAAAGATAAAACTCAATTAACAAGATCGAGATTCTCGATTCCCCGTCTCAGCAGTCTACAGTAGCTCAACACGATCTAGCGCGTTAGCCAACTACGCCACACTATATCATATTAATTTTTAAGTTTTAAAATGATTTTACTACCCTAGTAATAGTTTTTTCTTTTCCTTTTAGCATCGTGTATTACTCGTCTGAGTTACGCTATTGTGTTTGGGATGAGGAAGTTCGAATTAAGGAAATTCACCCCATTTGTGTGGAAGGAGAATGGAAAATATTTGGGAAAATCCACCTTCAGTACACCCGGTCGGGATTCAAAACCCGATCTCCCCGTCATCGGCTATCCGGTCCATAGCTACAGTGACGCCTTAGACCAGAGGTGAACAACATATTTTTCAATGTAGCTACAGGTGTTATGAATGAGAAGAGATACTCGCCACACATAAATTAGGTTGATCAATCAAACATTTAAAATAACACACTGTTTGAACAAATTCAGTCAAGTGTTCAGGTATCCGTGTGAGAGGTTGTGAGAGTCTTAACTTAAAACCCGGGTGAGCTATTCATGTTTTCCTATCACTAAACAATTATACTAAAAATACAACAATTAATATTATATCATAAAAAAAGCTAAATTTTACACTAATTTTGGTAAAAGTTTAGACTCCGCAACCTAAAGGATTCAAAAGTTACTAAACAATCTAATTTCAAGGGTACCGGAAGCTAAGGTCATTGCGACCTTGGTGGAAATTTCCATTGCAACTGCAATACACGTGGTGTGATAGTTAAGGAACAAATAAGGCCAATTAACTAATTGCTCATTAAATGGTCCAGTAATAGCCACCGTTTTAAGTTTTGAGCAACTATAGTCATCAAGAACCTTCAGTTGCCAAGAAAGCAGGGGTTGGTAAAACTTCTGGTTCCAAAACCGAGGTAAGGGAGGTTAAGGGAACAAATAGAATAAGTGAATCAGAATATGTGGGTGGTCAATCTAAAGGCCTAAATGTGACATTTAACTGATGAGATTAAACAAGAAATGAGGTAGGATGATTGTTTCACGGTCAAACGAAGATGTCTAAGGAAGTAAAAAAGAAAAAAAAACCGGTTAGGGTCATGAAAGAGCTTTCCTCCTCTGATCTTGAGGAAGAAGTACAAGATGTGGTGACAGAAGAAAAGAAGGACGTAAGCCGGAGGATGATAGTCATGAATGAGTTCATTGATGAGCTTTCCTAGGATGGAAAGGTGAGCGCGGGGGTTACCAATAGGTTGAAATTGTAGGTTGACAACTTGTTGTCGGTCATCGAAAACCTAGAGGGGTAGGTTCATAAGTTGACGTTGGAGAATACAAGACGTAGAGAAGAAGAGCAAAGCAGGAGTTGAAGAAAGAAGACCAACGTTCACCCAGATCATCACCGCTGGGGCAACAACCGGGTGCCAAGATGGCTCTCGACACAGCGAATCAACAAAGAGATGGGAAACAAAATAGCCAAAGTTTTAATCTCATGCAGAAAAAGGGAAGATACAAAGGATACACAAGTGAAGGTAATGTCCAAGATCAACTTGCCAAGTATAAAATCCGGATCAGTTCTATTCGGCTAGCAGGGAATATGGTTAAAAAAAAAAGGAATCCAAGCACTTGAGGGTCCTCAAGTGTGATGATCTGAGGAAGAGATAACCACTTGTTACTATATTCGACGTACCAACGGACATGACAGTGGAGGAACAGGTAGAGATGGTTTATAAACAAAACTTAGAGGGCAGAATCGTCCAGAAGGAAATTTTTAGAGGGATTTGAACTTAGGTTCAATACAGGAGCGATAGAGAGAGACGAGTCACCAACCATGGGGTGGAGATATCTGCAAAGATCTGGAACTTACTGGCTGGGGGTCGTGTCTACTTAAGTTTCAGTGGCGTCTCGGTGAGGGACTAATTAGTCATTACGAGATGCAACAGGTGCAGGTATTTGGGAGACACAGGGTGAAATTCTGCCCTAAAAATGAGTCGGTATATGGCCACTGTGGGAAGGTGGAACACAAACTCAAGGAATGTAAGGAGAAAACTCAGAAGTGTATACGTTGTGGTAATAGAGGAAAAGACAAATGTAAACATCCTAACACCAGAGAGAGAGCTCCTCATACCAACTGCTTTTAAAAAGACAGATACAGAGAACAGACTATGACGAGCAACGACATAAGGGCTCTAATGACGGTGCTACAGAAAATACTGGACATATTAAGTGAGATGGACGTGGACAGACACAATAGGGTAAGTAAAGGTAAGTCTAAAAATAAAAGAAGAATTCCCCCTCAAGAAGGAGGAGGAATATAAGGAGAGCGGAAAGGTATAGAGAAGGAAAATCTGAGGCAAAGATAAGCACACCAACCGGAACAACAGGCAATAGAGAAGGTAGAGGTAGAGACAGCTGAGGAGGTAACTTCAACCTCAACTTTGAAAGAGTATAAACGTAAGCTCTGGAACATTGAGATGTGTAAGTTTTGGAAAAAAGGTCCGGTTATAATATATGGGAGAGTTGTCGAAGCTGAGGAGGAACCAAAGGAAGAGACAGTAAAAAACAGCACCCGTCGAAGCCACTGGAAACGTTCATTGAGAGAAAGAAGGCAGTGGACGGGGATGATAGGAAGTTAGTGGAGGAAGAAGAAGAGAATAAGTATGAGGATATGGTAGATCCTGGTCATATATACAATAACTTGGAGGAGACTCTACAGCTGTCAAGGCTGGAAGAGCAGCAAACCCTCTACCTGGCCATGAGAGACGTAAAAAGAACTGGCCATGAGAAAGGTCACTTTATTGCTTTCACCACCCCTGAGGCCTTGGACAGAATACAACTCAAGGCCGTGAACCTATTTATGGAGGTGGGGCAACTACTGGAAAGGATTCACGAGGTATTTGAAAGAAGGAACAAAAAGCTCGATGTAGAGGAGCTCTACTGGCATTTTGTAAAATAAAACGGTCGAATAGCATTTGACTCGAAGAAAGTTTGGCGGAGTGCGACGGTAATGGATGAGATCAGGAAGGTGGTGGAGAGCCTGCAGCTAGACATAGTCTGTCTGCAGAAACCGTATAGTATCCGAGGCGGGAATATACCATAGATGTCAGTGAATTATTTTAATGTTGAAATGTTGGTATATTATAATAGGGACTATCTATATTAATAAAATGAATAGTTTGTTTGTCTGTGATGAGCATTGTGCCATATTTATAACAAGCAGAGGTAAAACATTAAAAAAAAAATATATATATATAGCTCCCTGTGCACAAACATGAAGCCGGAATTTTAAATTTTGATTTGAGTTTTTAGAATTAACTGAAAACAGAAAAAAATTAAGATATAGCCCATCAACACCGCGAGATAGATTTAGTAATATATTTCATACAGTTGTAGAATACGGGTTATGGTAGATCTTGTGCACGAAAATGTACACACGGAAGGCTATATTTTAAAATTTTGATAATATTTCCTCACCCCTCCCTCTTTCCCTCTTCCACTTTTTTTGACGATCGCAATACTTTCTCTCTCTAAGGGTCGGTAGAAATTAAAAATAATGATTAAATTCTTAAAGGGAAGTAAATTTGATCTTTCTATAAAAAAAAAATGCCTCGAGGAAGGGGGAAAGTAAATGTGACTTCTAAGCCCTTAGAGAAAATAACAAATATCATTTCAAATGATTTAGGTTACCTATTGACACACTAGACATTTTGACATTTTCTCTGGTATACATACGCTTGGCTTGTGTGAACAATGTGTCATTTCCTTGTATAATAATAATAATAATAATAATAATAATAATAATAATAATAATAATAATAATAAATAATAATAATAATAATATTTAGCACCACGTCTTACTACCCGTTCGGGTTATAAGCTTTAAGTACTAATTACGCTAATGGATTAGGAATTGGGAAGGTTTGAATTAGAGGAAGTGAACCCGCATCTGCGTGGAGGGAGAGTGGAAAACCGATTTAGGAAAAACCACCCCCAGTTCACCCGACCGAGATTCGAACCTCGATCTCTCCATCCTCAACAGTCGAGCTCAACACGACAAGCGCGTTAGCCAACTACGCCACCGAGGCGGGTCATTTCCTTGTACAAGGTCGACATTCCCTACTTTTCAAGTTTTGAACAGGTAAGTCTTTACACGTCTATAATAACACACTGATGTGATATTAGTTGCTTTACAGCATATCACTTCTTACTACCCGTCCGAGCTAACCGCATATTTGAACTAATTGGGTAAGTAATCTAGAGTAAATGTACCCGTATTTGCGTGAAGGGAGAATGGGACTTTAGGAAATTACATCATCAGCACACCCGACTGGGATTAAAACTCCGATATCTTCGTCATCAGTGGTCCAGTCTATTGAGAGAGTTACACCTTAGACTTTTCGACTACTGATGTAGTTATCGTTAGTTAAGATTTTTAAAAAGGTTGGCTTAAGATTATGCAAACTTTTTATATATTTACTCATAAATTGTTATTACTAACATTTGCTCCAGTTTACACGTCCATAAAAGCATCAATTTCGTTTTGTCTGGTTTGCCAATGACTGAGGGGTCGTGTTTAGAATTCCTACTAGGTATACAAAGGTGTTTTTTAAATAGTTTTTAAAATGCTTTTTATGTCAGTTATCCCTTTGATAGTCTGGTAAAGTCTACGGACCCTTCTCATAATGTTTTCTAATGTATTAAGTAAATATGTAGGATTACAGAGAAACTCAATTATTGAAGTATAGCTATTATTATTATTAGCACCGCGTCTTACTACCCATTCGGGTTGTACGCACTTACGCTAATGTGTAATGGTAGGGTGATTGTGAGATGAAATTGAGGACCTACAGTTTAAAGTGGGATCCGAACCACGGTGGAGGCCTGGCATTCCCCACATTCACAAGTTGTGATTAATACACGTCTTGTCAGAGGTAAAGGAAGGGTTTGGTAATCAGATAAATTTGTGCTGGGACCAAGGATTGAACCCCGGACCCCAGAAGTGTAGCTATCAAAATATGAATTTGGTATACAGGGTGTTCCCAGGTTAAACGACTAAACTTTGGAATGTGGGGAATGCCAGGCCTCCACCGTGGTTCGGATTCCACGTTAAACTGTAGGTCCTCCATTTCATCTCACAATCACCCTACCATTACACATTAGCGTAAGTGCGTACAACCCGAACGGGTAGTAAGACGCGGTGCTAATAATAATAATAATAATAAACTTTGGAAAGTGATAGAGGGTCAAAAAACAAACTCAAAATGCCTTTAAGAGATTTTCTCGTTTTGGCTTTCTTTTCGCGTAAACAGTAAAACACTTAAATAAAACAGAAGTTTTTCTGTAGAGGTCCTTGGCAATGGATTAATATTAATTTTCCCGGAAGATGGATCGGTCTTGCTGGATCTGTGGCTTGGCCTCCGTGTTCACCCCATTTAACGCCATTTTTTATGTATGTGGAGCTCTCAAGTAAAAAGTGTATGAAGTGCCTGTTAATGACCTCCAATCATTTAGACAAAGGGTAACGCAAGTATGCGAAGAAACAACAGTTGCACAATATCGGTCAGCCACTTATTCTGTCACTGATAGGTGCAATGCTTGTATCCGGGCCGGAAGCCGTCAATTTGAACGAAATAAATAAAATCATTTATCTAACACACACCTATATATTTTTTTCTCTACACGTGAAAAGGAAGCAAAATTGAGCAGATCTCCAAAATACATTTTGAGCTAATTTTTTTTAACCCACTACCACCTCCTAAAATTTTGACGTTTAACCCGGGAACATCCTGTATAGTAATACAGGATTATTCAGATATACAGCTTAAAAATTATACGGGTTGCATTGGGAGAAAAGACACAAGAATTTCCACGTAATGAAGTTGGGATTGGCGAAGCTATAAAACGCCAAAGTTGTCTCAGTACGCACCAGGGGCGTAGGCAACACACCAATCTTTACCACATAACAAGTGGAGGTGTGAATTATGACTAGAAACAAGTATTGAATTGTCTGACAACAGGTACCCATAGAGAATTGCTGATTTTTTTCAAAATTATAGTTGTTGGCCCTGACAAGGGCAGATTTTGATAGTGGACTGCTAAAGTAGCCCCATGTCTTCTTTGGTGCTGACTGACAGCTGACGAATTTGAAAAATTATCAGACCAAATTATGTATACCTACGCCGAACCAAATGATCTGCAAAAACATGTGTTTAGCAGCTGTCACTTCTGACAGTAAAAATTTAGGTATATACCAAAATGTTGACTGTCAGAAGTCAGCTGTCATTCAGCACCAAAGAAGCCATGAGGCTACTGTAGGGATGCCTGTGCTAATTTACGTGGCGTGCTACATGTGTTGCCTATCCTCTGGGTGCAAACGACACCAAATTTGACGTTTTACAGCACCACAAGTTCATCACGTGACCCGCCTCGGTGGCGTAGTTGGCTAACGCGCAAGTTTCGTGTAGAGCTAGACTGCAGAGGACGGGGAGATCGAGGTTAGAATCACTCTTGGGTGAACCGAGGGAGGTTTCTCCTAAATCGTTTTCCACTCTCCTTCCAGGCTAATGCGGGTTCACTTCTTCTATATTCAACCGTCCTAATTCCTAACCCATTAGCGTAATTAGTACTTAAACGTATAATACGAACGGGTAGGTAGTAAGACGCGCTACTAAGTATTCATCACGTGGAAATACTTGTCACCTTCTACAACCTGTAAGCCCTATATTATTATTATTATTATTATTATTATTATTATTATTATTACTATTATTATTATCACCGCGTCTTACTACCCGTACGGGTTATACGCACTTACTCTAATTTGTAATGGTAGGGTGATTGTGAGATGAAATGGAGGACCTACAGTTTAACGTGGAATCCGAACCACGGTGGAGGCCTGGCATTCCCCACATTCACAAGATGTCTTGTCAGAGGTGAAGGAAGGGTTTGGTAATCAGATAAATCTGTGCCGGGACCGAGGATTGAACCCCGGCCGCCAGCAGAGAAGTCTGACACCTTTTCCCTAGACCACCAAGTCACCAATACCTAACACATTATTAGTATAATTATTACATAACCGTATAAACGAGTATTATGAGCATTATTATTATTATTATCACCGCGTCTTACTACCCGTTCGGGTTATACGCACTTACGCTAATGTGTAATGGTAGGGTGATCGTGAGATGAAATGAAGGACCTACAGTTTAACGTGGAATCCGAACCACGGTGGAGGCCTGGCATTCCCCACATTCACAAGATGTCTTGTCAGAGGTGAAGGAAGGGTTTGGTAATCAGATAAATCTGTGCTGGGTGCGAGGATTGAACCCCGGACCCCAGCACAGCAGTCCGACACCTTAACCCTAGACCGCCAGGTAACCCAAGCCCTATATTCTTTTACCTGGAGATATGATTAACCTTGTATATGTGCCTATTTATTAACACATTCACTATAATACATTTAAAATATAAGATAGTTATAGTTAAATTCTATTTTTTAAAGACAGATCAGTGTAAAAGTTGTTGTCCAAAAAAATAAAAGGTACAGACCACCTGAAACATATCCACGAAAACGCGCGTGCACAATGTCTCAAAACTTACCCTCCTCATCCCTACCTAATTAGTATAAATATGGAGACAGCCCGCACTGTTAGAAAGACGTGGAAGGATAGAAAATAAATATATTGATTCTACTTATTTTGGATTGAAAGTTGCTTTACAGAGATTATTTTTGGAATATTTTTTTGTTGGTATGTTGAGATCTTAAGGTGGGGTGGAAGAGGAAGCGAGAAAAGACAATTGTTGTTTCAGTTTATATAGTAATTTTTTTTACAAAATAAATCAAATATTTCTCCAGTATAAACATGGAATTTAATTTTCTTCACATCTGAATATTTGAGCATGGCGGCATTATCTAATAAATTAAATAACCAAAACTATTATTTATGCTTTTAGTGAGGATTACTCCATCTAGATATCATATTATGAAAATTGAAAAATGAAACTCTGACACAGGAACCGTACCCGGGACCTTTGGCCTAGTACTCCAATGCTCTAACCACTGAGCTATCCAGGAATCATCCCGTTCCCAGGACCATTATTCACTCAATCTCAGTGGTTCTGGAATTTAATGAAAACTTTTTCTCATGACTTAAAAAGTTTGTTAGATAACCATATTCTGAAAATTGAAAAATGAAACCTGAACATGGGAATCGAACTTGAGACCTTTGGCTTAGAACGCCAATGCTCTAACCATTGAGATTAAGTGAAGAATGGTCATGGGAACAGGACGATTCCTGGATAGCTCAGTGGTTAGAGCAATGGCGTACTAAGCCAAAGGTCCCAAGTTCGATTCCCGTGTTCAGGTTTCATTTTTCAATTTTCAGAATATGGTTATCTAACAAACTTTTTAAGTCACGAGAAAAAGTTTTCATTAAATTCCAGAACACCCTTGACAGATATTAAAGAAATTTTGTGGTCATGTGCGAAAAAAATATATTATTTGCTATCATTATACTGAAGCAATATTTTGTTTATTTGGCCCAAAATTTTTGCCATAAAAACCGCAAAAACACTGGCTTTTTAACTCGTTGCCTTCCATACCACTTTAACTAAAGCACTGCAGTCGGATATGGATATGGAGAAACGCTTTTGGTAGTTAAAAAAGGTGCTTAGAAACCGCTACATACTTATACGTCCGGTAATGTTATCGTCATCTGCCACCTTTGATAAACATTATCAATACCTAAAAAATAATACTAGTAAAAGGGTAAAATATTAACAACTTTTGCTGCCAAAAATAAGTTTGTATATCCTAAAATTTGTTCTTATCTAAATCTTAGCATAAATATATAACCAGGGCATGCATTAGGACCAAGGCCGTAGCCAACCAATACTTTAAGGGGGGAGGGGGTATTTGGTAGGCACATCCCCCAATTGCTGGAAGATAGAAAAAAAATTCTAAATAATAAACAGTTCTAGACGCTGTCCGAAGTGTTTTTTTATGGTAAAATAAAACCCTAACTGCTGAATTTTTGGAAAATTTATAAATATTAAACACATTTTGAAGCTCTGTGAAGTGTTTTTTTATGGTAAAATAACTCCAAAAATGCCGAAGGCTAGGGAAATTTCTAAATATTTAACACCTATAGAAACTATCTGGAGTGCCTTTTATGGTAACACAGCCACCTAATTTGTATTTTTATCTTAATTTTGATATGGTTTGAACCATAAATAAAGCCATATATATTTTGTTCATAAAATTTCACTGGGGGTTTGAACCCTCAACTCCCCTCCCCCCATGGCTTTTATTAGGGCAGTTATGAAGTGTTATGAAACTACGCTTGGAAAAAAACAAACTACTTGCATATGATTTAAAGCATTTAAGTGGCTTTCAAAATACTAGTGTATGACCCTTCAACCAGAAGTAATCTCGAAGACAACACGTTTTACTGCACTTAGAATAGTAATTACCTTCAACAAGTCTTGTCTTCTATTAAGTTTACAAATGTTCTTTATTTCACTCTTGCGCGCTTAAAACTTAAAAACGCTAAAAATTATAAGTTTTTTTTAGCTCCCTAAGCAACTTTATTCTCTTGTAAATTATATTTACAAAAATCAATATTATATTTTTGGTAATGCCTTTTGATTAAAATAATAGTTTCACCACTAACCTCAATTAATTACACTAATGGGGTAATGATGAAGAACGTAAACTTTTAAGGAAATACACCCACCTTTGTGCTGAGGAAGAGTGAGAAAATATTTAGAAAAAAAACATCTCAGTACAACCACCGGTAGGGATTCGAACCTCAAGCTAGCTAGCTATCACCGATAAACTAGAATATATAAACATTTAGTTTAATCCACGTACCAACTGATGCGGTCTGTTTTGATTTAAAGAACTGGAAATATTATATTAATAATAATAATAATAATATAATAATAAAAATAATATTAGCACCGCGTCTTACTACCCGTTCGGGTTATACGCTTTAAGTACTAATTACGATAATGGATTAGGAATTGGGAAGGTTGAATTAGATGAAGTGAACCCGAATTTGCGTGGAGGGAGAGTGGAAAACTATTTATGAAAAACCACCCCCAGTTCACCCGACCGAGATTCGAACCTCGATCTCCCCGTCCTCAGCAGTCGAACTCAACAAGACAAGCGTGTTAGCCAACTACGCCACCAAGACTGGTAATATTATATTTACAGTCATAAAATATCGACCAAATAAACCAAACATCTATATATTTACTATGATTCATGAGCTGATGAGGTGACCTGGTGCTCTAGGGGTAAGGTGTCAGACTTCTATGCTGGCGGCCTGGGTTCAATCCTCAGTCCCGGCAAAGATTTATCTGATTACCAAACCCTTCCTTCTCCTCTGACAAGACATCTTGTGAATGTGAGGAATGCCAGGTCTCCACCGTGGTTCGGATTCCACGTTAAACTGTAGGTCCTTCATTTCATCTCACAATCACCCTACCATTACACATTAGCGTAAGTGCGTATAACCCGAACGGTAGTAAGACGCGGTGCTAATAATAATAATGAGCTGATGAACAGCTGAAAAATTAAATAGTTGATTTAGCATCATGTTTCTTTACAGTCTCCATGCAATCTCTGAATCATTATTACCCATTTTTCTCACCTTATACAATGTAAGTGGGTTTGAAGTAATATGTTTGTCTATTAGATGATTAAATTTACCATAAAAGCTTTTTTTTAATACTTTGAGGTATTAACGTGCATTCCTGAACCAACTGATTATATCAGCACACGACTCATAAGCTAACTTAAATCTAGCACAGACACAACATTCAGTCCACGGTGGTTAATTCATCACTGTGAAATGGGAAAATCACATTGGTAAAATTTTCGGCCATACCAGGAATCGAACCCGCAGTGCTTAAGTCAGTAGACAGACTCTACCTACTTAGCTAAGGTTTTGGACGTTATTAAAATATTGTCAAGGGAACTATTCCTGACTGCCGAAACGCATACGTTTAAAAATTCCGTTTTATTTAATTTTGTTTGTTATTTTAAAATATATATCAACTATAAAATAGAGGTGAAGGTATAAACAGGTCCCTAAGGATTTAAAAATCTTAAATTTCAAGTTTTATATTTTGAAAAAAATTATCAAGAATTAAAATTTTACCCATTTTCAACGACGTTGTGCCCTAAAGGTAGTACTTCAGAGATCTAGCCATCCCCAAACAAATAAGGTATTTTATAATAGGTTCACAATAGAGTTTCCGCTAAGATATATGAGAATGGCTAGGATTGTTTTGAAGCTTCAGAATTGATATTCTATTAAGAATTAAGAATACACCATAATGTGTGGTGATATATCTTCTGGTAGCCAACCCCTGATTTCAAATAATACAGTAGGTTTGATGGGCTAACGCCTGACATATGACCATTTCAACAATGCGAGAGGTGACCTGGTGGTCTAGGGGAAAGGTGTCGGACTTCTGTGTTGGGGGTCCTGGGCTCAATCCTCGGTCCCAGGACAGATTTACATAATTACCAAACCCTTCCTTCACCTCTGACAAGACGTGTATTAATACACAACTTGTGAATGTGTGGAATGCAGGCCTCCACCGTGGTTCGGATCCCACGTTAAACTGTAGTCCTCCATTTCATCTTACAATCACCCTACCATTACACATTAGCGTAAGTGGGTATAACCCGAACGGTTAGTAAGACACGATGCATAATATAATAATAATAACAATAACAATAATAATAACAATAACAACAACAATGCGAGGGACACATAATTAAGAAAAAAAAATCAAACTAAGGTAAGCTTCACCGGATTGGTACCCCACGCACCGCACCTTGAGCGGGAAAAGGGGGGATGGGGGGGGGTGGGGGTACCCACTTCCGCACTGACGTCACGGGTAGAGACTCGGTTCGCCCAGGTGTTCTCGAGCCAGAAGACGAGCTTCTCGTTTGATGTGCTCAAGGAAGTACTGTTGCATTTCTGTTATTGTTGGATTTGTTTCATGTTTATAATTGTGCTTTTGTGAATTATTCACCGTATTGTTTAAATATGGAAAGCCAGGAAGAGTTTGAATCTATTAGTTGTCTTTTAATTAAAGAGGAGAGAAGAAAATGTAGGAAACGACGATTCTGGGTTCACAGCATCAACAGGAAAAAGAAATACCACACATTATTTCCTGATATGGTTGAAGATGAAGTCAAAGATTACGGAACGCATTTGATTTTAATTCCTCGCTCAGACTTTCTGTCGAATGGTGGAATGGTTGAGAGTCCGTTGCCGGTGGTACAGACGTAATGGGCGCATATTGGTAACAAATAATGTTACGAATTATTTGTACTTTCCACTAGACCAGTTGAGGGAGTTGTTTAACTTAAGTTGGGGCTGTAGGGAATGCGAGAAAAGGTAAGTGTTTATGTAGTTTTCATTGCGACACAATTTTTTTTGGATAAAATAAATCAAATATTGCTCTAGTACAAACATATAGTTTAATTTTCTTACTATGGTGACCTCAACAGTCCTTGAATATCTGTGAAGGGTGTCCTGAGAATTTAATGAAAACTTTTTCTCTTCATTTAAAAAGCTCCTCATCCAATGTCGCTATGCTACGGTCACAGCAGACAATAATACAAAAAGTTTTAATACCCTTTTTGAGGTTCAGAAGAGTCACAACTATTTTTTTTTTTGCATCACGTCTTGCTTCCAGCCCGGGCTATACGCGTGTTTACACTAATGAGGTAGTGATGAGGAAGGTAGAGTATTAGAGGAAATGTATCGGAATTTGCGTATCGAGGGAAAATAACCCATTAGTAACACCGGGTCATGATATGATGACCTCTCCAGAAAACAAGAACTACAGATGGCTAGCGCCTTAGCCCGCGTTTCCACGGCTACATTATTGTAACAAATATCGAAGAGTGAAGATTCTTTCTCTTCTTTCAAGTATCCGTTGCTTTATGTAAGATCATATCGGAAACCTGTTCGTGACAAGTAAGTAAAATTACCCTGTACATTCGTAGAATAATAGTAGGGATGTCATAAACAAAGAGCAGAAAGGATTAATATTTTTTTCAAGGTCACACAATCAACACCCGTGTGTTTTTCCCATGACTTATCTTGATGTGTGCCAACAGTTTTTACCTCACGGGTAGGTTTTTAATGAAGGCGAACTACACTACACTTCCGTGCTCCTTGGATTCCTTTAGCAGTGAGGGGAGCGTGTGCTATTAGTTTGCAGGTAGGCTACTTATCGGGAGACGCACGTGCACGTGTTTCAACACCATTCAGTGGTTGTAAGTGAGACTGACCAGTGTTGATCAGGTCTTCGTTGTTCACTCACGTATCAAACTATTATTCGAAAAAATAATAATAGGTAAGTTTGAGAATCACATATAATGATAAAGAACTTTCGCGATTTCAAGATGAGTTAGTGAAGCATAAATATTGATTAAAAAAAAAAGCTCGTGATTGCAATATGTGCTAGTGAATCATGAATATCGATAAAGAACGTTCGTCATTTAAATATGAGTTAGAGAGTCATAAATAGTGCTTACGAAAGCTTGTGATTGCAAAATGAGTTAGATATTTATAAATGGGAATAACAAAAGCTCGTGATTGTAAGATGAGTTAGAGAGTCATGGATAGCGATAACAAACCTTCGTGATTGCAATATGAGTTAGAGAGTCATAAATAGTACTTACAAAGCTTGTGATTGCAAAATAAGTTAGATATTTATAAATGGGAATAACAAAAGCTCGTGATTGTAAGATGAGTTAGAGAGTCATGGATAGCGATAACAAACCTTCGTGATTGCAATATGAGTTAGAGAGTCATAAATAGTACTTACGAAAGCTTGTGATTGCAAAATGAGTTAGATATTTATAAATGGGAATAACAAAAGCTCGTGATTGTAAGATGAGTTAGAGAGTCATGGATAGTGATAACAAACCTTCGTGATTGCAAGATGAGTTAGTGAGTCATAAATATCGTTAAAAAACGTTCGGGATTGCAAGATGAGTTAGGGAATCATTAAATATCGATAAAAAAAAACCCTCTTGATTGCAAGATGAGTTAGATAATTTTAAAGAGTGATAACAAACTTGCGTAGTTGTAAGATTAGTTTAATTTAATAGATAGGAAATAGAAGCGTAATTTTGAAAAAATGCATCCAAGTAGCGTTAAGAGGTAAACTATATGTGGAATACCACCCTTTAGTGAACTTGGCCGATTTTCGAACAACAACTCCATGTCAACGACTACTCGATCTATTTCTAGCCTCGCGTCTTTAGACCGAATGAATCGTCTCTTTAGTTCTAACATTTCGCAAACGGAGGAGGATCATTTTCATGACTCTTTGAAACAATTGACGTGATTATGATGTTTATATTTCAGTGCTTTCCGAAATCTCAAACACAGTTTCAGACATGGAATGTACTACTATTTGGCCTGCTGATGACGGGGAGATCGAGGCTCGAATCTCGGTCGGGTCCAATGAGGGTGGATTTTCCTAAAATTGTTTCCCACTCTCCTGCCACACAAATGGGGGTAAATCACCTCTACACATTCTTACTTCCTCCTCTCTAACCCATTAGAGTAATATTATAATACCCGCCTCGGTGCGTAGTTGGCTAACGCACCTGTCGTGTTGAGCTCGACTTTCTGAGGACGGGAGATCGAGGTTCGAATCTAGGTCGGGTGAACTGGGGGGGGGGTTCCTAAATGGTTTTCCGACATCCCTCCACGCAAATGCGGGTTCACTTCCTTTAATTCAACCTTCCCAATTCCTAATCCAATAGTGTAATTAGTACTTAAAGCATATAACCCGAACGGTTAGTAAGACGCGGTGCTAAATAATTTTTTTTTAATAATATTTGCGTACAGCCTGAATAGGTAGTAAAGCCGATCCCATACTATTCGCGAATGCGGACGAATGTTTCGGCCAAATATTCCCCTACATTCTTCACTCAATTCTGTCATGAAACCTACATGATTATTCACCTTCTGTGGACTTCACACACTTCTCTCGAACGTCTACCCCGAATATTAGATCAGATCATTCATTTCGGTGATAGAAGGCTGCCAATGCACATTGGACCGCGCAAGTGATGACGTCACTGCAGTTTCTGTGTGTTATTATAACGTAACACGCCCGGAAAACCCGGAAGAAAATGGAAGGGAGGGATGGTATCTCTCAACAAGAGTAGGACAAGGTAAGGGAGAATAATTCAATAAAAGAAGGAGGGTGTATAAGTGATGTTGATAGGTTATACGTGTATATGTGCTGTGTGTATGTATAAAATCTTGCATGCATATAAGAATAACTAGATCATTTAGTTAACAATTAGTTACTAACTAAGGATTTAATCAAACAAGAGTAAAAAGGTAAAAATTCACAGGTTATTTTTCTACTTAATGATTCCTACTTTCCCTCAACGTATATTTTATTAAATTACTCTAGTTTTTACTTCCTCAGACCTAATCAATTAGTGTAATTAAGTGCGTATATCCGTTGTGTCGTGGAATTTAGTAAAAAAAAAGTTTTTTTTACCTAACTCTTTAGATTCAAACTTTAGTAGGGGTAGCAGTGCAGTGACCTCGTGACCTACTCCTTCTCACCCCTCTCTCTGAGATCATTGACCTACTTTTAAGGTCATTGGGGTTTTTTCCCGGTGACGTCACGTCTTTCCTTGTATGAGGTCATTGATCCTAGATGACCTCATCAAAATGTTGCAATTAGCTACAAATTAAGAACAAATTATTGCAATCATAGAAACCTGAATTTTTAAAAGTAGTGGACCAAATTCACTGACGTGTCACATCATGGTTACTAAGTAATGATAATAAACAAATGCTAATACACCTTCAGATATTTACACCTAATATCATATAAAGTATGTCTGAAGGAAAAAAGTTGGACAGCAGTGAATATATAGGGTATTTCCTCTTTGGGCTACCGTGCTATAGTTTGACGACCACTCCACCAAGTTATTTAAATTTGTATCAATTGCACGGAAGTACAAAACAGTATCACGGCATAATTAATTTTATCCTGAAAATTTACACCTGGACACAGGAATTGAATCGGGGACCTTTGACTTAGTATGACAATGCTCTAACCTCTGAGCTTTCCAGGAATCGTCTCGTGTCAAGTGTAATTCTTCACTCATATCTTAAGGCAGAGTCTATGATGGACGTGCGGAAATCATCGGCTACAAATATGTGATTTATTAAGAGGACTAGCTATTAGATAAAGCAGTCACCTTCGACTCGGTAGTTGACTTAATGCCGCCATTTGTACAATTATTATAATTGTAAGGGATTGCATAATTAAGATTAAAATAGCCAAGTCTATTATTTGTGCTTTTATGATATCTAGATGAAGTAATCCTCACTAACAGCATAAATAATAGCTTGGGCTATTTGATTTTTAAATATTTTATTTTATGTTCTTTTCCTGACTATTTATATACCGTAGCTTACAAACAAAAGTAAGTTAATTAATAAATTAAAGAATAATGTATTGTTTCCTCAACACATAAAATTATGTAATGGCATAGTTTAGTTTTCATTGTTGTCTAGCTGCAGAGTAAATATTATTCGTATCCCGCATTAACTGATGCGTGATTTAAATGTTAATTTATTGTCTGTTTTATTTACCATTACACATTTATTAATATTGTACTAACCATGACGTGAGATTTAATTTCATTTCAAGAAGGAAAGTCTTAATTAATTAGATAGCTATAACTACTAAAATATATATATTTTTAGATCTTAGTGTAAAACGTGATTCATTGTTAGTTTAATCAATTTTCCAGAAGCGGGTATTACCATGTACAGATGTACTATTTAAAGCGCATCCCTTCTTTTTCTGGTGAGTGAAAACTTCAGGCTTAAAGATAGTAAAAGTGCAAACAGGGGATAGGAGAATGAATAAACAGCAAATATTTTCTAAAGTTTCAAGTCAATTAAAGCTACTTTAAAAGCGAACACTAATAGGAAACTAAAGTAACTATTGTGTTGGTATTTTTTTTACTGATTTATTGATTTACGTTGATTAAAATGTATTAATATCATTAAAGTTTATTGTAGAATATAATAACGATCTATAAAAACGTTCTAAATAAAAAAAAATCTTAAACAGAAATTCGAGCCCTGTTTTCTTTTAGCATTAGGCGCAGTGGTGGCTCGTGTATAGGCACTGCGGAACTGCAGCACCCCCGATTTCCACTTGATATTATCGATAACATTTAATATAATGAGTCCTTTTTTTCTTTAATTCTTTCTTTATTTTTGTAGTACAATATATATTCCTTAAGCTTAATGTCAGTATATCAGTAGCCATCCCCCAGTTTATGAAGAATATACAAAAATCTTTGTATGGAACTGTGCGCTTCACAGTACCAGCGACGTGGTGTTTGACTGTTGTGCGCATGCGCATATAAAGGGGGGGTGGAGAGGAAGGCGGACTGCCAGGTAGAGAGAGCACTGTTGCTCTCGCAGTGCTGACTCTGGCGTGATGGCAGAAGGAAGTATTTTTTTACTCATCTTGTGTTGTGCTTAAAAACCGTGTACTATATTCTTAAATATGATACAGTGTAGAAGAGTGTAGAATTAGATTATTATTCCAGCTATTATATTAGATTCATTTTTTTCGGTTCTTTTATTTAACAGAAAGACTAAATGCGCTTGCAATACTTTCAATGGAGAAAAATTTCCTCAATTGTCATCCAGGATCAAGGAGAAAATTATTGAACTTTTTGCGCAAATTAAAACAAGAAGAATGTATTTAATTTTTTAAATGAATAGATAAAGCTTGAACTGTAACAATTTAAGTTAAAGTAAGTAAAAAAAGGTTTTTTTTTGTTAAGATTTTATCAAGTTCCTGAATAATTTTTTTATACATTTTTATTTTCTTTTACACAATTTTAAAACAAAGGCTAAACATTTTCTGGAGAAGCCCCACTAATTTTAGGTACGAGCCACCACTGATTAGGCGTTTCGCCCACGGAGATACTTGACTACGAGTGGACTTGTTAGTGATTCAAGTCACTAAATGGTTGTTACTTATGTTTCACACACGATGCTACGCAAAAGTCTCTAGCATTTCAATCACTTTCGTACTATATAGTGCATGCACCTTCTTCGGGTTTCTAGAATATTTAATATGTATTAATATAAATTGTGTATTCCCTCGAGTGCCGGGAGGATTTAGTTCTCTATTATTATTACAGATATAAGAGGCGTAACCAAATAATATTTTAGATTTATCAAACAATGAACTTATAAAAGTGACTAAAGTACCTGAAACTATTGGATAAATAGTTTAAAGATCTTATAATTAAAAAAAAAAAGTTTCATTCAGACTTTGCAAAAATCTCTTCTTATTATTACTATTATTATTATTATTATTATTATTATTATTATTATTATTATTATTATGTAAAATAGTTAGCTAGTTAATTCTGGTTTTTTGTTGAGCATTCTTCAAAATATATAATATATCTCATATATCTGCTTTAAAATTGAAAGAGTACTAAATATGTAAATAAATCCTTAATAAAAACCAAAACAAGGCAGATCAAAACATATTTTGGTTTATATCCTATTCAACATTAATATGAAGCTTGGAATAAAAAATTGACATGTCATAAAACATTCTATCTAAAATTTTGGTTTTTTTTTAAAAGTGATTTAAATTGTGAAATAACAGTCTTTCTGTGTTTCATATTTTTCCAACAATTTCAATTAAACCTATTTCGGTGGCAGCATAGTTTAAGGCACTACACTCACAGTAGACTAGACTGCCAATGACGAGGAGATGGAGGTTCGAATCTCGGTCGGATGTACTGAGATTTTTTTTTCCAAAATGGGTTTCCACTCTTCCTCCAAGAAAATGCGGATACACTCACTATAAATACAACCTTCTTCAATAAAAAACCATTAGCGTGATTAGTGAGGTGGGGTGAGGTTCGGCGCTAAAAAATAATCAGTACAATTCAATTAAAATAGTTTTCGTATTTCTGGTTCCTTTCGATTAGCTATCTCAACCGTTTAGATGACGTCAATTCACCGCATATCCGTTTTTAACACAAGCTCCGGAAATGATTTGTTTTCAATTAATACATTTTAGGGAGAGACGTTATTAATTGTTATGCCAGGCACAGTTAAAAAAACACACATCTTGCAGTTAGGTTGTCCTTTCTCTATGGAGAAGATCCCACCGAGCTAACAAGAATTACAAACACTTGCAGTCTTGCAAACAAACAAAATATTTCTACAGTAGTTGAGTAATATACTGTAGCTTGTAACTCAATCAAAACTCATACATCCTCCTAGTGTTTTCAAGTACTACCCAGAATAAGGTATGATAAGTAATCTCTTTCTATAACTTATGTATTAATTAAATTAATTAGTGATTTCAAGTACGCTATTATGACCGGATTCCTATAGAAGTGTTTGAGATTTATTAAAAAAAAAAATCTTTTGCTGTAGATTTACCTAAAAATCCCAGAAAATCTGAACTTTTGCCGGGCTTCACCACAAATCCTAAGATTTGGACCATATATATACAGGGTGCTCGAAAACTCATAGCCCAGACTGCACATATAGTTTTACTGGACCAAAAGTAATACAAAATCCCTATACACACACTTACATTCTGAAAACTATGCTAATACCATTAAATTGTGTTCAAAGTTTTGGCGTACAGCGCCGGAAGAGCAAAGCTATTGAGGCATGCGTGTACAACGGGTTGCATAGGAGCTAGGCACGCAACACTACACACCTCGACATCTTGGAGCACGGCAGCAGAACATACCACAATTCATAGTAAACAACACACCAGTCCACCTAGAAATGAGAATACTTTCTGAGGGTCATCATCAACGGTTCTAAATCACAGAAAATGCTTGCCCTTATTACAAGTGCAATGCCACGCGCCTAGCTCATATGCAACTTGTTGTACACGCATGCTCGACAACTTTGCTCTCCCGGGCTGTACGCCGAAACATTGAACACAGTTTAACGGTATTAGCATAGTTTTCCCGATGTAAGTGTAGAGGTATTTTGTATTACTTTTGGTCCAAGCAAGCTATATGTTCAGTTTGGGCTATGAGTTTCCGGACACCCTGTATATATGTATATATATAACGAAAGAGTTCAGCTCACTATTTTTTTTTATAGCACCGTGTCCTACTGCCCATTCGGACTACACACTTATATAGGTCTACTAATTACGCTAATGGGTTAGGTATAAAAAGGTTTAATTTAGATTAAGTGCATCCGCATTTGCGTGAAGCGAGAGTAGGAAAACAATTTAGGAACCCCCAACTGGGATCGAACCACAATCCCCCTCCGTCATCGGCAGTCTAATCTATTACGAGATTATAGTGCCTTAGACAATGGGTGGCTAAATAGAGAATTAAAACATTATAATAACTATGATCCTATAGCTTAAGAATGAACTTTTTGTATTAAGTCAAGATGGAGGACTGTCACACATGGTTATAGTATTTAGGTCGGTTTGGTTGCCAACGCGTGAATTGGTGCAATGCATATTGCATATTGTTAAGTCAGTGCCAACTGGTTATTAAAAATAATTGTACCCAGGCAACAATTATATAAGTCAATTTTTATATATACATACAAAGTCAACTTGATCGATTTTTGCGTTGGCAACCAAACCTACCTAACTTGAATTCTGTCCCTAAGAAAAAAGCAAACTTTTGAAGGCAAATCAATTACTTACATAATACATAATTTTATTCCTGTAATACAAGGCAACTTCCCGTCCTTCGTGCCTCTAATCGTCCGGGCTATCCATGCAACTGTTAGTGGCAATGTGTGTAAACAAGGCATTCTACAAAATACCTAGGCTTTCTATATAATCCCTAAGTGGTTTCAGCAAAGTATGAAATAAATTTGTTTTGCTATTATTATTATTATTATTATTATTATCACCGCGTCTTAGTTCCCGTCCGGGTTATACGCACTTACGCTAATGTGTAATGGTAGGATGATTGTGAGATGAAATGGAGGGATATACAGTTTAACGTGGGATCCGAACCATGGTGGAGGCCTGGCATTCCACACATTCACAAGTTGTGATTAATACACGTCTTGTAATAGGGGAAGGAAGGGTTTGGCAATCAGATAAATCGGTGCCGGGACCGAGGATTGAACCCCGGACCCCCAGCACAGAAGTCTGAAACCTTACCCCTAGACCACCAGGTAACCTAGTTCTGCTGTTGTATTTCATACTTTTCATAGGAAATTTATAGAATAACCGGTCATTATAGATTACCGAGAACAATAGCTAACCTAACCTAACTTAACCTGACTACCCTATTCTAAAATAATCTAACCCGAGCAACTTAAATCCTAGTAATTAGGTGACTCTGCAAGAAAACGGCACAATACTTACATAAAACTGGATAAAATAATTGTTTACATATTCCGGAACCTCAAAAATACAAATAACTTGAAAATAAGCATGAAATACAACAGCAAAACTCGTTTGTTTCATATTTTGCCAAAACCACTCTGGCATTATATAGAAAGCCTAGGCATTTTATGGAGCACCTGGATTTCACACATTGCTGGTGACATATCTACTATAATTGTGTAGCGATGAGAGAGGTAGAATTCAAAGAAGCGTACCCGCATTTACATAGAAAGAGTGTGTGTGAGAAAAAAACAAGAGGAGACTGTAACCTATACCCACGTGCCCACCCAATGACGCTGATCTATACAAAGACAAAAGCTAGTTAGATGATGTACTGTACATATATCAAGTGAATTTTTATAACCGTTACACTTATTTTTATATGTCGACGATATTAAATCACGATGTAATTTATTTTAGTGTTATCTTCATTGATGCTTTAATATTTTCGTCAGAATTATATAGCATCCTTTTCTTCATTTAGAGATATTTGAAGAACCCATTTTTTTGCTAATCGTTTAACCTTAAAAAAATTAACATTATTTGGATTGTTTTCTGTTATCTAATCTTTCTTATAGCCTCATTTAATCCAAACTTCATTAAATCGTAAGGGCTTTGCTTAAGTCAGCGGAAATGCTTAATTGTTTAAATTTATGTGCAGATATCACACGATGGCTCGAAGAATAATATCTGCGCACGTTTTGGTGATAGCAATATTTGCTTCTTCTGCGCCAGGTAAGACATCCTATATATATATTTCCTTCTTGTGTAAATTGACCAGCCTTCACAAAGCTAGGTTCAGGTAACGGCCCCACCCCTTACCATAAAACAACTCCTCCCAAAAGAGTAAACTCAGCCTGAAAATTACAAAGAAAACATAAAATACAATGGTCATTTTGTTCAAGTGAATACTTGCAAATTGTTCAAATGAAAACAATCTTCAAATACCGTTGACTAATTACTTGTCTGAAAAGGTTTGTTTATTTAAAGGGGGTGAGTTGTGAGAGGGAGGAGGGTGGAGTGGTATTGATGACACTTGAAATATTGTGTTCGGGCCACCATACCTTCACAACGAACATTGTGAAAGTGAGTTGTTTCACTTGGAAGTGTTGATATCACTGATGACTGCAACTACAGTAGCCCCATGGCTTCTTTGGTGTTGACTGACAGCTCACAGATGACTTCTGACAGTTAACATTTAGGTATATACCTAAATTTTGACTGTCAGAAGTGAAAGCTGTTAAACACATATTTTTGCAGATCATATGGTTTGGCGTAGGGATAAATAATTTGGTCTGGTTACTTTAAAAAGCCATCAGCTGTCAGCTGTGAGCTGTCACCAGCACCAAAGAAGCCATGGGGCTACTGTAGCACTCCCCAGTGCCCAAGAACTCAACCTGGCTCAAGGAACTCAGCGAATCCTTCATAAGGCTGAATGTCTAGTGTGTACCTAATCTGTGCCTTGGTATGTACCCTCATTTCACTTTTATTGTGTTTCAGGCTTGTCTGTAGGGCTTTTACGAGACCTGGCTGCTGGTTTGAAGAGTGTGGTCAGGGGTGTGGAAAATACCACCAGAAACGTATCTGTAGAAGACAGTCCAGGTGAAAGGGGCCACACAGATGCAGGCGTCGATTTAGGCACAGTTCATAATGGAAGAGTGACCCCTGGGGATATCATGCAAGGTGGAGATTCAGACAACAACAGCAACGCCCATGATAGAGGAGTGACCCTGAGGACATCGTGGGAGTTGGAGATTCAGGCAACATTAGCAACACCCATAATGGAAGTGTGACCCCTAAGGGCATGATAAAAGGTGTCGCTTCGGTCGTCAAGAACGTCACTCAAGGTGCAAGAAAGGGCGCCAAGGACATATTTCGAGGTGCCACTTCTGTCGTAAAGAACGTCACTGAAGAGGCTGCAGACGCCGTCGAAGAAACAGTGCAGAGTGGTGTCGAGACTGTCGCACCAGGTAGGCCAACTCGAACCATACTCATACATTAGATACATTATGTCTAACCTGAAACGTAGGGGTTTTACCTTGAAGGATTACACTATGGATATACATAAGGCGTATTTTAAGAGGAGTTAGTCGTTTAATTATTCCTGTCAAACCTTACCAACAGTCCTAAATTTTTATCAATACATTAGTATAATAACTTGTGATGTTTCTTATTATTATTATTAGCACCACGTCTTACTACCCGTTCGGGTTATACGCACTTACGCTAATGTGTAATGGTAGGGTGATTGTGAGATGAAATGAAGGACCTACAGTTTAACGTGGAATCCGAACCACGGTGGCGACCTGGCATTCCCCACATTCACAAGATGTCTTGTCAGAGGTGAAGGAAGGGTTTGGCAATCAGATAAATCTTTGCCGGGACCGAGGATTGAACTCCGGCCGCCAGCATAGAAGTCTGACACCTTACCCCTAGACCACCAGGTCACCGTGATGTTTCTTATGGCTGATTTTATATATATATATATATATATATATATATATATATATATTAGCACGTCTGGGCTACATTACTCATAGCCCAGTTTGTGGTAAGATTAGCCAGTTCTAATGTACCGTTGCCCAGGGGAAGCCCGAATGTACTAATCATACATCCTTTCCATGGAGGCTCTTCCCATGTTCCCAATGAGATGAGGTGATGGTGAAAGTGAATATGAGAATGAGAGTGAGTATGATGGTGTAGAACCAATGTAAGCACTCATTGCCTAATTTAAACCTAGTTAACCAAACCCTGGTGACAGTTGGAGTGGTTCCCTTATAGGGGAAAATAACCAAAGTACCAGCTGAAAATCGAACCCGGGACACAGAAGCTCATAGTCAGGTGCACTGATCACTACACCACTGGGCCAGTTTTTAAATAGGCTGAAGCGTAGTTTTAGGGATGTGCAATTGTTTTAGTAACTTTTTAAAAGTGTACACATGGTATGTTTATGGTTGTTCCAGAGGGTAAATGCCACGACGGATTGGGGTGTTTCCCGAATACGGCCCCTTGGTGGGTCTTGGGCCGTCCGCTGCCTAACCCTCAACATCCAAAGGAGATAGACACACGATTCTATCTCTACACTAGGTGACTTTTTAAATTTTAAACCTAGTCATGATACCCTAATTTTAGACGAATTGTAACCGCATTTGCATGTAAAGAGAGCGTAAAACCATTTAGGAAAAAAAAGTAGATCTGATCAAGATTCACGACCCAGCCTTAGACCATGTGATCACCAATGCCGGTACCAGGAAACAAAAAAAAAAAGCACAAAATTCATTTAGGGGCTGAATCTAAGGAGCATGGATAGGGAGAAATTGTCTTAGATGTGGAGAGAGGGTGGGAAAACAGTATTGATAAATCGAACTTTGAAATCCACTCCCGATGTACCGGATTAAGATTTGATTCCTGACTTCAATAGAAGTAACTAAAAGGTGAAGGGGAGAAGGGGAACAAGTGGGGAATTATATTATACTCCTACCAGGATTTCAATCTCACCAATAATTTTAATAAAATATTTAAAAAAACAGATTAATTACAACCATAACACTAAATATTGGTCGAAAATTATGACCAATCTCACCCGCTTCAGTGTTCGAATGGTCTAAGCCTCAGACCAATGGTATTCAAACTGGGGTACGCGTATCCCCGGGGGTATTTAAAATTTTTCATAGGCTTGTATACAAATTTAATAATTCCATTATAAACATGGAATAATCAAGGTCAGATTTAGGGCTAGCCACAAGAGACTGAACGTAAGGACATTCTATCTGACAGCACCAGTTTGATTCTAGATGTAGATGATAGAAAATCTATAGCTTGCATTACGAACCAACAACTTTGGAAGTACAAAGTTGAAGAGGAAATTATATTTGGGGATACGCGAATACAAAAAAGTTGTAATACCACTATCTTTGACCAACCGGCCACCGAAACGGTTGAGTTTGTTCAATCTAAGGCGTTACTTACAATTGCAACGGACTAGACTGCCGACGACGGAGAGATCAGGATTCTAATTCCAATCGGACGTACTGAGGATAGTCTTTACTAAATGGTGTTATACTCTGCCTCCACGCAAATGCGGATACACTTCCACTAAATTCTACCTTCTTAAACCCAAGAGTAATTAGTACAAATGTATACAACCCAAACGTGAAGTAAGATGCGATGATAACAATATAAATAGAAGGAGCTTGTAGTTTAATATTAAATACCATTGCACACTTAAAAATTACCCCTAGCATTCCCTGTTGGATAGAATAAATGGTACGGAACTTCGCACGGACTTTCTCACTCTGTTGTTTAAAAATGGAGATATTTACTCAAAGTTCGTAATATAATATACACTAGCGAATCCGGGAACACATTGTGCTACACATACGTAAAACTTTTTTTACTCACGGTTTTAAATTTTAAAATTCTATTTTTAAAAATAACATCTTCATTTGTATATTTGGACCAATAAAAAATATCGATATTGGGTCCCCAAGGGGCAACCCTTTATATTAAAATTTTGACTCCCGGTTAAAATTTTCGGCACTTTATTAGGGGATGCACATCTTATGGTTATCGCATTGCTACTAAATTTCTCTTTTATAAATTTTGACCAATAAAATAGGTATTTATTGACTAGTGAATATAAAATGAGAGAGATGGATCATTGCTGTACAAATATTTCCCTTAAGAGGTTGAAAGAAAGAGAACTACTTTTTAGGATTCGGGGGGTCATGAAACGTCATGATTCATCAAAATCATGAGTCCGATTTTTTTGACGATCACAATACTTTCTCTACCTGTAAGATAGCGAGAAAGTAAAAATGGGAATTTACCCATCAGACCGGAGCCTTTAAAGTCATTTTGCAAAAATATTGGGAGTAGCCATTTTGTTTGGAATATTTATAAATGCTTTAAAATGAAATTTGATCAAAATCGTCAGAGTCGATTTTGAGAAAATCGACCTTTTCTCTTTTTGCCCTTCAGAAAACTATCCTTAATTTTAAAGTTAGATATCCAATTAAAAAAAACCTCGGGGCAACCCTATGAAAACCTTAGATACCAAGTTTTAACCCAATCGGTAAAATATCTTAGGCTCTAGTCAGAGTTACAAACATACAGATGGGAATTCAAAAAACACTTTTTCGGATTCGGGGGGTCATGAAAGGACGAGATTCATCAAAATCTCGAGTTTGATATTTTTGACGGGCACAATACTTTCTCTACCTTTAAGATAACAAGAAAGTAAAAAAGACAGAATAGCTCAGAAAAAAACATTATTCACACCTTTCACCTTTCCTCTCCCGACAAAAAAACTTATATACATTTATGGACGAACCATTGTCCAACCTCCCCATCACCGATGAACCAAACCGGATTGACGCCTGGCCACCAATAAGGAAAGATACAATAGAGATACATTTTTCCAGTAAAAAAAATTACCTCTTCATCCTCGACTCAGAGGTAAATAGAGTAAAACCCCACTTGACCGAACCCTTATTGTCCAAAATTTCCGATAATCTCAACACTTTTTTTTTTTTTTTTTTTTTTTGGAAAACGGGAAAAATAAATAAAAATTAAGTCAAATGAAATATATTTTTCTTTTTAACTGTTTTTAATTGTAAGAAACAGTGCTTGATAATTACATGTTGTAGTAAAAAAAAAAACGTATTTTCCTGCAACTAAAAATAATTACAGTACATATTACATGTTATACATCAGTTAAATTAATGAAAATTTGACTAAACTCATTAAAATGTAATTTAAAAATTCATGAATATACCTTATCCTTGTATCCGCCCGGTTTGATTCGAATTTTCGCTAATCTGAAATATAAAGTTTCGGCCCCAATTAGTTCGGATTAATAAGATTCTAGTCTATGTTCGCCCCCCCCCCCCCTCCCATTATGCCTCCATACCCTCGACAGCGATACGCCCTACCTTTGCACAGGTCACGGCCGGAGAGGTACTATGTGAGGAATTGGCCCGAAATTAGCATGGAAGGTTCCGACTACAATCCTGATCGGCTCACTGTGTTCATCGTTCACGGGTTCGCCAGCAACGGAAACGTCACGTGGATGGAACAGATGAAGAACGCCACTCTTGAAAAGGTGAGTGGAAGAGCTCTCTCTCTCTCTCTCTCTCTCTCTCTCTCGGTCTGAAGCGTTAAGTTACTCAAGGTGAGATAAAACGGGACGCGAGAGAGCGTGAGTGTTTTTAAAAATAGTTTTCAAACATTTTTTTTTTGGGGGGAGGGGAAAAATAGTTTAAATATTCCTACAGTAGCCCCATGGCTTCTTTGGTGCTGACTGACATCTCACAGCTGACTTCTGACAGTCAACATTTAGGTATATACCTAAATTTTGACTGTCAGAAGTGACAACTGCTAAACAAATATTTTTGCAGATCATATGGTTTGGCGTAGGGATACATAATTTGGTCTGGTAACTTTTCAAAGCTGTCAGCTGTCAGTCAGCACCAAAGAAGTCATGGGGCTACTGTACAGTTGAAACATAGTTTAATTTTTTTTCAACCTACTTTAGTGGTCGCATGATCTAACGTGCTACTCTCGCAGTAGACTGGACTGCCGATGACGGGGAGGTTGAGGTTGGAATCTTGGTTGGATGTACTGAAGGTAGTTTTTCACTCCGCCCCCCCCCCCCCCCCCCATGCAAGTGCGGGTAAACTTCCTCTAAATATAAACTTCCTAGTACTTAAAGCCATTAACGTAATTAGTACAGAAGTGTATAACCCGAACGAGTAGTAAGACGCGGTGCTAAGAAACATATATTATTTGTCTTCACATGGTGGTATTAACAATTGGTGAATATCTGTCATGAGTATAGCGGCATTAGTTGATAAACTTTTTAAAAGCAAAGTTGTCATTAATTTCCAGGACATGCTTGACAGATATCAAAAACTTTTTTTTAGCACCACATTTATATTTTCATATTATACACAATTGCATGGGTAAGAGTGGAAAACCATTTAGAGAAAACCACCCTTTGTGTGACCGACCGGGATCGAACCCCAATCTCCCTATCATCGGCAATCTAGTCAATTGCGAGTGTGACGTCTTAAATCAAGTGGCCACCGAGGCAGGTGTGAATAAAATTAAACTCTATGTTTCTACTGGAGAAATATTGGATTTCTTTTGACCAAAACATTGTTTTGATATTTAAAAAAACTGCATAAATACTACCCTTGGCTCGCTTTCCCTTCTCCCCCCCACCCCCTCACCTTAACTTGCCATTACACTGACAATGTGTCATTTCTTATAATATTTATTGACAAAGTTCTAGAATTAGCTCAAAGTAAGGATAGAATGTAATGAGGTGAACTGAATAGAAATAGCTTAATATAGGGGTGTAATGAGGTGGACTGGATAGAACTAGCTCAAGATATGGATAGAGTGTAATGAGGTGGACTGAATAGAAATAGCTTAATATAGGGTGTAATGAGGTGGACTGGATAGAACTAGCTCAAGATATGGATAGAGTGTAATGAAGTGGACTGAATAGAAATAGCTTAATATAGGGGTGTAATGAGGTGGACTGGATAGAACTAGCTCAAGGTATGGATCGAGTGTAATGAGGTGGACTGGATAGAAATAGCTTAATATAGGGTTAGAGTGTAATGAGGTGGACTGGATAGAACTAGCTGGTGTAGTATTTTTGTAAGTGCGGCTATGAACTTGAGGGTTCCATATAGTAAGTTACTAACAATATTTTTTTTTCTTCCAAATGCGGTGCCATTGGTATTTTTAATTCTCAATGTGACCCGCCTCGGTGGCGTAGTTGGCTAACGCGCTTGTCGTGTTGAGCCCGACTGCTGAGGACGGGGAGATCGAGGTTCGAATCTCGGTCGGGTGAACTGGGGGTGGTTTTTCCTAAATGGTTCTCCACTCTCCCTCCACGCAAATGCGGGTTCACTTCCTCTAATTCAACCTTCCCAATTCCTAATTCATTAGAGTAATTAGTACTTAAAGCGTATAACCCGAACGGGTAGTAAGACGTGGTGCTAAGTATTATTATTATTATTATTATTATTAATTTTCAATGTGACCCCTAAAATCAACATAATTTGACACACCTGCCTTAATAATTAAGCTGTCCGTAAACAAGTGCTTTTGTAATTTTTAAACCATTAAGAATCAATGGGAGATTCAAAGAGCACGAACGTTTCATACTTCTGTTGCGTTGCTGTGGCAACACGAGACCCCAGCAATATCATTTCCGTTACCATGGTAACGATGAGTGCAAGTACTGTACTAGAGAAGTGCGGCTAATCAGAGCGGGAGTGAGGATAAGAAGGGTAGACATAAAGGGGGGCTGGAACAAACGAGGGTAGATAAATTAAATAAATAAAGGATGATATAAAGATTTAAGAAAGAGAAAGAGCGTGGGAAATTTAGGAGAGAGAGGAGGGCTGGAGTGGAGGGGGTTGCGGGAAGAGAAAGGTGGAGGGAAGCAGAAATTTAAAGAAAAAAATATCTCAAGATTTAACTAGTGCGAATATATATATATATATATATATATTTTTTTGGACAGTAAAACAGCATGTATTCTCAAAATATGCAATAATATTTTACTACACCTTTTGCTATATAAAAAAAAAGATGACAAACAAAAATGCCGATTTCGTGCTTTCTTTATTTTTGCATTAAAGAAAATATAATGCAAACCTAATTCTTTTTGATAGAAGGCTTATACTAAAATTATATTACATAGAAAATAAAATTAGGTCATGAAAGTATACAAGGGGTGAGGAGTCTGCTGGGGTTTTGGACACCACTGACCCCCCAAAATGTCCACTTTTCTTTTAGTAACGTCTCATTACCCGTTCGGGCACACATATATTTTAATTATATTGTTGTGTTAGGGATTATAGAGATATAATTAGAGGAAATATAACCATTATTGCTTGGAGGTAGAGTGAAAAAACATGTAAGAAAAAATACCCTCGATACACCCAGCTGGGATTAGAGTCCACAACTCGCCGTCCCCAAGAAACCAAACTAGATCATCTTGAAGGCCCCCACGCACACAACAAATACAACATTTAATTGAAATCCAAACGAAACTCTTCATTAGATTATGTCAAAGAAATTACAATCATTGAGTCAAAAAATTATTATCACATTATCTAAGATACGAAAGTGATCGTTTGAGTCGTACATTCGCTTGAGGTGTTGTGTGTTGGCTAAAGCTGGCTATTTTCTTAACCTGAAACATCACGAATCATAAATTACTGTTTCTGTATAAGTTTGTTCATTTACTAACTGCAACCCAACGCCTTTATATTAAATTGTTAAAAATTATAAATGAATGCAATGAACTTCCACACCTGCTTCGGGATTCGAATATTCGAAGGCAGGGATGGGAAAACTACGGCCCGTCGGTGGGTTCAATCTGACCCGCGGGATAAATAATTTAAATGTGTTGCATTGTGAAGCAGGCTTATTTTTTAAACCTAAACAAACTGTATTTTTTTATAAAAACCATGCCAAAATAAATATTTCCAAGTTTGGTAGATTATTCCCAAAAATATATGGCAATGTTTTCATCTTTATATTCATTATGAACAAGTGTTTTCAACTATTAAAATCAGGAAAAGTGATCTTAGAAACCGACTTACTGATGAGCATCTGTCTTATCTCTTGAGACTCACCTACTCATGGTTTTACTCATCACACTCCATCATATAGCTCTTGTGAATGAACTTAAAAACACACTAAGTCACAAAGGTATTTATGAATGTTATACATTTTCTATGTATTTAAACTTATTAATGTTTGTCAGTCTATTTTGTGCGTTTATAATTTTTTTAACATTGATTTTGAAGATAAATTAATTTATAGCATTTATTTGGCCCACATAATGAAATTTGAAGGAAAATTAATTAATAAAAGATCTTAAGCCCACGAAACTTTTATTTTAATTTGGCCCTTCTATAAATAATTTGCACATCTCTGGTCTAAGGCACCACTCTCGCAGTGAACTAGACTGCCAACAATGGGGTGATCAAGGTTAGAATCTTGGTCGGGTGTAGTGAGGGATGGTTTTCCCGAAATAGTTTTACCCCCTCTCTTTCTCCACGCAAGTGGGGCACACTTCCTCTAAATATAATCTCACCAACTTGAATCTTTATGAATTGTGTTCTCTAGATGGACGCCAATGTGATCTTGGTGGATTGGGGAAATGGCGCTTCCCTACTAAACTATTTCCAAGTGTCGTCCAACACAAGGATTGTGGGCGCTGAATTGGGAAGGTATGTTCAAATATAACTACATATAAGTCATTCACGAGCTAAGTTTACCATAATGACAGCTCGAAATGTTACTAGAAGTAATCCCTAATATATCACTACGCCAACAGCTGATATCTATCACTTTGGATGACATAATGCAAACAGATGGTAATATATTAATCTGATAGTTAACCACAGTAATTTAGCCAATATTATTTATATATTTATTTGAGGTCGGATGCAAAGTTTATTTATAGTTCTATTCACCCTTAAAAAAATATTAACACCACTTTCACAAGAACTTCTAACGAACATAGCTTCAAAGTGGCGACTGACGAATCTAAACCATATGATTGAACTTAACGGTAAACAAGTTTTTTACAATGATGCAGACACGCAGTTGATGAAAATATTTTATTCAGTTAAATATTTCAAAATACGATAAAATAATCATAAAATCATTTATTGTATTTAAAAAAGACAACAATTTTCTCTTTTCTAAGTAAATACGATGCCTGTATTAAAAGATATTGATGTGTAAACTATATTACACAAAATCAGTAACGTTCCAAAACGGAGAATAAGTACTTTTAGTTATGTTTAAATTATTGTTTCGAGTTGGATAAAAAGAAATTATTTAAAAAAATGAAATAGTATGAGAAAACTTAAGTTTACGTAATTTTAAATGTAATATATAACAGGTAATTAAAGATCTTTACATTTATAACAAAACAGTGATTTTTTACAAGTGTTGGCAACCCATAACCTAAACATATGATTTTCAAACTGTCATCCAGGTAAAAACCTATCGTGAACGGAATATATGATCATTTAAAAAAAAAAATTCCATACTTTAGAGTTCGTAGTAATAATAATGACATGTCTGAGATACATTAACCTTTAGCTCAATTTTACAGAAAGATCGGCCAGTACTAATGTACAGTTGCCCAGGGGACACCCGAATGTACTAATCGTACATCCTTTCCGTGGAGGCTCTTTCCATCTCCCGATGAGATGAGAGGGTGATGATTAGTGAATATTACGGGGTGAAGACAATGAAGATCTTAACCTAGCTGAGGCCAAATTAGCCAAACCCTGTGACCCTGGGAATTATTCCCCTTTCGAGAAAAATCCCACAGTATCAACCAGGACTCGAACCAGGGGCCTCTAGGTTTTAGCCAGGGGCTCTGATAGCTCACTACACCACAAGGCCGGTTAGGGTTTGTAATTTCAAACTTTTGAAGGGGATTTTTTTAAAAATTTTAATATATATATATATACCTCAGATACTATTTCGAATAAAGGTCTAGATTTTTTGAAAGTGTTTCAATGCAAAACAAATGCAATTTTAAAACCTCTATTTAGTACAATAATTGTTTTTGTAAACGCGTTAAAAAATGGGGCTATTAGAGGCTTGGAATCGCAACTATTAATGTTATTTTCGAACTACTCGGGGCTCGACTATCTTTGCCACACGTAAAACACAACTATAGCTTCTTAATTTAAAGGATAAGGATGAGGGAGGTTCTTTTATAGTAAGGACACCCACATTTTAAGAGATAGGATATAATAAAAACCTCGGCCATAAATCACATGGGCGAAGGAAGCCCTTCATTAATGCTCGCAGCCAAGATTCGAACTTTAATCTCCGCGTCACTGGTAATCCAATCTATTGCGAGACTTATAACTTAGAACACGTAAATACCGGTGTTGGGTGTAATAATAGGGTCCCTTAAACCAGGGGTTGGCAACCTATGGCACGCGGAACGATTTTTAATGACACGCCTGACGCCGAGCCATTTGAATAAAAATACTATAAAACCTCAATGTTTAATTATTTAAAACCATTGATGTGAGTAATAAGTTTAATAACGACGTATTTTATGTTTCAATGATTCAATTGTTTTCTTTCAAAATTTCAAAATAATGTCTTCAGAACTTTAATGTTGCGAAACACATATAGACTTATAATTTTTGAATTTATTATGATTTATCTGATTTATATTAAAATGTTAAATATTCAAGAAACAGTAGTTATTTAATGTATTCGATTTAAAAACATGTTGTTACATTTATATTTTACAACATCAACTTAAATTTGTTTTAATAGCTGTACTAGTTGATTACTCTAAACATATAAACTATTTGGGTGGACTTAGGTTGGCTGGCACGCTGAGAGCGACTTTGCAATATTACTTCGGCACTACACTACTAAAAGGTTGCCAACCATGCCTTAAACAATTGAAATAAAAACATGATTGGATATTAAAGATAAGCTCAGCAATCTGAGATTATCTTGTTTTGAAATATACGTTGATAACATTGTACACGAAAATTAATAGCTACGTAAAATCGGCAACCTCGCTCACGACACACATTCTGAAACCTGTGCAAATATTTAGTACTAAATTTTAGCCAAAAAACTATAAAGTACTCAACAGTTAACACAATTAACAGAAATACGGTACTATTAATTAGTAGTCAGGAATAAAAAAAAAATGTAATCTGTGCCACTGTAAAGAAAACACGCCAAGCTGAAGCGTCTACTTACTCACTACCTCCTGTTAAGTTCTGCGCTCCTAATACCTCTCCGTCAGTTACCGACCACAAACTTACCGTACCGACCCGACTCGCGACCGCTAACGACTCGCGTCGCTAGTTAACGATTCTAATACCAGGCGAACATAACATTGCAAGAGGATAAAGCGCTCGAGACTATACCAAAGACGTGTATAATTAATTTTTCTTACATAATGTAAAAAAAAAGCAAAAAAATACGCACCGCTTCTTAGAAACCGTTAGGTTAGACACATACCATTAATAACTAATTACGCTACTGTGATAGTGACAAGGGAGCTATAACTTAAAAGGAAATGTATCCAAATTCCCACGGAAGAAGATTGGGAAGACATTAAGATAAACCACTCTTAATATACCCGGCAGGTATTCAAACCGCCACCTCCCAATAATCGGAAAACCAAACAAAATGAGATCGACATTTAGACCGCGTGTCCACCAATGGGGGTGAACATTAATTCTATTTGATTTTCACACAACGTGAGAGCAAAATAATAAAGTATTTGGTAGCTAGGGGCACCTGATTTGATTCCCGGTATGGCTGAATCTCTTTTTATTACGGTACTGTTAAAATTGAGGCTTCCCATTCATGGTGATGAATTAACTGCTGTAGGGGTGTTGTGTCTGTTCTAATTTTTTGGTATCACTTACAACCGTTCGGGTTATACGCTTATGTACAAATTACGCTATTGGTTTTAGGGCTTAGGGAGTTTATATTTATAGGAAGCGTACCCGCATTTGCTTGGAGGGAGAGTGGAAAAAACAATTTGGAAAAACCACCCTCAGTGCACCCGACCGAGATTTGAACCTCGATCTTCCTTCCCGTGATCGGCAGTCTATAACGTGTTAGACAACGCGGCCACCGAAGCGGGTGTTATTGTCTAAAATTAAGATAGTTGGATAATCAGTCGTGTGCTAATATATTATGTAGGCTTAGAAAGTGCAGTTTAATACACCAAATTTAATATATATTTATATATATGTATATTCCATGCTCGTAAAATAACACATTTTTGCATATTAATTTTACTAAAAAATAATTTAATCATTTTAAAAGGATGCGAGTGAGAGTGTAGTTGTAGAGGAAAATATTTTTTTTTGGTCCAACTAAATAAAATACTGCTCCAGTAGAATTATTGTTAGTAATAAATGGTACAGTGCACCGCACATACTTTCTTCCGCTTGTATCATTAAATATATATTTACTAAAATACTCATAATATTTGGGAAATGAAAATAGGTTTATACATTGTTGTAGAAACACTACACCAAAACTAAAAAATGAAATAATATACACTGTTACTTACTCTATGACTTCAGGAACGAGTAACACTGCTACAATTAAGTAAAGAGTAACATCTTTGGACATCAAAGAGCATAAGACTCAAATTCATTTTCAAATACCTAAATAAAAAGTATATTTATTTGCTTATAACTCAGAAATTATTGGTTTTATAAAAAATATATTTCAAATAAAAGGTTTTTATTTTTAATAATAGGGGTCTACTGCAACTTCACAACTGTAAGTTTTTCGTATCTCAAATAGTTTCGGAGAATTGATCAAATTGTAATAAATCCCTCATGTATTATTATTATTATTATTAGCACCGCGTCTTACTACCCGTTCGGGTTATACGCACTTACGCTAATGTGTAATGGTAGGGTGATTGTGAGATGAAATGAAGGACCTACAGTTTAACGTGGAATCCGAACCACGGCGGAGACCTGGCATTCCCCACATTCACAAGAATTCTTGTCAGAGGTGAAGGAAGGGTTTGGTAATCAGATAAATCTGTGCCGGGACCGAGGATCGAACCCCGGCCGCCAGCACAGAAGTCTGACACCTATCCCCTAGACCACCAGGTCACCTCCCTCATGTAAAGTACACTCAAAATCATTTTCATGATTTCTTATTATCCGTTTGGTTTATATGCACTTACGCTCATGTATAATAGTAGGGTGATTGTGAGATGAAATCGAGGACCTACAGTTTAACGTGGAATCCGAACCACGGTGGAGGCCTGGCATTCCTCACATTCACAAGTTGTGATTAATACACGTCATGTCAGAGGTGAAGGAAGGGTTTGGTAATCAGATATATCCGTGCCGGGACCGAGGATTGAACCCCGGACCCTAGCACAGAAGTCTGACACCTTACCCCTAGACCGCCAGGTCACCTATCATTTTCATGAAAAAATGATAATTGCGATCTTGTTTATAGCGATAAAAAGTGTTCAGATATAAAAGTAAATCAAAATCGTTCAAGAGAATTTTGATAAAATCTATTTATTTTCTTTTTGTTCTTCAGTAAACTATCCTTAATTTTAGAGTTAGACTTCTAATTAAATAAGAACCTTGGACCTTTGGAATTGGATATCAAACCCTAAAATTGAGGGTAGTTTAATGAAGGGCAAAAAGAGAAAAAGTTGATTTTCTCAAAATCGGCTCCAGCGATTTTGATTAAACTTCATTTCTAAACATTTATAAATATTCCAAACAAAATGTATTCTCTAAATATCACGGCAAAATGACTTGAAGGGCTCCGGTCTGATGCGTAAATTATATATTTTTTACAATATCTCTCAAACTACTTGAGCTATGAAATTACTTATCGTTACAAAAATGTAGGTCTCTTTATAATACAAATATTTTAATGAGAACAATATTTTTATAAAACCAATAACTTTCATGCTATACGTAAATATATATATTTTCTAATTTTTTGAACACAAAAGGTAAAAGTATTGCGACCACAAAAGAAAATCTAACCTGAAATGTTGATGGATATCGACGTCACAAGACCGCCCAAACCCTCAAAAGTTGTCTTTGCGATGACGTTTGTCTGTGTGCCCGTTTAAACTTAAAATTAAGAGTAGTTTAAGAAAGGGCGAAAAGAGAAAAAATCGATTTTCTCAAAATCGATGATTTTTATTAAAATTCGTATGTAGGTGTTGATTAAGATTATAAATAGACTGGCTATTTTCATTTAACCATGAAAATTAATTTTAGGATACTTTACAGAAGCAGAAACTTCCGTATCTCCGCAACTATTTGAGATATCATTGCAAAATTGCAGTACTATTAAAAATTAAAAACTTTTATACAGAATAAGCGTATAACCCGAACGGGTAGTAAGACGCGGTGCTTAATATTATACAGAGTATATTTTTATAGATCCAACAGTTTCTGAGATATTGGCAAATATACTGATACAATTTTGTGAGCTTTAGTTGTAAAGAGATACTACCTAAGTTTTAACGCAATAATTCTCCAATGCCATAGAGTAATTAAATATAAGTAAGTCTCTAAAAGTTTATGTTGTTTTTCCTTAAACCTCTTAGGAGAAATGTTTGTACAACAATGATCTATATCCATTTTAGACTCAATAGTCAATATTTGCATTTTTTATTGGTCTAAATTTATAAATGAGGAATTTAATATCAATGCGATGTCATGAATATACATCGACCCAACATTGATCTTTTTTATCGGTCCAAACATACAAATGAGGACATTAATTCTGTAAAAACAAAATTATAAAATCTAAAACCAGGACTAAAAACCAAGTTTTCAATTTATGCTTGGGTTTGCTAGTGTATATTATTTCGTTTCACATATATTACGAGTTTAGAGTAAATACATCCATTTCAAACAATAGAGCGAGAAAGTCCGTGTGGAGTTTCGTACCATTTATTTCTATCAATCATAATACTTTCTCTCCGAGGTGTAAAGAGAAAATGAAAAGTGACTTCAGGTACCATTCAAACGTGATATTTAGATGTCATGTGGTCATATCTCTAGGTTAAATCGTGATTTCGATTCTATCCAAAAATCAAGGATAGTTTGGTAGTGATGAAGGATTTTTTTAAAAATTCATACTTTTGAAAGATAGCTTTAATTATTATTTAATTTAAAATGGTTATCTCTAGGGTGTTTAAAAATGGTATAAACAGCACCGTAAACTTGTTTTTCTAATAAAACATTAGATATTTAAAGTTTTTTGATGTTGACGTATATTTGAACATTTGATTTTAAAAAAAAGCTATGAAAGTTTAGTTCAAAATTTAAATTTGAGGAGTGTTTCATAATATTATCAAAGTATATGTTTGTTTTACTGAAGAAACTTTATAAAGGAATTGACCTTGTTTATTTAAAAAAACTCGTTCAGTAAGGTTTTTCCTACCAAAGACATACTAAACAATTGTATCGTAACTTTTTATTTTTCAGACTTGGCAGATACCTTGTGAGCTTTCACAAAACTACCCCCTCGAAATTCCATATGATTGGCCACAGTCTTGGGGCCCACATCTGTAGCTATGCCGCCAACAATATCACTGAGGTCGCCAGAATCACAGGTCTGGTAAACTAATAGTAATTAATTACACCTCGGGTGTAGAATCAGTGTCGAAAAGAAACGGTCATTTTATTATAATTTATGTATTTGCCTTATTGGAACAATGTAATATACCTTGATAACATAGTTAAACTCTTGCTATATCGTTCAGAAATGAGGTAGACCCATGGCTAGGCCCAATTTTATACCATTATCATTATATTAGTTTAACAAGCAAGTCTGTGAACAGTAGACCTCTCTCCCTCCATGTTATTATCGTTACTACAGTCTTACTAGTAGTTCTGTGAACAATAGACCTCCTCTCCATGTGATTATCGTTACTACAGTCTTACTAGTAGTTCTGTAACAGTAGACTCTCCGCTCCATGTTATTATCGTTACTACAGTCTTACTAGTAGTTCTGTGAACAGTAGACCTCACTCCCGCCATGTTATTATCGTTACTACAGTCTTACTAGTAGTTCTGTGAACAGTAGACCTCTCTTCCTCCATGTTATTATCATTATATTATATTTATAGTATTATTAATATTAGACCGCGTCTACTACCAGTTCGTTATACCATCTTACCTAAGTAGTTCTGTGAAGGTGATCTCGTGCATGTTATAACGTACCTACAGTTTAACTAGTATCTGAACATGAGACCTGCTTCCTCCATGTTATTATCGTTACTAAAGTCTTACTAGTAGTTCTGTGAACAGTAGACCTAGCTCCTCCATGTTATTATCGTTACTACATCTTACTAGTAGTTCTGTGACAGTAGACCTGCTCCCATGTATTATCGTATACGCACATATTCGGAAAAGTAGACCTCTCCCTCCATGTTATTATCGTTACTACAGTCTTACTAGTAGTTCTGTGAACAGTAGACCTCCTCCCTCATGTTATTATCGTTACTACAGTCTTACTAGTAGTTCTGTGAACAGTAGACCTCACTCCTCCATGTTATTATCGTTACTACAGTCTTACTAATAGTTCTGTGAACAGTAGACCTCACTCCCTCCATGTTATTATCGTTACTACAGTCTTACTAGTAGTTCTGTGAACAGTAGACCTCGCTCCCTCCATGTTATTATCGTTACTACAATCTTACTAGTAGTTCTGTGAACAGTAGACCTCGCTCCCTCCATAGTTTATTATCGTACTACTTCTAGTTAACAGTCTTACTAGTATTCTGTGACATACTCGCTCTCATGTTATTAGTTACTACAGTTACTAGTATCTGACATAGACCTCCTCCATGTTATTATCGTTACTACAGTCTTACTGTAGTTCTGTACAGTAAAGTCACTCCCATGTTATTATCGTTACTACAGTTTACTATATCTGTAAGTAGACCTCACTCCCTCCATGTTATTATCGTTACTACATATTACTAGTATCTGTAACATAGACTTGCCTCATGTTATTTCGTTACTGTATACTAGTATTGACAGTAGACCTCACTCCCTCCATGTTATTATCGTTACTACAGTCTTACTACGCTATATGCTTATACTATATTCATGCATACATTATATTTATAGAGAATAATCGATGCTCACGTGGTTTAAGACGTCAGTCTCTCAATATATTTCAACCTTTACAAAAACTACGCCTTACGATCCTTGCTTAAGAGTTTTAAATTCAAACCACTTGAGATGTGCTACTAAAGAAACAATTTTTAATTCTTATTGAAATAGCTAACACGATAGAAAATCATGTAGATATGTTGTTTGGCTTAGATTCAAAGAATGTCCGTGCCAAATTTGGTTAAAATTGGTCCATGAATTCGGCAGTTACCGTGAAACAAGCATCCGGACGGACGAAATTTCCCAAATTTTAATCTATAACATGACCTTGTTCTGCTCGGTCAATAATAGGAATAATAACAATTATTATTATATTATGCAAAAGTTTTAATTAGTGTTTCCAAATAAGTGTACAAATTCTATATATATAGGGAGGATGAGGAAAATATATAACCATTTTCGTAGGTGTAAAAAACAAAACAAAAAAAACACAATTATATTCTAATAAAAATTCCCTGCTTATTCTAAATATACTAACGCCTTGTTTTTGATACTTTTCTTTCGATAGAATAATTGGATAGTCGATAATCGATAATTTTCACTTGATACCACATATTTACATTGAAGTTATCATGCAGCCATATGTGGAGCGAGATGGGAGGGGAGGGGGAGGTAGGTGGAGCTATAGGTGTGTTGGGATACGACCCCCAAACTAAACGAGGTTTAATGGTTAGTAAATTTTGACTTGGTGTGATGGGGAGGGATGGTACCATATTACATATTAGGTTACACACTCTTGAGGTTATTCTCTTCAAGCTCTTTGGAATCTGAGCGCTCTTTCCCATAACTAGGCTCTGAAATAGGTTGAAAACCTTACATAGTTTGATACTCTCCTATTCTTTTAACTCCAAGCTAATCTAGCATAATTTTCTGGTGATGAGATTTGTTGTGGTTTTCCCATTCTTTTTCCACACAGATGCGGGTACATTTCCTCTAAATTCTATCTTTTGGTCATTCCTAACACATTAGTGTAGTCACATGCGTATAGCTCAAACGGGTAATAAATCATGGAGCAAAAAACTTAGGATATAACTAAAAGCGCCTATGGAGCTGAGGGTTTCAGTTCGATACCCGATATGGTTGAAATGTATCATTGAACAAGATCGGGCTCTCCCTATTAACAGTAATGAATTGATTGGATGGAGGAGGGAAGAGGTTTTATGTTTGTTCTAGTGTTTATCTAGTTTTGTAAGTCATTTGTTGATGCCGGTTTAGAAAGTGTTCTGTTAATTTCCCCACTCCCTCTTCAGTAACAAAACACGAAATTCACGAATAAAATGTTGCGGATATTTCAGCCCTAGATCCTGCTCAGCCACTATTCGAAGGTTTCGACAACGACGTCCATATAGACCCGTCCGACGCCCTGTTCGTCGAAGTGCTTCATACAGACGCTGAACCATTCCTGCCTTTCCTTGGTTTCGGCATGATCGGTGCTGCAGGTAAGCACTGCTACAGCTTAGCTTTGGTTCAATGTTTCGAGTTTTCCCGACAGCAAGGGACCACTTTCATAAAACAATAGTCAAATACCTGCCTCGGTGGCGTAGTTGGCTAACGCGGTTTGTCGTGTTGAGCTCGACTGCTGAGGACGGGGAGATCGAGGTTCGAATCTCGGTCGGGTGAACTGGGGGGGGGGGGTTCCTAAATGGTTTTCCACTCTCTCCCCACGCAAATATGGGCTCACTTCCTCTAATTCAACCTTCCCTATTCCTAATCCATTAGCGTAATTAGTACTTAAAGCGTATAACCCGAACGGTTAGTAAGACGCGGTGCTAATATATATATATATATATATATATATATGTCAAATGTTCATAGAAAGAACGTTTTAGAAAACACAAACATTTTTTAAATTTGTTGCTGTCATCAATACTTACAAAATATTATTACAAGGGTTATTTTGTAGGTAGATGACCTGGCGGTCTAGGGGTAAGGTGTCGGACTTCTATGCTGGGATCAGGGGTTCAATCCTCGGTCCCGGCACAGATTTATCTGATTATCAAACCCTTCCTTCACCTCTGACAAGACATCTTGTGAATGTTGGGAATGCCAGGCCTCCACCGTGGTTCGGATTCCACGTTAAACTGTAGGTCCTCCATTTCATCTCACAATCACCCTACCATTACATATTTGTGTAAGTGCGTATAACCCGAACGGGTAGTAAGACGTGGTGCTAATAATAATAATAATAATAATAATAATATGTTTATTTTCTCAAATAAAGGGAAAAACATATTCTAATCATGAAAAAAGTTTGACCTAAAGATTATGATGAATATTGACATTTAATGTGCAGCCTAACTCAAAAAATTGGATATGGAAATTCTGTATGTCACTCGGTTTGACGGTCTGTGGACAACCTGTTACCACAACAGAAACGGTTTTATGGATTTTGTTCAAACTTAATATTTTGGCATTATACGTTATTAGTTATAGCCATTTTTTTAATTTTCTCCCTCAAAATAAGGGTTGTTTATTGATTAGTCATTTGATAAATTTGGAATTTTTCGAAAATAGCTCTAACAATTTTGTTAAAAAATGGATATCTGTAGTGTATTTTACATGACAGATGTGTACCATGAGTGTGTGCCTATTTTTTGGGAGAAAAAAATATCTTTAGGGTGGTTTACAAAAGACAAGTTTTTGAAAATTAGGTGTTTATCGAAAATATCTCTAACGATTTTGCTTAATATGTATTTCTTAGGTTTGTTTTACAATATGAATTGCACTGTATACTTGTTTTTCAGAGAAAAAATGTATTTATAAGTAGCTTACGACTACCTTTTTAAATCCAAACATTTCAAAAACAGTGTTAACGATTTTGATTAAATTGGAGATTTAGTCATTATTCTACATAATAAATAGGCCTTATAGCTAATTTTTTTTTTAGGGAAAAGTCCCTAATATAAAAGTAGTTAACTACTACAATTATTAAATATTTCGAAATATGCTCTAAGGATTTTACTCAAAATGGATATAATTTGGGAGTGTTTTAGGTGATAAATAACTTTGTATAAGTTTAAAAAAATAAGAATAGTTAACTTATTGATTTAAAAACTATACCAGCGTATAGTTGATATAATAATTTTTTAAACATATATATTTTCACTTCCGGTTTGTTAGGCCTGTCATAGCTATATATGCACTATAATATACACCCAAGCCCCGCCCGTTAATTTATCAATGTGAGAGGGTAAACCCATATTTCACCAACGATAGATTTTTCGACCATGTCGTGAATCGAACCCGGGACCATAAGATAACATGCAGACACGCTACCGACTGAGCTAAGATGTGAGATTCGATGATAATGTTCATTTTTCTTAGCAAAATTTACTAAAGATTGTGTTTTTAAAAATTTTGTTCAAAATTATAATAGTTTATATTATAAAGTGTTTTGTATCGTACCATTTATTTCGAAATATTATATCTTAAAATAACCTTTAAGAATAATTTATCTATACTCAAACATTGTTAAATATTTAAACTCTCAATTACCAAATTTGGCAAGAGTGGAGAAAGGGAAAGGTTGGAGGGAGGTGGTCCAGACCCCTCTGAAGTTTTATAGACCCCCCAAATATCCATATTATATACACACAAAAATACTTTTACTGCCTAAAGATTAATATAGTAAAATTTTATATTGGATCTCCCCTGGAAAGATGAGCTTTCCACGCCCTTGGTGGGAAAGGCTTTGATTGAGCTTTATATTTTAGATTTGACAATTAGACCTACGGGAATTATTTTCATTATATATTTGACAATATAATATATTAATAAAATTATAGCTGGATATATAAATGTAGAGGAGTACACAACATATTTTATTTAAAAACAAGCAAAGTTTTTTAATTAAATATTTATCACTTTTTAATTGAAAACCTTAATACAATTTTATTCTACCAGTAAACTGATATATTATCACAATGAATTGATTAATAAATGAGAAAATAAATGAATAGCGAAAATATTTGTCGGATAAGAAAATACATGTAGATAAATGGCTTCCGAGCCTACGCGGATACCTGTGCTACGCGCGCTTTAAGGAATGGGTATCACAATTTTCAATACATCGATTGATTTCCAATAAGTTCTGACATTGAAACGAAGCGGCAAAATTCGATAATTTACAGTTTTTCATTGTTCCTTAATCTGTTTGCGGTCTTATTTGAAAGCTGGCAAACTGTAGAAGTAATCAACATGACCTATATTATGTCCCAGTGATCTTGCTCAAATTTAAATCTGGATTAATATTTTTTTACAAAAATATTGAGAAATAGGAATGAATTGAGAATCGAGATATTAAGGTTAGAAATTAAGATTCGGAGTTAAAAAAAAAAAAAAAAAAAAAAAATTGTGATAAATACTATATAAATTTTTACATATGTGTGAGTGTATGTTTTCATATTTATTATCTATCTATCTATTCTATCTATCTATCTATCTATATCTATCTATCTATATATTAAATGTTTGTTCTGCAGGTCACGTCGACTTCTACTTGAATGGTGGTTACCACCAGCCCGGATGCAGTCTGCTGAATCTTATAAAACCAAATATTACGTCAATCTTGGATCTAGCTTTTGTCCTCGTTGAAGGTTTGTTCTGAATGTGTGTGTCTTTTAGAAGTAACTACTAAAGTCAGTGGTGCAACTATGAAGAGAATGGGAAGTTTTCAAACCATTCGTAGACATTAGAAAAAGAGAAAAAAAAAGGTGTTTTAATATTTATATTCCTTGTATTAATCCATGTTTATGTTTTGCTACCATTATGGACCAGCATTTTTCTATCACTTTTCTACTTAACTACTATGCCATCTATGTGACGGTAAAGGTTGCTAATTAAAAATCACAACACGTGTTTAGGATAACAATCGAGAGGTACAGGATAAAAGGATGGAAAGACCCATTTTAACTCAAATTGAGCTAGTGCTGCCATCTCTTAGACAATCGTGAGACCTTACTGATGCGAGTATGGTTTAAAGAGGTATCTGTTATATTTAAATTAATAAAAAAAAAATTCCGGTGTCCTTATGAGCCTTGAAGTATAAAAGTTGGTTTACTAGAAAATGCATGTAATGTGAATTTCCACTTTTCTCCCCGTATCCTCTTCAATTGTAACTGAATAACTAAGCCCTAACGATTGGAACCGAGGTATATAACATTCTAACTACAATTTTCATTTCCATATAAATAATATTTTCCCCATTAAAACTTTTACACACAAAAAAAAAAATCCTATCCACGCCACTGAATCAGAGGTATGAATAATCTGGGAGCTAAAATATACTCTATGCTACATTTTTATTAACTAATAATATTCCATTGTTGTCTTAGTTCCTTTTATTTGTTCTTTCTTTCTTTCTTTCTTTCCTGCATGTTTAACGGATATGATAATAAAATGTTGCTAGCACGTTATTAAACTGATTATAGGTTAATGTTTACTCTAAAGTGGTTCAGGGGTGTAAAAAACAATTTATATTTTGAAGGGTCCTCATCAAGGGACAAGTAGGCTGAGAAGCTCCAAGTTATAAGGGGGCGACAAATTTTGGTGGATCGTAAATGGAGGTGTGAGTCTAAAATTTCTTATACGCCATCAGAATTTTTTAAATTGTAAAACAAGTCTTAAATTGTTAGGGTGGCTTCGAGAACACTCTCTACAAACCGTGTACCCTAATGTTGATACTGCACTTTGTAAAGCTGTTTGTATTTGTATCACAAAATGCTCCGAAGAACGCAGTTTTTCTTGATTTCAGTGAGTTAACTTTTTTTTCTCTTCAATTTATACGTCTATGCTATAATTATACTAATGTACTAGGGATTATAAAAGCTTAATTTAGAGTAATTGCACCCACATTTACGTGGAGGGAGGGTAGAAAACCTTAGGGAAAAACCACCATCAGTAAATTCGACTGCGATAGAAATATTATTTGAGATAATTAAAAAAAAAATTAGGATTGATTAAACACTCTTGCTGTATTAAGCGGTGACAAACATGTTGAAATTCTTAGGCTATGATAATTTAATTAAAACATTCGCTAGTCAAACATATAGACGCGCAGCGCCGCACTACCCACTAGGGAGACTAGGCACGTGCCTAGGGTGCAAGATTTGTAGGGACGCAACATTTAAAAATTAAAATTGTTTACATAAGCGACCTTTCCGAGGTACGACGTCACGGGATGTGAAACCGAAACCTTTGTCTTCAACATGAATTAACATAATTATCACTAAAACAACACACGTGGTCTCAACTTGAGCTGAAGCTTGCTTTTTGTAAACCGCTAGTATATTGTTAGATATATATATTTTTTTAAATTTAGCACCGCATCTTACTACCCGTTCGGATTATACGCTTAAGTATTGTTTACGCTAAATAGGTTAGGAATTGGGAAGGTTGAATTTAAAGGAATCGAACCCGCATTTACGTAGAAGAACAGTGTAAAACCATTTAGGGAAAATCACCTCCAGTCCACACGACCGAGATTTAAACCTCGATCTTCTCGTCCTTGGCAGTATAGTCTAACACGAAACTAGTGCGTCAGCCACTACACCACCGAGGCGGGTGATTATATTGTTACATCTGATTTCACTGCTGAGGGAATTGCATGCTTACTACTGAGCAACAGCGTTGACATTCTTTTGTTTTCGTGATCGTCTTCTTTCGAATGTATATCAAATTCGGCAATGCTGAGCTGACGTTGTTGTCAGTACTTGGTGCTTCTTCCTCCAACAGAGTCGTAAAGTTACAGTAGTCTGAGTCTCGTGTTCCTAATAACTAACTCAAAAACATTCACTAAATAAACACATATTTTATTAGTACTCTGTGTAATTTTTTTTAATTGGTCACGTTAAGATTTTGTGTATGTGTTAGCTGTGTGTTTTTGTTGTTTTTGCCGTAAGGTTGTGGAATTATAATTTTATGTGTATATTAATATATTTATTTGAATAATAGTATATTGCTATCAGTTAAAATACAGCAAAAATTATGGAGCCTCCGGCTTGATACAGGAAATTACATTCCAAGAGGAAAATATTAAGTAGTAGAGAAAAGACAATGGTGTTAAGAATTTACACCTAAATTCGTAAAGACGGAACTTGTTCAGTAACTCAAGCGGCAATGCATATTTTTTGTGTATTAATTATGAGGAAAAAAGCTTTATACATAACACAGCTTAAGCATAGTTACTTGGGGAATAGAGAAACGTTAATATACTTCAATCTTGAAAAAAATATGACTGTGGAAATAGTTAATGTTTCTAGAAAAGGCTGTACACCGAGAGGAAATGTGTTTGCTGTCAATCGAACCCCTCAACCTCCCGTGCCGGATTTTGTATAATGAGGGATTTCCAAGTAAACCCTCCCCTCTCACTTCCCAACAAACGAAAGATTGAAGGTTTGGCAACCGGTAACAGAGAGAGAGAGAGAGCGAAGATAGATCTTTTCTGCATAAGATCTGCAGTTGCCTCATCTAAGAAATTAGGCGTAGAGTTCTATTGTGTCTACTATTGCCATCTGTCGGCTAATAATTGAGTCATTCAATTGTGAAGCCGTCCAGATAAACAGGCGCACAACCATTTTGCACAGTGGTCATAAAATTATAGGATATATACTGTAATTAGTAGCAATAAATAGGCATACAACATTATTATTTTTTGTTCATTAACAAATAACAGTATGATATTTTGGTGGGAGGGGGTTGTGAGGAGGGGGGAGGGGGGAAGGCGCCTGCAGCTCATGTTCCTAGGGGCGCCATATTTATAAATTTGTCCCTGTAGACATGTGATTTTATAATTAGGCTATGATATGATATAAATTAATGGATAAGTTTCGCATAGTCAAGAAAAGCCCAAATAATGCAGGAATTTTAGACAAATGCGTATTGTAATACACCCAAAATATTGTAGCTAAAACTCCAGAAAATTTGACAAAATCAGAGACCATCTATTAAAAAAAATCAGCATCAACGAAAAAAAAAAACCCAACAGCTTTTGCAGAAGAAATTCGAAGCGTCATTGTAATCGAGTGTTAAAGATGACTCTTACAGTAGCGCATGTGCATTAGAAGGTTCAAATAGTAATTTAACATAGAGTTGTCTTTGTAGGTATATTGGTACAGTAAATGTAAGCTGTTCTTAAGAAAAAATGTTTTTATGGTTATAGCTTATTATTATTAGCACCGAGTCTTACTACCCGTTCGGGTTATATGCACTTACGCTAATGTGTAATGGTAGGGTGATTGTGAGATGAAATGGAGGACCTACAGTTTAACGTGGGATCCGAACCACGGTGGAGGTCTGGCATTCCCCACATTCACAAGTTGTGATTAATACACGTCTTGTCAAAGGTGAAGGAAGGGTTTGGCAATCAGATAAATATGTGCCAGGAATACCCTACAAAAAATTTGTGTAGACAGTCACTTTGATTAGACGCAAATATCCGTTTGGAATGTACTCATTTAAATATGAACTTTCTTTTTCTTTTTTCAGTCTTGTCTGATTACGTCACGTGCCCTCACGGTCGCGCTCACGAGATCTGGACAGCGGCTCTGGAATACGATAACTGTACCTTCTGGGGGAAGGACAAGACAAAGTAAGACTTGAATAAACTCTGCAGTCTTTGTAGCGAAACATTTTTCTTGGCCAAAATATAATATATATATATATATTCCAGTAGAAACCAAGAGCTTAATTTCCTTCACGTGGTGATATAAACAATTGTTGAATATTTATCACGAGCATAGCGGCACTAGACGAGAAACTTTTTAAATGAAGAGAAAAAGTTGTCATTAAATGCAAGGACACCTTTGAAAAATATCTAAGAACTTTTGATATCAATATGTGAAGACAATTAAACTCAATGTTTTTACTGAAGCAATATTTTGTTTTGGAGCAACACCACACATTTATGTTACCTTTATGCATTTTAAGAGAAATATTCTTTACTCGTCTTTATTTGATCCTTTTTTCAACCAAACAGACATTGCCGTTATTTTAAGCTAGATAAAACAACCACTAGAGGGCTATATTGCGTGATAACCACCTTAAATGGTTCAATAATATTGACAAAGCTTCTATAAATACTAAAAACTGTTAATATTCCTGAATATATTGCGCCAACCTTCAATATTACGCCTACACGGTCAATTTTATTGTGCAATAATATTGATCGTGCAAGGGGGCCTTAAGAACCCGTAAGATCAACCGAAGAGTGCAATGCTGTTTTACTATTCTTTTCTTTCTTTACACTACTGTCCTACCTAAGATAATTACACATCCCTTCTGTGTGCTTGTGAGTGTTGTCTCTTGAAGAAAGAATGACAGAGTAAAAGAGGACTAGGCGATCGTCAGTCAGTTCACCGATTATTTCCTCTCTATACTGGATGACTTGTCTCTGACGTATTCATCTAAGCTCCACCTATATAACCTTGCACGCGCAACTACAGAACTGGCATTTTGCTTTCGTATTATATCCTCTTAATTCACGTTCATTAATTACACTCCCACATTAAAGGGCACTAATGCCAGCGTACCAATCTGAATCCCACTTGAGTTTGCTAGTTTTAATAGTTTTGATTTTAGATGTTATTTCCCCGTTCTATCACCACGCTAATTACGGGTACATTTCCTCATATATACCGTCCTCAATTTTACCCAGTTGTTCTTTATGGGTGTGATACATGATCTCTTACCTTTAACTTATATAACAATAAGAAATTTAGTATGTTCCAAAACAATGTTACTAGCTATACGCACATGGAAGGGTGGCATTATAATGCACGTGAAAAAGATGGGGTGTAGTGAGGTGGACTGGATAGGACTAGCTCAACATAGCGATGGGGTGCAATGAGATGTACTGGATATAATTAACTCAAGATAGGGGTAGGGTGTAATGAGGTGGACTGGATAGAACTAGCTCATGATAGGGATAGGGTGTAATGTAGTAGACTGGATACAACTAGCTCATGATAGGGATAGGGTGTAATGAGGTGGACTGGATAGAACTAGCTCATGATAGGGATAGGGTGTAATGAGGTGTACTGGATACAACTAGCTCATGATAGGGATAGGGTGTAATGTAGTAGACTGGATACAACTAGCTCATGATAGGGATAGGGTGTAATGAGGTGGACTGGATACAACTAACTCATGATAGGGATAGGGTGTAATGAGGTGTACTGGATACAACTAACTCATGATAGGGATAGGGTGTAATGAGGTGTACTGGATACAACTAACTCATGATAGGGATAGGGTGTAATGAGGTGTACTGGATACAACTAACTCATGATAGGGATAGGGTGTAATGTGGTAGACTGGATACAACTAACTCATGATAGGGATAGGGTGTAATGAGGTGTACTGGATACAACTAGCTCATGATAGGGATAGGGTGTAATGAGGTGGACTGGATACAACTAGCTCATGATAGGGATAGGGTGTAATGTAGTAGACTGGATACAACTAGCTCATGATAGGGATAGGGTGTAATGAGGTGTACTGGATACAACTAGCTCATGATAGGGATAGGGTGTAATGAGGTGGACTGGATACAACTAGCTCATGATAGGGATAGGGTGTAATGAGGTGTACTGGATACAACTAGCTCATGATAGGGATAGGGTGTAATGAGGTGGACTGGATAGAACTAGCTCATGATAGGGATAGGGTGTAATGAGGTGTACTGGATACAACTAGCTCATGATAGGGATAGGGTGTAATGAAGTAGACTGGATACAACTAGCTCATGATAGGGATAGGGTGTAATGAAGTAGACTGGATACAACTAGCTCATGATAGGGATAGGGTGTAATGAGGTGGACTGGATACAACTAGCTCATGATAGGGATAGGGTGTAATAAGGTGTACTGGATAGAACTAGCTCATGATAGGGATAGGGTGTAATGAGGTGTACTGGATACAACTAGCTTATGATAGGGATAGGGTGTAATGTAGTAGACTGGATACAACTAGCTCATGATAGGGATAGGGTGTAATGAGGTGGACTGGATACAACTAACTCATGATAGGGATAGGGTGTAATGAGGTGTACTGGATACAACTAACTCATGATAGGGATAGGGTGTAATGAGGTGGACTGGATACAACTAACTCATGATAGGGATAGGGTGTAATGAAGTAGACTGGATACAACTAGCTCATGATAGGGATAGGGTGTAATGAGGTGGACTGGATACAACTAACTCATTATAGGGATAGGGTGTAATGTAGTAGACTGGATACAACTAGCTCATGATAGGGATAGGGTGTAATGAGGTGGACTGGATACAACTAGCTCATGATAGGGATAGGGTGTAATAAGGTGTACTGGATAGAACTAGCTCAAGATAGGGATAGGGTGTAATGAGGTGGACTGGATACAACTAGCTCATGATAGGGATAGGGTGTAATGAGGTGGACTGGATACAACTAGCTCATGATAGGGATAGGGTGTAATGAGGTGGACTGGATACAACTAACTCATGATAGGGATAGGGTGTAATAAGGTGTACTGGATAGAACTAGCTCAAGATAGGGATAGGGTGTAATGAGGTGGACTGGATACAACTAACTCATGATAGGGATAGGGTGTAATGAGGTGTACTGGATACAACTAACTCATGATAGGGATAGGGTGTAATGAGGTGGACTGGATACAACTAGCTCATGATAGGGATAGGGTGTAATGAGGTGGACTGGATACAACTAGCTCATGATAGGGATAGGGTGTAATGAGGTGAAGTGGATAGAACTATCCCAAGATAGAGATAGGTGGCGTACTTGTTGTTAGTGCGGCAGTTACCTTTAGAGCTTACAATGTCATAGAATGAGTATTTAAATATGTATGGCTTCCATTTAATGATAAAACTGTCATAATATAGCAGTTAACTATTTTATTAATGTATTTTTTTGGGGGTGTAACTTGTTTGTAGGCAGTCCATGTTCGATGGTTATATTAACAACGAGGGCTCTGAGCCAGACTCCTCAGAGGCGCGTCAGCTGTTGCAGTGGGCAATACCTATCGGCCTTCAGACGATCAGGTTTCCGGCTAGAGGTACCTTCAACGTGCCTACTTCTGGGTCCGAGCCTTATTGCCGTAAGTATGAAGGAGGAACTTGGAGATTCATCCCATACATTCAGAAATATTACAATAGTTAGGAACTAGCTTATTATTATAAAAGGCCATTGCTCCATCATTTTAGCTTGGTCTGTTGTGCGTCTGTCTTTTGAACTAAGTCTCTCGGGCTCGATTCCTGGCATGCCTTAAACAATTATCGTTAAGTGGAGTAACCATAAATTGTCGGCTGAAGGACTGGGTGCTGTGTCTATTCTAGACCTAAGTTATTAGTTTGTAAGTCTTGTTGCGATAGTATTATCACTAGCCCCAGAAAGTGCACGCTGAATATACTTAAATATTTATTTATCTAATTTTAAATATATGGCTTACACCAACATGGAGTTGAAAGGAACATGTCTCTATAGAATTAAAAGCCTTATACAGGGTGGGCCGGAAACAATTATATGATATATGTTGAAGAAAGTGATGGACAACGTGCTGAGGTTTGTCTGACGTCCGGCAGAGTTCACCTGAGGGAAATTATCTTCAAAAAGTGAAAAGTCCGGTATGTAGTTTGCTTTTATTTAGCTGCTGAATATTTACTTTTCAATTAAAGTGCTAATTTTCAAGTTACTAATCGTCTAATTGTTTCGTCCCCAACCTGTATTTTAAATTAAATATATGAAATAGTGAAATTAGTTTCTTTTTGACATCCACGCCAAATATTATAATTCTTAATTTGGTAAGTGGTGAGAGAATATATATCTACCTTTCCTCAAACAATTTTTTTTTAATGGTCACAACATGAGGTTTTAGGATGATGAGATTATTGATTCGATAATTTTGAATCTTCAAAGCTGCGATTCCCATAAGAATTGCTGCAGTTTGTAGGCATGTCACTTTAAGTAGACGACATCCTTTAAAAAGTTTTTTTCTTGTTGACATTTTCCATTCGTCTATCATGAAATAATTAAGGATAAAAAGGGTTCAAATCTTTATCTCTTTTGTTAGACCTTCATACTGATGATATAACTTTTTTTTTTTCCATTTAAGGTATGCATTATCTGAACCGACACAACACACGACATACTATACTAACTTAAATATAGAACAGACACAACATCCAGCCCGTTAATTTATCACTGTGAAAGGGGAAAACCCACATTTCACCAACGTTAAATTGTTCAGCTACGCCAGGAATCGAAACCGGTACCCTTTAGCTCAAGGTAAAGACACGTTTTCTATGAGCTAAGATGTTGGATATGATGAGATAATTGAGGTTTAGATTCGATTCTTAGCATGTTAAAAAAACATTTAATAAAACATTCTAAATGAGGATGAATAAGGAGCGTGAACTATTTAAGAAAGAAGGTCGTGTTGAGCCCGACTGCTGAGGACGGGGAGATCGAGGTTCGAATCTCGGTCGGGTGAACTGGGGGTGGTGTTTCCTAAATGGTTTTCCACTCTCCCTCTACGCAAATGCGGGTTCACTTCCTTTAATTCAACCTTCCCAATTCCTAATCCATTAGCGTAATTAGTACTTAGGCGTATAACCCGAATGGGTAGTAAGACGCGTTGCTAAATAATAATAATAAGAAAGAAGAGATTTAGAGAATAACTTGCTGAGCCCAACAAACCTAATCCACGCATATATTCCATTAGTAATAATTTATAAAAAAAATTTTTTTTTACTAAGACTATACTATAATGCAATTCAACAAGTTATTCTCTTTAATTCTCTTCCTTCTTAAATGGTATAAAAAGTTCACTTTGATATTGCTGTATTAAGATCAGGTTACACTCATAGGAGATGGTAGATTAATTTCCATTAACTAACACTAATCTTGACATAAAATTAGAAATGGTAGCACTGTATATACATATTTATACAACGTGTATCTAAAACATTGCATCAAACTTTGCCAGGCTATTCTTGGGTGAAAATAGAATAATTCACATCAGCAACCTAGGGTCCATCTTGAATATTAAGGGTGGTATACACCCCTAAACATAGCGATAAAAACGACTATTGTGTGAACGAATCTTTGTATACTACTTATTGAAACCATGATCATTAATAAACTAAATGTGCTGTTACCGTAACCCACCCTCATCATGTAAAAAAAAAAGGGGGGGGGGGCGTTGTAACACTTTTTTCTGCAATAAAATGTGTCAGAGTAATTATTACTAATTTTGACTTAAGATTACAAAACAAGGATTAAAATTAACAAAAAAAGGTGTTTTGGAGAAACTGTCTAGCTTTTCCCGTTTTCGAGATAAGCACACAAGTTTGAGCTCAGAGACAAGTGTAAATGCCTGCCAGGTAGGCAACCAGAATCGCAGTGTTACTTCGCACTGCAGTCTTTAACCATTTTTACCGGCATGTGTGACTATGTATCACGTAAATTTGGTAAACAAGGCTGGTTTGTGTGTAATGATAGAGAGACTCAGATACTTTTCCTTCTTCATAAGCTCCGATGTGTTGCTATTTATCACATTAGTAAGTTATGCATACACAGTTCACACTTGGGTGGGATTTTAATCATTACACTCACTGAGTATTGAAGCTAAATTAAGAAATACTAATCGTAGTTCTTGTATGTTTTAATTCCTAGCTTCAAAAGCAGATTCATAGCAAGTGTTCAAAATAGTGGCCCCTAACGTCATCGCAATAATTGAGGTGGCGTATCAATGACTGGCGTTATCTTTCGAAAACACGTGGTGTTTCTTGAACCTTATCACATGCATCACCTAGCCTGGCTGACAGGTCTTCCTCGGATTCAATGGCTGTTTCGTACACCAAAGCTTTGAAAAAGACCCACAGAAAGAAGTCTAACGGATTAAGGTAAGGAGAGCGTGGTGGCTACGCAATAGCTAAACTGGTTGCCTACCTGGCAGGAATTAACACTTGTCTTTGAAATCAAACATGCATGATTATCTCGGAAACGGGGGAAAATAGACAGTTTCTCCAAGACACCTTTTTTTGTTAATTTTTAACATAATGTTTTGTAATCTTAAGTCAAAATTAGTAATAATTACTCTGACACATTTTATTGCAGAAAAAAGTGTTACAAACCCCCCTTTTTTACATCATGGGGGTGGGTTACGGTAACAGCACATTTAGTTTATTAATGATCAAGGTTTCAATAAGTGGTATACAAAAACTCGTTGTAATACCTTAATCAGTTTTCATAATATTTCACACAATAGTCGTTTTTAGCTCTATGTTTAGGGGTGTATACCACCCTTAATATTCAAGATGGACCCTAGGTTGCTGATGTGAATTATTCTATTTTCACCCAAGGAATAGCCTGTCAAAGTTTGATGCAATGTTTTAGATACACGTTGTATAATAAGACGTGGTTCTCTCTCTCTCTCACACACACACACACACACACACACACCACACACACACACACACACACACACACACACACACACACACACACACACACTATATATATATAATACTATATATATATATATATATATATAATATAAGACGTGGTTTTATCTCTCTATGTATATATATATGTATCAATATCTCACAACGTCTTATTACTATTACCTGTTCAGGCTATACCAATTGTTTGTTATTAAGATGATAACTAGTAAACATTCATCAATAAAATAAAATAAACAGTGAATTTAAAGTTATTTGTTCTCTATTTTCAGTGGATAACCCTAGGATTGAAAAGGTGTTGTCAAGATCTATTCTTGGTTGAATATCAAGATCTATTTACTGATGCTAACCTTAAGAAGTTATTATATTATACACAGAAGCTTTTAGAAATTTGATTGTTTATACAGGTGGGGAGGAGTAGAGGGGGGAGGGGGGGGGGGAGAGTGTGAAATATTTAGACGATTAGTAACATGAAAATTAGCACTTTAATTGAAAACTAAATATTCATTAGCCTAATAAAAGAAAAATACATACTACACTTTTTCACTTTTTAAAGATAATTAACGTCAGGCAAACCTCAGCAAGTTGTCCATCACTTTCCTCAGCATAGATTGTCTAATTGTTTGCACCCCATCCTGTATATTGTGTGTGTATATGAGATTTAAAAAAAATAAAACTTATGAAACAAAAGGTAATCTGTTTATTTGAAAATTGTCAAAATTGAAACCTTGATAGTCTACATACGTCTTTCGCCTCCTCGGATATTCGTAAATGCCACAATTTGTGTCGACATGTGTGATGCCCCTATCTCCAAGTTATGAAGTAATTTGTGAAGTCATCCCTCCTCTTCAAGATATTTAATTATTCCTATGGTTGCTCCGGTTACTCATATTTATATCACTATTGATTAAACTAGCACAAAAAACAACTCCGGGACGTAAGTATCTGATTCTAAAGAAAATTGATGTGTCGATTCCAAAAAGTAATTCATTTTTGTGTGTCATGACTACATCCAAATATAAACTCAATTATTTTTTAAAATCAATTAGTAAATTTTATAATATGCAGTCTTTATCGTGAACTTTTTACTTTCTCGCTATCTTACAGGCAGAGAAAATATTTTAATCGTCAAAAAACCCTCCAACTAGAGCCTAAACTATTTTACCAATGTAGATGACCTGGTGGTCTAGGGGTAAGGTGTCAGACTTCTGTGCTGGCGGCCGGGGTTCAATCCTCGGTCCCGGCACAGATTTATCTGATTACCAAACCCTTCCTTCACCTCTGACAAGACATCTTGTGAATGTGGGGAATGCCAGGCCTCCACCGTGGTTCGGATTCCACGTTAAACTGTAGATCCTTCATTTCATCTCACAATCACCCTACATTAAATTAGCGTAAGTGCGTATAACCAGAATGGGTAGTAAGACGCGGTGCAATATAATAATAATAATAATAATAATAATAATAATATATAATATTAATATAATAATAATAATAAATTTCCAATCTGGCTAAAACTTGGTATATAGGATTTTCATATGGTTACCCCTAGGGTTTTTGGAATTGGATATCTAACCCTAAAATTAAGGGTAGTTTACTGAAGGGCGAAAAGAGAAAAAGTCAATTTTCTCAAAATCGGCTCTAACGATTTTGATTAAATTAATTTCTGAGCATTTATAAATATTCCAAACAAAATGGCTTCTCTCAATATTTGGCTAAATGACTTTAAGGGCTCCGGTCTGATGCGTAAACTATCTTTTTTTTATATAATATCTCCTAAACTATTTGAGATATGAAATTATTTATTGTTAGAAATATGTAGGTCTCTTTATAGTACAAAGATTTTTAAGAAGCACGTTTTTTATAAAATCAATAACTTTCAAGCTATACGTAAATATATATTTTTTTAACCTTTCGAACACAAAGGTAAAAGTATTGCGACCGCAAAAGAAGATATAACCTGAAATGTTGATGGATGTCGACGTCTCAAGACCCTCCCAAACCCTAAAAAAGTGGTCTTTGCAATGACGTCTGTCTGTGTGTCTGTTTAAAATTAAAACTAAGAGTAGTTTAAGAAAGGGCGAAAAGAGAAAAGATAGATTTTTTCAAAATCGACACTAACGATTTTGATTAAAATTCGTATGTAGTGTTGATTAAGATTATAAATAGACTGGCTATTTTCATTTTACCATGAACATTAATTTTAGGGTACTTTAAAGAAGCAGAAACTTCCGTATCTCCGCAACTACTAAATACTAAATAACTCATCGTTACAAAATTGTAGTACTATTAAAAATAAAAATAAACTTTTATATGAAATATATTTTTATAAATCCAACAGTTTCTAAGATATTGGCAATTATATTAATACAATTTTGTGAGCTTTAGTTGTAAAGAGATACTACTTAAATTTTAACGCAATAATTCTCCAATGCCATAGAGTAATTAAATATAAGTAAGTCTCTAAAAGTTTATATTGTTTTTCTTTAAACCTCTTAGGAGAAATGTTTGTACAACAATGATCTATATCCATTTTAGACTCAATAATCAATATTTACATTTTTTATTGGTCTAAATTTATAAATGAGGAATTTAATAGCAATGCGATGGCATGAATATTTCCAACACCTAATAAAATGTTGAACATTTTAAGAGGAAGTTGAAATTTGAATACGAAGTGTTGACCCTTGTGGACCAGCCTTGATCTTTTTTTATCGGTCCAAACATACAAATGAGGACAATAATTCTTTTAAAAAAATTATAAAATTTAAAACCGGGACTAAAAAAAAAGTTGTACATAAGTATAGTGCAATTTATACTTGGGTTTGCTAGTGTATATTACGAGTTTTGAGTAAATATCTCAATTTTCAAACAATAGAGCGAGAAAGTTTGTGCGGAGTTCTGTACCATTTATTTTATGTAAAATACAACAATTCTATCAATTTATTCATAATAAAAGAAAATATGTACTGTACATTCTATATCAAACTGATTGCAATGGACCTATTTTATTAGTTCGTTTTTCTTTCCTACTTAAGATGCCCGCAGTAATCACTAGAGCCGGTTTTTTATGTATCGAGTTAGCCAGCCACATTAAATATTTTCTAAAAGTGCTAGTTTCACAGCACAAATGTTCCTGTTCGGCCACATATGAAAACAAATAGAGCACAAACGATCGAACAAAAAAAAAAAATTTTTCAGCAATGTAGTGGGCCAACTTGAGTTACGTCTTACAAAAGCTTCAACTGAAATATCAAAGAAACGCCTTCATTTAAAATAATACATTTATTGTGTGAAGTAAAAAAAAATAAAAAAAAAAAATTGAGCTCTAAATCTAGTGTCAGGAAAGCTACATGAAGTAACTATAATAAAACATCTTCAGTAGTGCTATTTTAATAAATTGATTTAAGTTTTAAAAATACATACATTCTACAACATATTGTTGATTTATTATGGTTTTTCTCCGTAAAAATATGTTTTGTTACAGCCCTTGCTAAACTTCACTTGTTAAAATGGTATGAACACCAAGTATGAAATAAAATAAAAAAATTGAGGTTTAATCGTTGAAAATAATCTGTAAAAACAACAACTTAAATTTCAAATATTAATAGCCTAGCTTTTATACAGTTTGATTTAAGACAATTCAATTGATTTTATTGGAAACCCCACATTTGATTTAATAGCAATATATAGTAATGTCCCAACTTATAAACTCTATGTTGTTTCGAAAAGGAAGGATGAGACTGCAGCTTTAATATTGTATTTGCATTTTGCATTTAAATTCGGGAATTCTCTTTATTTTATAATATTATTTTTAATCATTCATTTGCATTTTAGAAAAATTTAAGCCTTTCAGGCAGTTTTGAAGGCAATATGTTTATTTTATTTTAAATGTGATTACTGGGTGCGTTGGACGATTAAACCAAAATAGAAAGAGCTGATATTGCACTTAGTCTCGTTCAAAGAGAAATACACCTTTTACTTAGTACGGAGCGGTTGCATTGTCCAGCCAACCAGAAAGCCAGAATTCAAACTACTCTATTGTGATAGGTCGAGATTGTCAGTCCACTCTGGTACAATCGTCGATGTCATCATAATTTGAAAATACACGAGAGATAAACAAACTGTGTCACAGACCAAGTAGAGACGCGCAGTGACAGGGATGACAAGACGTGTTTTGCTTGTCGCCATATTTTTTAAATTATGATATAGTATACGATGATTGGCGTAGGAATGTTCAATTGTACAAGGTGAAGTTGTAAATTGTTATAGTAATAACGTATAAAGGAATACGTAATAATAATAAACTAACATAAAAGTGATCAATGTATATTTATTAAATAAGTGAGAATTTCCTTATATGATAATCGCGTCAATAAGAGAAGCTGAGCTATTCAGGAATAAAGATGTTAAAATTATAAGTCTTCTTTCCGTAGTGTTTTATAATTGGCGAGCTAACGTGAGGCTTCTTAGATTAATACGAGGGGTTTTCGTACTAGTCTACAATTGGAGTCAAACAGTGCCATTGAATTTAGATTGCCTTAAAGGGGAATACCCATAATTTTCTTGAATAACTTGTGATGATAAAAGTATAAAATATAATATTATATATATAAAGATGGGTGTTCCCCTTTAAGAAAATCTAAATCCAACAAAGGACGTTTTGGTCCAAAGTATACGGGACAATCCCCATTGACCCGGAGATGTCTATTACGAAGTGTCTTGGGGTAGTAAGGCAGCTGATGCATAGAATTTATTTTTTACCGTTCAGTCCAGGTTCATACACAATTGCCCTGTTTAGTCCCTAAAGATAAAATTGTTTCTAATACATCCCTTCTAGGAGTTACCAGCTTATCGTTGACTTTATGAGCACCAATGTATCTTTATGTTGAATAGGGAACTGCAACAACTTTTGAAAATTCAAAGCCTAAGGTGATTAGGACTTATCCTTTAGTAGCTACGAAGGTAATGTATCTAAAGTTAGTTTACAAATATAATCTAAAATTATTTAGATGGAATAGTTTCTCAACATTGTTCTTTGCTTTAATTGCATATGAAAAAGAGGAGGATTTAATTATTATATATATATATATATATAAAAATATAAGTTTATAAGTTATAACAGATTTATTATATCATTCATGGTACCTATGTGAACCCACTTACTTAATTTTTCTTAACTCAATTTCTATTAAGGAACATGTCAAATGTTATGTCTTTCTTAATGTTTTTATATAGATTTGAACATTCCAAATTGCAACAACTCTTATTTTATATTATGAAGATTTTTACTTTAATCATTTCATAGAAATTAACATATCCTAACAAAGTTTGAACATCAATAAGATCTTATTAGCTACGCGTTTCAGCAATCACCTTTATTTAAGTGTTTCAAGATTATGTCACTGAAAGCGCTACACACACAACGCATGGTGCCTAAAGACTGAACCTTCATTTTAATTATAAATGTGCTAATATAATCTGTGTTCAAAATGGATACCTCTGATGTTTTACTTGTAAAAGATGAAAATATTAAGTTAGAGCCTCAGAGTAATAGAGAATTTGATATGAGTAGAAAAGTCCATATTAAAACTGAGGTTAGATATCAATTCTTTAAGTTGGGGTGGAAGGAAATTCAAGTGAAGATAAGTATTTTTGCAGTTGTTACAAATATTTGACACTAGGTATAATAAGAATTTAAACCTTGAGCCATATACAAAGTTAGCAAAAAAAAAAAAAAAAAAAAAATATATAATATTTGAGTGATGACAAACTAAAAAAATATATCTGAATACAAGGTAAAGGTACTCAATTTTTAGTGTAAAAAAATTAGGCTCTAATCGCAATAAATATTAAATACTTAGAGTAGTTTAAAATTGAAATGGTCCTACCACATCATTTTCCCCTAATTGTTCTTTGTGATCTAGTTTTTGGTGTTCAACATGATCTCATTCATATTCATGTTTTGCAGGCTTTTTTTAAGCAACATGTCTGATAAATTTCCCATTTCTTAGGGAGCTATTATTTTATATGTCATAATAGCTAAAAAATATATGTTTATTTACGTATATATCCATTCACAATATTAGTTTGTTAAAGTAAATGTTTCATAAAATGTTGATATTTTTGAAGTTAAAAATAAATCCCTTAATATCTCAAATTATTATCAAGAAATATTAAATTTTTTGTTAGTAAAAGGGCCTTAAATGACTGATATTTTTTGAATTGTTTGGACCTAAAATTAACCTAAACGTGTATATTGAATAAAAATTTCATTTAATGTTTAAAAAAAAAGTATTTAATAAAAACTGCAAAAATACTGGTCATGCATATAACTTAAGCCACCTTCCTTCTCAGGCAAATTCCTATTATTTATATGTCTTTTAATTTCAAATTTTTATATTTAATCTAATAGGAAATATTATATCAAAGAACAAAATTAAACTATGGTTAAAGAATGCCCCTTTGCTAGGGATGGTTCCAGGATAGCTTAAGGATAAAATATTAGCGCTCTAACTTAAAAGTTCTGAGTTTGATCACCTTGTCCAGGTGTTTTTAACTATTTGAAATATGTCAGTTATGGGTGTATTTCTAACCCAAGATCATTTCAATCTTCACCTAAGGTTTATAACTGTACTTCCTCTTTAGCATTGACTGCTCCATGTAAGGTTAGCCAACTACTCCTCCTCCCTTACTTACATTAAGGATGAGTTTGTGAAGTGGAAAAATTTCACCAAGCTATCCTATGAGCTTTATTTACAGTCACGGTGGGATACACGTTTCTCATGGGGCCAGGGTTTTTTTTTCTTTGCTCACCACTTTAGTGTGTGTGATGTGCTGATTATTGGCCTTTGCATTGTTTGTCTTTTTCATGAGCCTATGTTTTTGTAAAATAAATTAAAAATAAAGTCATCTATTCATAGGTAGAACCTTATCTGACAGGTAGTTACTGAATTGTCTTTCACATATCACATATTAATTCAGGTGATATGCTACTGTCAATTTTAATAGCTATTATTGATAACTTGAAAACAACAATAATTAAAAATGGATTCTTTTTTTATAAATTTTCATGGCAAAAAAATATGTTTGTATTTTTTAAAACAACATTACAATCAAAGTTGAACTGAAGATTACTATTCCTCTTATCGAAATCTTAAAAAAAGGCGAATAGAAAGTATATATTTTAACTAAAAATTAAATATACGAGTATATATATGTCACAAATAGTAGACATCAAAACAGTGTTTAAAAAGAACCTCCCCTAGGAAACACTTGCAATGTCATTTTAAATAGTACTTTTACTCTGATATAAACTATTGACTCTGTCCTTTGAATTATGAAACTTATCTTGTGGATGCAGCACATTCAAATTATCATCACAGTTTGTATTATATTTATAAGTGGATATCTACTTTGAATTATTGATATGTTTAATCTATATTTGTACACATTTTTAAATTTTAATTCTAGGAGGATTACAATTCGGCAGTCGATTATGAAGCACAATGTTTTCAAACAGCAGACATAAACATGAAATTTTTGTGTGATGGCTTCCTTCCAATCAAAGAACAAGTTAAGGTAGTCAATCTCCATAAATTAATATTTTAAAGACATAACTTAAGGTGCGGCAGAAGGGAGCGCGAGTATTTTTACAGTTTTTATAGCATGACATTTTGTTGGCTAAAATAAATCAAATATTTCTCCAGTAGCAACGTATAGTTTAGTTTTCTGCACATGCTAATATCAATAAATCTTAAATATCTATCAAGGGTGTCCTGTAATTTTGTCAAAACTTCTTCTCTTTATTCAAAAAGTTTTGACAAAATTTCAGGACAACCTTTATAGATATTCAAGATCTATTGATATTAGCATGTGCAGAAAACTAAACTCTACATTGCTACTGGAGAAATATTTGGTTTATTTTGTCCGAAACATTTAAATTCTATAAAAACTGTAAAATTACTTGCGCTCCCTTCGGCCGGACCTTAATTCTTTAAAGTTGGCACACCCTTATGTAGTTGTCAGCAAATCAATTCTTTAAAGTTGGCACAACCCTATGGAGTTGTCAGCACTATAGAAATAGCATTTTAAAACATGTCCTGAGAATTAAAATAAAACAAACTATACTTAAATTGAAATATGCTTGAAAATATTTAAATATACATTTGTCACGACCTAACCTCATTGGACTTGATTTGTCAGGATAGCTTGCTGGGGGCTTAGGTTGTGGGCAAAGTAGTTGTGTGGGTTCAAAACAATATGTAGGGTTACGAATTTTGGTTTAATAGAAGTTGCTAAAAGATAATACAAAATGTGATAGAAAGATAATAAAATATAGAGACCGGACGCTCGTACTCATGGAAGAACTGGCTCAAATCGTGGAAACTTAGACCAGTAGAATTTACTGACAGTGCGTGTGAATCCTACAGTACTTGATCTCAGGTCCCTGGGCTTGATGGATGCCCTCTAAGTACAAGTGCTACTGATTACTCGATGGTCCGGCGTCGGGCAGAGTAACTGCCTCCGATATCAATGAAATTGTGACAGCCCCAATGTCAAAAAATAACTCTTTTATAGTTCTCTGTGGCCCCTTTTCTGGCCAACTAGATCAAATATTGTTATGAATGTTCAGCATTCTCCTTTAACTCTTCTAGTTATTACATCATAGGTATGTTAAGAATGGCGTCTAAATGCTCATGTAATTAAGCTACAACTCTGGTTGCAAAGAAAAGCAGACAATCAATTAGGCTAGGTGTGAAAATGGATTATATAGCATCTCGAATCTAGTCAGCATGTTGTAGACATTTCTGCAACTCGTCTTGCTTTCTTCCGATCAGTCCCATCCACATTCTAAAAATACATTTTTTGTTGGTTTTTATGTAATTTGTAGTTTTTTTGTAGTTATTTTTGTTAGTATTTTGGGGGCCTTGGAACCTAGCTATTAGACTTAAATAATATTTTCATTGTTAATTAGGGCTAAAACAAATTATAAAGAATGATATAATATAACTCACATAAAAATCAAATAAGTAATAATCAAAAAAACATTGCACATGGACATAAGTAAATAATTCATTTTGTAACTATTTCCTTTCAAGATCATTAAATGTTACAAATGATGGGGCATCAAAATCAAATTTCGTCCAGGCACAAAATTATTCTTGCAGCCGCGATGTTGGGTCAAGTGGTTTGTAGACAAGACTATAGGACAAACATAAATATTAAGTGAAAGAGCTAAAGGGTACAAGTTTGACAATCTTTGTCCGCTAAGTCAACACTACTTTGTACCATTAGTACTATTACATGGTAAACATGTATAAGAAATGTCAAATATAAAAAAAAAAATTGTTTTGGTTCTTCATAAATACATGCATTAATAACATTTACAACTTCTGCTAGGCAAAAGGTAGGTAGTATAATTATGAAGATGAGTGGTCCAAATATACATAAAACACTTACCATGCTATTCAGATGCCTCACATGCTTATTAAGCTATCCACGTGTTAGTCAAACACTTATCAAGTTATCCACATATGTGTCAAGCCCTTATCAAGTGGTCCTTTATTGATAAATGTTTTAGAAGCATTGCTTAAGAGAGTTGTAACTAGAGGAATGCAATTTTCAAGCTTGTACTGATGCGGGTGTCACAGATACCGAGTTGCTTTACATAACCCTGTATGATACTGAAAGGATTCTGTAGCAGAGGAGTTTGTCTCTTGAGAACCTGAGATGTATAACAATTTATAAAACATCCATGTTTACTTCATAGGGATTCACTCATTTAACTTATATATAGAGATAATTTTATGTCCTTGATAAAACATTTTTTTTTTATCTCTAGAATGAATCTGACTCCTCAGATTATGAAGACAAAATGGTGAAGAATGAACTGAATTACGGTAATTCTTCTCTAGGAATAATGGAAGTAACCCGAGACCAATTCATCCCAGAGATCAAATCTCAGGTATTCATGTACGATTTAAAAAAAAAAAAATCTTTTGGTTTTAATAACTTTTGAAAATGTATGAACAGAGATAGTGAGAAGAGTAAAATAGCTCACATCGAATGTTATGTGAAGATATATTCCAAATACTTGTTGAAGAATAACAACCCACAATTTGATACATTGTGGTTATTGATACTTGATTAATTAATTAATTCATCACAAACTATTTAATATAGCAGGGAGAGTCAGTAAATAGTTCACAAAAGGATGTGGCATGGCTGTAAATGAAATCTAGTAGTTTCTAAATATGTCACCAGGTATAAACACAATTCATTATGATGTAACTTTAGGATGCAAAAACTAGGTAGTGCTGTGCTTGTAAAGTTTGGAGTCAAAATGGCTATTGGTCTTTGAATATACTACCGAAAAGTAGTGTCCAGTACTCCAGTAGTTTGTTAAATTCACTCATGTGGGCTCAAAAGTCACACATGAAGAATGACCTAGGCTGTATCCGAAAAGTCTACTTCACGCGCCGTCGACCCTTGACGCTCACTTGATAATTGCATTGGCAATCACGTGATCGAGTGAACAACCGTCTGAATAGTCACGAAGTTAGCTGCTGCACTCTGCACAAGCCCTTGAAACCAAGTGTGACGGCAAGTTAGTGAAGTTACCCTTGACACGCCGTCAGTGCGGAGTTTGACTGGCAACTGTTTAATTTTTCGTCTGCTAGAAACTAAAAAAAAATATTGTACTTACATATTGTTGCTGAATTTCAAACCATCCTAATAATAAGTTTATAATTGCTAGAAGCTGATGGATCAATCTACGCCTTCCATTTACTATTGCCATAAGTATCAAATTATTTCTTGGCATGGTTGTGAATTCTTAAAACAACAGAGTAAAATATCGATGCAAATATCTAAATTCAAAATAATCTTGTAATGGCGGGAATGGATATTAAAACGGTGTATTCGATTTCATTCCCTGCTGATGGATGGCGTTTAAAATAGTTTCTAAGATCACGGGTAGAAAGCAGCACTGCAGACTCAAGGGCGTGTAAATGGTAGTAGCCGTTCGAAAAGTCTGTTCAGTTTTCGATCTCAAGTGGGTGTAAAGTGTAATATTATCGAGTCTGCATCAAGTCTGCGTCAAGTCAAGTGTACTTGACTATTCGGATACAGCCTTAGTCACCCGCTAGGGATTGAGACAAACACAACTTTATGGTGGGTAGAAGAGATGATTCAGGCTGACAGGTGTGTAATGATATACAATGGTGGGTGATGATACATAACTGCAATAGGGTGTTCTCATGGTTTAGCCAAAATCATAATTAATAATCGTTAGAATTTTTGGCAAGTGTGCACACTGTACGTGCCCATAAAACCGATAAAAAAAAAAACCAAATGGGTTCATCCTTCCAACATAGTTGTATGTTTGCATATGAGGGGTAAGATATGCTTAACAGGATTACTACTGGAGAGTAATCATGGGTGCATCACTATCAACCCGAACCAAAGCATGTTCATTGTAATGGAAACATCTCAGTTCACCTTCATTCAAAGAAGTTAAGGTTACACTTGTAAACAATATCCCGTCCTAATTTATGTATTCATGTAGATGGTGGAGTGTTGTGATCCATTTAAACTACCTCGTCTACAACTTTAGAGGCGCTAAATTTGAATTAACGTTAGACATGGTATTTGTACTTTACCTTCGAGCTTTTCTCCTTAATAACTTTTACCTTTATTGTTATTACCTTTCTTATGTTTTATATTTCTACGCTGTTTTAATCCAAATACTAGTTATCTGTCTCCAAGAGTAATGAAATTATTTCCTCTTTATAAGTTTCATGGTTTTGCGACCTCCAAGTTTTGTTTTGTTTCGCTACCATGACAACAATAAGTAAATAAGATAAGAAAGTATGACTCTCAAAAAGGACGCGCTGGTTTTTATATGGAAAAAACTGTAGTGCGAATACTAAAAGTTATTTTTAATGGGATAAATTTTCTTTTCCATCAACTGGCACTGGGTAGAATTAAAGCCTGAACTATTCTTGCTCCCAGACAAGATAATTTTTTTTATGATTAATAAGTAACTTTTTTTTTTTAAGATATAAAATGGGAACGCTATGGCCATAGCTAAGAACTTTTGTTTGCTTCGTGTATCTTCGCATCAAGACTACAGAGAAACCAGTAAGATCTTTCCTTTTATTATTAATTCAAGACTGCCAATTTATTTGTAAAGCTGATTAATGTGGATGATATTTCTTTCTGTAACACAACAAACTCTTTTATTCAACCTGAGTCATTCTTACATCAGAACACTTTATATTTATGATTAGTTTTTTTTATTTATTATTTTAATTACTTACCTAAATATTATCATGCCACAGGGTTCGCCCGTTAGCATTATATTTTATCTTGGTACCAGATAGGTAGGATATTTTACCCAATATTGCAACAATTAAATTATATGTGCCTACTGATTATTTTGCGTCTTAGTTATATTAAATTTCCTTGTCTGACCATATGACACATTTTTTTAACTAAAAATAACAAAAATTAATAGAGTTTTTTAATGTTATTTTTTATATAACAAACTTTCATTTTACACTTATGTTCAACCCTTCTGGTGTGATTGTTTTCTTCCAAGGCCATAACAAGAGTCCTTTTATTTGTATCACATAATTTGTTGGCACCCCCCTTTTATTTCACTTGTATTTCATACTTTACGGGGAGATCCAGGGCTACCAGGGATACAATTCAGAGGGTAAGTTCACTGGTAATCATATCTGTCTCTAATGGCCCACCTTCAAACCACAAAAATATCCTTCTTTTTACATCACCGCGGATACTTTGAGAGGTACTCTACCGACTGAGCTGCTCGATAGTGAGAGGGTTAGCCACATAAGGTTGTTACACACTGTAGCATATAAAGGTTCAACTTTGTAGCTGCTACAAGTGATGACACACGACAGCCCCTAATTATGCTATTAATTACCATAGCCCTACCTCTTTCAGGGATGCATTCAAAATATTAATTTCTGATTTAAATTATTTTTATTATAATTTACCAATCATCTGTTCAACTTGTTCGCATTCTTCATTACTTCTTTGAGGGGGTAGACACAACCAGCACTTCACTTCAAGTGTAGGTGCGGGGACAAGTCAGAGGTCAACTGAGGTGGATGAATCATGCAGCGCCTTACTAGAGAATCGTAGCCTGCCACATGCCAGCGGTCTACATGCAGTTTATCACGTCCACCAGAATGTAGATCCACTGCTACTAGGCCAGTACATTGGACTTCCCTGGACTCTGATTAGCTGCCAATGACATCATAAAGTGCATTCTTAACAAACCCCTCCTCCCTTTCGACACACAAGCTAATATAGTGGGGAACTGACCCCAAGACAATATTTAGTATTACCACAGTCATGGAGTGCGCCACACGTATCTGCAGAATAAGTTGGGCAGTGTGCTGGTTTATGAGGCATCGATGCAGTAGAATAAAGAATATCTTGGCCATCGAGGGTCCATATTGACAATGTAAAATCAAGGCAATAGTGTAATATAATTTTGTATTATGTTCTGCAAGAGTTTATTTCAATATATATTTAAATTTGACTAGTTGTTTGGTTACTGAGTTAAGCAATTAGTAATTTGTAATTTTAGGGGAGAATATATTTGAGCTTAAAGTAATGTATTTAATTTGGTTAGGAACTTTAATCATGTAATATAACATTTGATTTGGATCATTGAAGTTACTGAGTAACTAAGACCCTTAAGGTCATAAATACATTTCTTTAAACACAATGTGCTCTAACAGTTGTAGAAATCATTAGAGCAAAAGTTTGCTTCTATTAATGTTTTGCTACCCGCCTCGGTGGCATAGTTGGCTAACGCGCTAGTTTCGTGTTGAGCCAGACTGCCAAGGATGGGGAGATCGAGGTTCGAATCTCGGTTGGCTGAACTGAGTTTTTTTTTTTTTAAACGGTTTTCCACTTTCCCTCCATACAAATGTGGGTTCACTTCCTACAGATTCAACATTGCAAATTCCTAATCCATTAGCATAATTAATACTTAAGCGTATAACCCGAATGGGTAGTAAGTTGCGGTACTAAATAATAATAATGTTTTGTTCCCTATCTCATAAGGATGGGTGTTTAGATCAGGAAGGCAAGGTTTGAATCCTGGTTAATTTATGTTAACTGAAGAAAATGTATGTGTGTTAATTATGTTGTGTGTGTATAATTTATTATCCTTTTGGTCGAATGGCCTTGCTGCTAAATTAATTTGCCTGTAACCTCTTTTGGTTCTTTAAAATAAACGATTATTTCACTACTACCATATTCTGAATTGTTATTTAATGTAAACCTATGTGCTTAAATCGTGAACCTCCCTTAAGGCCGCAGGTACAAGGTAATGGCACAACAACATCAACAGGAAAGGTTATGTTCAAATGTTATTTTGGGATTCATGGGGAGTATTTTTAAACATTTCCAGATATTAAAATGTGAATGCTGCGCTGTACTGTGAACTAAGGTTGAAAAAAAAAAAAAAAAAAAAAAAAAAGTCCAGACCTACTGGCAAGAGTAGTACCGCTTTCATCATGACTATGCCAGACCTCATACAGCTTGATTAACAGAGAAGAGAATTGAAGAACTATACTGGGAACTTCTTGATTATCCATATTACAGCTCCAAACTAACCCGAGTTATTTTCACATGTCTGGTCTGCTAAAAAGACCATCTTGGCGGTAAACATTTCTCTGATAGCGAGTTTGAATATGAGGTGGGAATAAGGCTGAGACCACAGACTAAAGATTTATATGCAGCGAGCTTTGAGATAGTGGTCAATAAATGGGAAAGATAAGTCCACAAGAGCTGCTTTCATTATTTTAAAAGGAGATTAATTGATTTGAAAGGGTTTATTCATTAGCTTTTTGACTGTTAAGGTCTTATTTGAATATAAGTAATTTTACTGCAGTTACTGCATTTAGAGCTAAAATTAAATAAAATGCTGATTTTATTGTAACTAAATATTATGTAAATCATACAAATTATATTTAAATTATATATATTTATGATGGATATTATGTCGAGAAATAAAGATAAATTTAATAATAAAGGTTTTTAAAGTTTGTTTGCTACTTTTTTTTAGAGTAATTTGTGACATATTTACTGACTTTCCCTCATATAAAGCCTAGTGATCTCAATAGTTGAATTAGGTAGGAATTATGTGTGGAAGCAATACAAGAGTGTTAAGCAATTAAGAGTCAAAGTGGAAAAGTGGCAGGATAAGAGTGTGAGAGTGCAATATGAAAGATTGCTGGGCGAAAAATTAACTTTACAAGAGCATGAATGGAATGTCGAATAAATGCTAATGATATAGAAAGTGATTAGAACAGAATAAAAGCACAAAGATGTGTGTGGATTTGTAATGGTAGAAAACTTAAAAAGAGATGCATAGTGGAATGAAAAGGGCAAGAAGCTGTGAAAAAAAAACCCAAAAAAACAAACAAATGAATAATTGTTTTGAAGAGTGAAACAGAATGTATGAGGTTGTGGGATATATATAAAGAGAAAAAGTAGTAAAGAGAGTAAATGTAAAATGAGATTAGGAGGAAAAAAAAAATGCAGAATGATTTTAAAGGGAATAAGAAGCTGCTCTGGAAGTGAGAACGAGTGCAAGGAAAGATATATGGCATTCAGAATGAACATAGTGAGATGATATGGGATGATGACAGTACAAGAAAGTGACAGAGAGAGTTTTTTTAAGCAATTTATGGTTAAAACATATAAATTAACAAAAAATAGGGAAAATATTATAATGAGTGAAAGAACTAACAAGGCTGAAGTGTTTAAAGCTATGGACGTGTTAATGAATGGCAAGGCTGTGGGTGTAAATTGTATCATAAGTGAAATTCTTAAGTGGGGTAGTATGGTACTACTTGCCAGTTTGTGTGAATTATTCAATGTGTGTGCTGGGATTTCCATTGTTCCTAATGACTGGAAGAATTATAGGGAAATTAGTTGGTCGAGTATTCCAGGCAAAGTTTTTGGAAAATTTCTAAATGAGATGGTTTGTGAAAATACTGCGGACAAGATTTGGGGTGTGCGATGTGGTTTCACACCAGGTAAATCTTGAATGGACCAGATATTAGCATTGCAGTGAGTGATTGAGATATGTATGGCAATAAGAAAGAAAGTTTATTGTGAACTTATTGATTTGGAGAAAGTGTACGATCGAGTGAAAAGGAGTATGTTATGGAATGTTCATAGAGAAAGAGTATGGTATATATGTATGGCTAGTAAATTCAATTATGGCGGCTTATGATGGAAGTAAAGCGTGTATTATGGTTGATGGCGCTTTAAGCACATTATTTGACTTTTTTTTTTAGTACTGTGTCTTACTACCTCTTCTGGTTATATCGCTTAAGTACTTATTGCGCTAATGGATAGGTTGAATTTAGAGGAAGTGAACCCGCATTTGCGTGGAGGGAGATTGGAAACCCCACCCCAAGTCCACCCGACCGAGGTTCGAACCTTGATCTCCCAGTCCTTGGCAATCTGGCTCAACACGAAACTAGTACGTTAGCCAACTACACCACCGAGGTGGGTAGCGATTTGACATTTAACATGGGTAAGACAAGGTTTTGTTATGCCTCCATGGTTGTTTAATGTATTCATGGATAAGTGTATGAGGGATGCTTATATGTGGCTGGTGTACAAAAAGACACTGTAAATGTGAGAGTGCTGCTATATGCAGATAATGCCATATTAAGTGGCTGATAATGAAAGTGATTTGCAGAATGAATTAAATTGTTTGAATATAGCGACAGGGAGAATATATCTTAGTATAAATGTCTCCAAAACTTAAGTGATAATTTTTTAAAAGGACAGTTCAAGAAATGATTGTCAGTTTAGTATAAATGTAAAACTGCTAGAACACTTGAATGATTTTGTGGATCTGGGCAGAATGTTTGGTAAAAATGGTAAGATTGATGGTGAAATCGATAGGTGGTTGAATGAATCTCAGAGAGTAGTTGGAGTGATGTGAACTATTGCGAAGAATGAAGTAGTATTGAAAGAGGCAAAGATGGTCAACCCTCCCTCGTGGTGGTAGCGCCCTTTCCCTATCTAACCAGGAGCGCCCCAGAATGCCACGACAGTGAGAGTGTCACACAAAAGGAAATACACGAGTTAATCATCAGGGATCTTTAATGATCACTGCCCTACCTAACCAAACCCAGGTGTCAGGACCTACCCATCTAACAACACAAGGGAACAAGTGTTCATGTTAAATAAAACCCTGACATTAAGCAAAACCATCAAGCGTAATAATATTGTCCTCTCGGCTAGTTTATTTATAACAGATAAAATATAAATTTATAATAACACAAGATGTATTATGACTGCAATATCTACGCAAAATATTGGACATATAAACAAAATATGTATCTCTCTCCAATTTACAAAAAAATATAATTAATTTAGAAATTATTAACTTCAGAGCCAAGTGGCACTATCAATTGACAACAAAGAAATAATATAATAATAAAACTAGGGATTATGCCCGTAATATACAACACGATAAAAATAACTCTATAAGAAATATATAAGTGTTATATCTAAATCAAATGTCTAACAACTGACTTCGTCATTAAGTAGCATGTGGAAAAAGAGTAATTGTAATCAAGACTATTCCTCTCCTTCAACACTAACATCATACCACTTTAATCATGGCCAACTCATGGTTCATGTCTAAAAATAATTTAAGTGGCACGCTAGTGCGTTATGACCTAACCCTCTGGCCAAAACTATAACGACAAACTCCAACATGATCGGAAGGATCAAAGGTCATTAATTTATGTAGTCTCAAAACAAGATTAGCCGTAGCAAACAGTTGTTATTAAAACTATTTCCGCAATAGCTTATCAACTCAGAAATCATAATATTCAAGCGCGAAAGACTTAATATAAATCAAAGTTAACTTCTTGAAATGCAAAAAGAGATGGTTACATATTTATAGTTATAGGCAGACCCTAGCCACTAATGTACAATTAAAAATATAATATGAATCCGCAACATTATGACAACTTACATCCTAATATGTTCCTTGGAACTATTGGCATCAAAGAGTAAAGAACATTGCTAGGCACTAGCTTATATTCAGATTGAAACAGTGGGGGAAATATGGAAGGAAAGTATGACAAAAGGGTGATGTCATTCACAGCCAATGAGTTCTCAGATTACCTCATCGGCGCCTGCGCACAACGCCGATAGGTACCAGACGAAGATGGGGGGTGAGCACACTTTGCACTTCAGCTCCAACAATATTCACAAGGCTGCGCTTGCGCATTAAGCATTACTCTGATTTAGGCCTGTGGGAACAATTTCACATCGCGGCTAGGCTTCAAATATTGTTTGTCGTGAGCGGTGATCAGAGTTGTTGGCTGGCGTGCTTTCTTGCTCCATACATAACGCCGGTTTTGCAGTTAAACGGGGTAAGTGCACAATGTATGCCAGGTGGCGGAGGTCTGGTTGTTAAAGTTTGTAGCCACGGTACAATGGCAGTATATAAAAGTGTGTAATGCCAACATTGTTTGATGTATGTGAATTGTGGGTTTGTCAGGAGAAACACTAGAGTAAGGTGAATGTGGTTGGAATGAGATATCCAAAAAATATATGTGGAAAAACTTGTCTGGACAGAGTCAGTAGTGAATGCGTGTAGAAGCAGTATGCTTCAAAAGAAAATCCAATGGGTCAAAGTCAAAGAAGTGTGTTACGTTGATTTGTATATGTTGAGTGTGGATCGAATGATGAAGTAAATATATGAAGGTAGAGTGTAAGGATCAAAAAGAAGGGGTAGACCATGTAAGACATGGCTAAATGTGTTTGACGAATTTGTGGGGGGAACGAATATTAAGAGTTTTAAGAATAAAAGAGGATGTGTGACTGTGTGGATGTTTTCAATTGAAGGGAGTATGCAAGTATAGGGAAGTGTGAAGAAAGTTATTGAGAATAGAGTAAGTATGGAGTTGTTTTTTTGAGCTATATGCACAGTTTCATTCCTACCCTCTAAGGGAACAATGGCTTTGTAGGGTATGTAAGTTATATATATATATAGTCATCTCTAATATCTATGTTTAAGTAAACTTTAAAAAATATATATAATTTGAAAGTTAATAATAAATTGGTCATTATACCTGTAATTCGAAGAAAATCAAATTTAACCATTATACAAATACAATTTGTAAATTAATTTTAGTATGCAAGTGTTCTGTAGTAGGGGGACATAATTCAATAATTTGAATTATTTTAAAAATACCGCTGGATTCTTGGATATTTGGCCTAGCACAAAGATTTATATGACTAATATATCAAGGATCTGTCCTGTAGTAGGGTCATTTATCATATTCTAAACCACAACTCATAGATTGTTGTTTGAAATCAGTGCTTAGTTGATCTAAACATAGTAATCAAATCAACTTTGATTCGGTTTGATTGTTATGCTGCCGAGTATACATTTCCTAATTTGTTTGCTGTTGGGTGCAGTTTACATGTTTCAATGTAGGGCATTGGCGCACAAAGACAATGGTACAGGGTTCAATCCACGTGTTCATATGTCATATTTAATCAAATTTAAGATAATTGAATCACAATTTAATTTCTTTCTTTTGATTGTATTTACAGATCAAGTTAGAGCAAGACCAATCTACTTCAGCAAGTGAAATATTAATGCCAAATTTAGATTTACAAGCAAGCTCTGATTTTAATTACAGTAATGAATGTGTTAAGGAGAATCAAGAATTAGTTTTTATTGTGGAACATAAACATGAAAACTGCCATAAAATTATGGTAAAGAGATCTTGTTGTAAATTAAGTGAAAACATTACTTCAAAATATAAAACAACCGAACTTTTGAATTCCGTTCAAATAGGAGAATATAGTAAAAAACATCAATGTGGTTACAATGAAAATAGATATAAAAACCAAACTTGCCCCAATATTAATTTGACAGATGAGGATGTTATAGATAATCGAGGAAAAAATATATTATTTAAGCATCCTCCACCAGGAGATTTATGTATATCACCTAAAGCAACTAAAACAAAATGTAAAATTAAAAACTCTACTAAGGATGTTATTAGAAAAAGAAATTGTATTTCACATGTAGGGGGAGCAAAATGTAAAACTGAAAATGGTAATAAGCATGCTGTGTTAAGAGGACTTTGTACTGCACTTGGAGGGGGAAGACATTGTAAAACTGATAACTGCAAGACGCAGGCTCTGTCAATAAGACATTGTATTGCACATGGGGGGAAGGAAATTTAAAACTGAAAATTGTACTAAGAGTGCTCAGTTAGGAGGTCATTGTATTGCACTTGGAGGAGGAATAAATGGTAAAACTGAAAACTGTAGAAAAAAGGCTCGGGTAGGTGAACATTGTATTGCACATTGTGGGGGAAGGAAATGTAAAACTGAAAATTGTACTAAGAATGCTCTTCTTGGAGGACATTGTATTGCACATGGAGGGGGAAAGAAATGTAAAACTGAAAATTGTACTAAGTTTGCTCATTCAGGAGGCCATTGTATTGCACATGGAGGAGGAAGAAAATGTAGGGTTGAAAACTGTACAAAAATGGCTCAGGTAGGTGGGCATTGTAATGCGCATGGAGGAAGAAGGCAATGTAAAACAGAAAATTGTACTAAGAATCCGCAGTTTGGAGGACATTGTATTGCACATGGAGGGGGAAAGAGATGTAAAACTGAAAATTGTACTAAGAGTGCTCAGTCAGGAGGCCATTGTATTGCACATGGAGGAGGAAGGAAATGTAGGGTGGAAAACTGTACAAAAATGGCTCAGTCAGGAGGCCATTGTATTGCACATGGAGGGGGAAAGAAATGTAAAACTGAAAATTGTACTAAGTTTGCTCAGTCAGGAGGCCATTGTAATGCGCATGGAAGAGGAAGGCAATGTAAAACAGAAAATTGTATTAAGAATCCGCAGTTTGGAGGACATTGTATTGCACATGGAGGGGGAAAGAGATGTAAAACTGAAAATTGTACTAAGAGTGCTCAGTCAGGAGGCCATTGTATTGCACATGGAGGAGGAAGGAAATGTAGGGTGGAAAACTGTACAAAAATGGCTCAGGTAGGTGGGCATTGTAATGCGCATGGAGGAAGAAGGCAATGTAAAACAGAAAATTGTACTAAGAATCCGCAGTTTGGAGGACATTGTATTGCACATGGAGGGGGAAAGAAATGTAAAACTGAAAATTGTACTAAGAGTGCTCAGTTAGGAGGTCATTGTATTGCACTTGGAGGAGAAATAAATGGTAAAACTGAAAACTGTAGAAAAAAGGCTCGGGTAGGTGAACATTGTATTGCACATTGTGGGGGAAGGAAATGTAAAACTGAAAATTGTACTAAGAATGCTCTTCTTGGAGGACATTGTATTGCACATGGAGGGGAAAGAATTGTAAAACTGAAAATTGTACTAAGAGTGCTCAGTCAGGAGTACATTGTATTGCACATGGAGGAGGAAGGAAATGTAGTGTTGAAAATTGTACTAAGTTTGCTCAGTCAGGAGGGCATTGTATTGCACACGGAGGAGGAAGGAAATGTAGTGTTAAAAATTGTATTAAGAATACTCGGTTAGGAAGGCACTGTAATGCACATGGAGGGGGAAGGAAATGCAATACTGCAAACTGTTCTAAGAATTCAGTTAGGAGGACATTGTAATGCATATGGTGATGGAATGAAATGTAAAACTGAAAATTGTACCAAACTTACTAATTTGGAGGACATTTTATTGCACATGGAAGCGGGAAGGATTTATTAAAAAATAATAAAAAAAATTGCACTAACAATACTCATAAAAGAGGCCTTTGCAAAGCATATAGAAGGGAAAAATAATTAAATAAGAATGAAGTTAGTTTAAACAACAGAATATTGCAATACATTTAGGCAGTGGCGCAGGAACTAGAGGGTACGGGGGTAAATCTTACCCCCCCAAGAAATGGAGGGGGGGGGGTAAAAAGTATCATTTTTACCCCTCCGCTCTCAAACAAATATAATAAAACTTTTAGATACTAGAAAGATCTTGCTGAGGCAAGATAACACAGTTCAATTTAAAGTAACATAATAAAATTAAAATATAATCCTGTTTCGAGTGGTTTTTTTGGCGAGTCCTGACCTATCGTAGGTACTGCTTAGTGCTTGGGAAAGCAATCACCAGTCTCCACCACGCCCTTCTGCTAGGTGCGACAGTGCTGCTATGTTACTTTACAAGTCCACTTGTGACTTGTGCCAAGGTCTTGGAGGGGGGGGGGGGGGTTGAGCCAGAAGAGAGGTAGGGGTTGTAAATACCGTCTGGTATTCACTCATTCACGTGGAGAGTGGTGACTTGAGTGTGTCATCAGACAACAAAGATACGTTTGTTTTTTTACTGTTACCTTACGTCTTACGAATTGAAGTGGACAATGAAGAGATCTCATGATGAGAAGATAACAACCTTCTTCAAAGCCAAGCAGAGACAATCAAAAGAACAATGTTCTGGTAAGTTATAGCAATGAATTAAAACTGATCAATAAATTATTATCATCTCTTAGAAAGATAATTCCATTTCAATTGGTCACTAAAATTATTCTTTTATAATACAGAGCCTAGAGAAAGTCTAATAATAAAATTCTGATTTTGAGTTTCAAATAACATATTTTTTATATCTTTTATAGATCGCTTATACTTCAATAAAAAATATATATATATATATACACAATCACACACACACATATATATTGCAGTTGCTGACGATTGCAATTTACTGCAACATCAAGATGGAACCAAAGAAACTTTTGCAATCAGTTCCGGAGATAAAATATCACTATCACAGTTTGAAGCCAACAATGTAGAAGCAGCGGGACATTCCTCAAAATTTGGTACTCATAAAATGATTAATTATTATACACTTACTCAGTACAATCAGGGGGCGCACCCACGGTGGTAGCTTTAGGGTCTGAAGCCCTCCCCCAGAAGTTAAGGATATTACAAAAATAGTATTAGCATTATGTTCCGTCTATCAATTATATTTTTTAATTATATTTATTATAAATTAAATTTGTACAGTAATTAGGGCTTTCAAAGGATTACTTTTTTATGTGGATTTTAATTTTACTGTTAATTTTCACTTAAATGAAAACTGGACCTGTGATAATGTAATATTTTCTAGAAATGGTTAAAGTATTTACTCTTTGTACATAGAGTTTTCAACTGGGTACAGTATTTGAAATTATTATGTTATAGCAATTATGTAAATACTATTGTATCAGCAGTTGAGATATTAATATATGCCCCCCACACCCACCAACTGCAAATCCCGGGTGTGAAGAAGAATGTGTAAACACAGACCTGTTAACCAGTGGCGTACATAGTGACAGAGGGTAGGCCGAGGATCCGCTTTTGGTACAAATTAGCTCAAATATTATCATTTACATACTTTGAAATAAAAAAAGTTTTGAACAAAAGAAGTATTTGCCCAAAAGAGCTGAAAATGAGCTGATGATGTGTAGCATAATCATTCATTTTTCTAGCATCTCCAGCACGTTCACCGAATTTCAAGGCCTGCACGAGGAAACACGAAGTTTATTTCCTCACACTGAAGAGATTTTGAAAACTCTGATAGTGATACCAGCTACATCAGCTACTAAAGAAAGAAGTTTTTCAATGCTTGGACGCATAAAAAACTATCTTCGCTCTACGATGAGGCAAGTAGACTAAATCACCTGTGTCTGCTTAATGCATACCTGAGATACTTGACAAACTTGACATTGCGAAACTAGTTAGTGGTTTTATAGCTTGTAGCGAATATAGGGCAAAGGTGTTTGGAAACGTACTTTAATTTTGTTGTTTTTAATCATTTTGAGTTGAGCAGCATCAGATATATTTTTTCTTAATTAGTTTTATGTGTATTCATTCTAATGTTTGGCATGCCCATAGTTAATGAGAATAAAACAAATTTGGACTGTTAAATATTACATTTTATTGGTCTTTTTTAAATCTAAAAAATGTTATTCTCTATAAAAGCCCATGATTATATTTACCCCCACCCCCAAATAAAAACGTTCCTGCGCCACTGCATTTAGGGATTGGAAAGTAAATTTGAAAGAAAGAATCATTTAAATATACTTTTCAAAAGTGGTGGTTTATATGATATTGTATATAGCATTTTTTTTTCTAAACAGTTTTAGATATCTACTCTTTGAGCATTGAAATGGAATTCAATTCTAATCAATAGAACCTTTCACTCTCTAACATTTCTTCCACTTTCTTGATTAATTTACAATTGAAATAAACATACAAGTTTTAAGGAGTTTCTCATTATAAAATAAATCTTTATTTAATTTTATGACTACATTTTTTTTTTTTTCTGTGTGTGCGCGTATTTGATAAAAGAACAACTATAACCACCTAAGAACTATAGTCTATTTTCCTCCAGTAAAATAATTTATACAAAAAAATATTAAAATGTGTCTTTTTCTAGTAGTTGGTTTGAGATATAAGTCCTTGTTTCAATTATGACTAGCTACAATGAGTATTTTATTTATATCGCTTTTTACAATCTCTCTATGCAAATAACAGAACAGTTCCTTTTACTTACAAAATAGCGATCTTAGATTAGGACGTTAATAAAATTATATCGAAACTCAAATTAAATTAGTATGTCAACTTTATTTGAGTCATGATAAAGACTGCTTTGTAAATAAAATATTCATGATTTTTGATAAATACCAAGTTACTCAGTAACTGATATCAAATTGAAAACTTTTCCAAATATATATAAGTGCAACCAATTAAAATCAACCTATTATTAGTCGATTTGAAACTAATAAGAATTAAATAGACAGAAAAAAATTGCTCAATAAGAATTAACCAATATTAAAGGAAGCAAGAACATTTATTTTAATAGTTTTTGGCTTCATATTTTATTGCTTATGGCAAATTTGTTTTAGTTCTTATTGAAAAAGCATATGATATAATGTAGCCATTAATGATGATTTTTGAAAAGATGTTTTTGTTGAAAAATAATCTCTATAGGAAGAGATGCTTTGTATTAATTTATAACCTATTATATATATGAAAAAGGTTGATTGTAATACATTTTAGAAGGCAACAAAATGCATTTAATAAAACAACAGAAACAAAGTAATTTTTAGTTGGTATTCTGAGACCAATTTAGTTGAAAAATGAATTCAAGCAAAGTTCAAAAAAATGTGAGAACATTGTGGAGCCAATGGTAGATTTATATTTACACGCATGTGAACATCTTCACTTTGGGACTTTATAAACCTTAACTTTGAAACACATGTTTCTTAAGTATTGTGAGTTTTGAGATTTGATTTAATTCATACTAAATCGCTAAGAAAAAAAAGGTAGATATATTAAATAAATTATACTTATGTGTGTGCTATTATTTGTATACAACTATTTCATATACGTGTATTTAGAAAATTATAAAATGCACAATAATGCAACACCTACATATATTAAATAAATTATACTTATGTGTGTGCTATTATTTGTACACAACTTTTTCATATACGTGTATTTAGGAAAATTATGAAATGCACTATAATGCAACGCCTACATATATTAAATAAATTATACTTATGTGTGTGCTATTATTTGTATAAAACTATTTAATATACATGTATTTAGGAAAGTTATGAAATGCACAATAATGCAACCCTTACAATTTTGTGACCACCGTGATACAGTAGTGGGAAAATATACTTGATCAACTGGGGCTTTACTAATATTTATAATGATATGACAGTTTATCAAAGAACTATGGAAATTTTCTCCAGTCTAAGGCTGTAAATGCATTAAGCAATCCTCCAAAATCACTAATATAGTCAGAACTTCCAATTATGTCTATTGTAAACTGTATGGTAGAAAATCAGGTAAGTAAGACAAGTTTTATATTCTATACCTTGTGAGATAGTATTGTATTTTGCAGGGGATATAACAGATTATTACATGCATAAGAAAAATCCAATGTATTTTAGAGCACAGCATCAATTAAGTGCTGGGTGATTTAGTTGTATTACATACATTTTATTTATATAACACGTTTTACCTTGAAATTTAAAGTACCTATTTTAATTCTTAGTGGGTCTATCATGTTTTAGTGAAAGAAGAAAGTTATGGGTGTGACAAAAATGATAAATTATCTGTGTAACAATAATAATAAAAGTTTAAACGGAACTTATTTTATTTAGGAGAAAGATAGTGCTCACATGGAAAATTCAAATAGTTATGTGAATGATGAGGTAATGAAAAAGTAGAGAGTATAAGCTAAAGTTTGGTTTAAAATATGGCAATACGTTTGTCATTCCATTGTTACCAACCTAATGACCACTAATTACCCTATAATCTCATTGCTAACACCACAAAGACTACTAATCTCCCCAAAGTATTAATGCTATCAACATCACTGGCGCTTATCATCCTTCTGTATCTTAAGCTACCAATCTCATGTTATCATGATGTATCAATAGCTAGTAACAGCAACTAGAAATTAAATTAATAATATAAGGAACGTACTTAGATGTTATATTTACTTGAATTGATATGTATAACTTGTTTTAATCAATTAAATGAATACAGAAATCAAGACTAAATAACATACAAGATGATTTATTTAGAGAAAGAACTCATTCTTTCATGAATTATGAAGTTAATTAACACAATTGTATTTAAAATAAGTAGGCTACAACAGCACTTCTAAAAGATCATTGGTAAGATATTTACAATAATAATAGGCCTATTCAAAATGATTTAATCAACAGATAAACAAGAGGAAAGTATTCTTTGATGGTAAAATATTGCAATAACAGGTTAAGGAGTGTCTGATAAACAGATTGACTAGAAAATGAATGGGCAATTTGACTAGATTGTAGCTAGTAATACCTTAAAAATGTTAACATATATCATTAATATGTATCTATAAAGTTAAATAAATTTTACAAAATATTTTAAAACTATATGAAAGATAAGAATGCTCAAGTAGGAGCTATTAAACAAAAATAATAGGTAATTGATATGCCGTTAATATATAACTTATTAGTTGAATTATTGATATACTCTAGTAAATTGTTTGAGAAACAGATTAACAAGAAAAGCGTTTTCTATAATGGTTAAAATATTTAAAGCAATTTATAAGAATGATTGATAGAATGGTTGACATAAGATTAATTGGGTTGACTAGATTATTTTTGATGTACCTACCTTACAAATGTGAACAAGGACAATTAACAGTGTGAAATATCAACACAAAACATTTAAAAAAACATTAAAATGAATAGTATAACTTGTCAAGTAAAATCTTAGCAAAAATAAGTATTAAAAATCTACTAGTATTGAACTTATCTGGTCAAGTTAATTATCTATATAATTTGCCTATGTTAAATATCAATAAATTGATTATTTAAGAGATTTAATTGAACATAAACGGATATGTTTAATCAAGGTTATACTTGTACTGAGTTACCATTTGTTACAAAGACTAGATAACATATATAAGTACAAATTGATTAATATTAAAGAAGTGTAACACTAATTATAAATGTAATGTCTTAGTTGTTTAAATGAGTTGACGTTTCTTATCTGTTAGGATTTTGATTCCTCTCCTTATTTACTGCTGAACAGTTATGTTAGTCTTGGCTGGATGACGACATGTTTCAGTGACTACGCAATCTTCAGGTCTTCAAATTGGGACTAAGCAGTCCCGGATGTAAACACAGTGCACAGTGCACTGTCCAGCTGTTAGTATCAGTTTTACACAAATAAATACTTGCATTAATCAATTTATAAATATATTTACTCATGCATATATAAATACAGATCTACATTCATTTTCCATACATGGTGAAAAACATAGCCTACATGCTTGAAGACAAAAGGGTTTAAACGAGATAGGACTTGGAAGCATTGTTCATTACTCTATCTTAACTCTGATGACTTATCTGATCCCCTTGCCTTATACAATACAACAACACACACTGGTTGCTCCAGCTATTTAGTCCCACTCTTGGTATATATTTAATACCTCTTAAAATATTAAAAGACCCTGGCATCTACTCTCGCAGAGATTTTCAGTAGTCTCAGTCTTTATTATTTATTTTACACTTTTTTTGACATCTTAGTCATGATTTGGCCAACTCATATAGTCAAAATTCTAACAGAAGTGATCAAAATTATCTCATTTCAGTGTGGTGTTCATTCATGTCTGCGAGGATAATAACCATTGGCTAGTCTACTGACAAATCGCTATCATAAATTTGTGCCACAATGGTCCGGTATTGGTTTATACTAAGCTATTATTACAAAAATTCTACCCAAAACAAAGAAAAATTACATCATTGAATTTTAAAGGATATTGAATATTATTAGTCTTTATCACAGTAGATATATTACCTGGGAAAATTTTTAGACCAAATAGTTTGAAAATCATTATTAATAACAAAGTTATTTTGGGACTCCAAGTTTAACTCAGTGCAACAATATAAAGGCATCTATTAATAATCGTTCTAGGTCCACCTCCTTATTTCTGATACTTCTGGAACTCCACTGTAGAGTATTTAAAAACTAAACAAAAAAAACAACCAAATAAACATAAATTAAACTAACATTATATTCAAACAACCTTAGGCCCTACGTCATGAAACAATATGTGTTATGTTCCTGACTGATCTGTGTTTGTAGCTACTATAACGCCTTATATTCTTCAGCAAGTGCTGAATTGAACTTGTTACACCTGAAATCAAACTTGGCAAATATAACTCTCCTGGTGTAGAGGTAACCATGTCACTAAAAGTGGCACAACTTTGGTGACCACCTGTTTGTTCACAGTCACATAGTCAGAATTTTGTTAAGGGGGAGGGTTGATTAACTTGCATAACATTTTCATGAATGACTTTTTCTTTTTTTACAAGTGAAATTTTAAAGTAAAATGCTACTAACACTAATGTATGGTAAGAGTATTAAATATGTAGACTATTTAAATTTATTCATTAACACACATACACTTACAAATTTTAGCAAGTTATCATTTGCTTGACATAATTAATAGGGCAATATTTTTATATGACTTTAATCAGAAATCATGTTGTATTACATTAAAAAATCATGTTGTATTACATTAAGAAACATATTTTAAAGTCATAAGAAACAATTTTTTTTTTTTTTTCAAAACAACATCCTTAGGCACCGCACCACAAGATTTACTCTGCTTCAAGTGTTGTTTGAGAAACCTTGTGCTCATAGTAAACCTTCAGTCTTTGTTCTCTACATGGTTCAATTTACAGCTTTTGGGAAGCAACATCTCATTGGTAGATAAAAAAAACTCTTTATTCTGGCTGAATTTACTTTTGAAATTCACAATTAATCCGTCTACATATGGTATGAATAGTGATATTCTATAATACCTACTTATCATGAGTCATGAGGATAATTGTCCCTTTTTGTTTGTTTCTTTGCATGCCTTGGGACATCGATCTGGATTTCGAAAATGTTCCCAGCAATAACTAAAGAGTTCTGGAAGATATTATTAAACACTTTTATCTTTGTCATTAGTGCATAGATATTTTAGCGTCTGCAGATAATCTTTGCTGAATTAAACCCCGGAAGCTATTTTGTTGTGAGGATTTTGAAGGTCTGCTGAAAGTGGCAAAGTGAGGCTGAAAAGGTAGGTATTCACAAATTAGCACTGCCACTATCAAGCTTCCTTTCTCCATTGCAGCTAAAAGTGTTGATGCAGGGGTTGAAAATGACCGGTCCATTTTTGAGTTCTTGAAGACTTGGAGCTATCGTGAGAAGAAGCTCGACTAAATTATGTAACCTTGTTACAACATGTGAACGTGAAGAGTTGGTTTGACTCACCATCCTAGCCCCAGTTGACTCGTCTTGTCAAGACCACGACTCTACAACACACCGCGGCATTGTAATACTGGACTGATTTGAGGCAAGAGGTTCGTTCCCCGTCAGTGGCGTAGCTAGGTCTGAAGTGCCCTGGAGTGGTTTAACTTGGGCGCCCCCTACCCCCCCCCCCCCCAATGTTTCCAACCAAAAATTAACTGAACCATAACAATATATAAATTTAAGTAAACCTAACAGATTAAACTGACTTTAAAAGTAGCCTATGTTGGTGGTTTCTTATTATTCTTGTTCTATAAATTATTATTATTAGCACCGCGTCTTACTACCCATTCGGGTTATACGCACTTACGCTAATGTGTAATGGTAGGGTGATTGTGAGATGAAATGAAGGACCTACAGCTTAACGTGGAATCCGAACCACGGTGGAGGCCTGGCATTCCCCACATTCACAAGATGTCTTGTCAGAGGTGAAGGAAGGGTTTGGTAATCAGATAAATCTTTGCCGGGACCGAGGATTGAACCCCGGCCGTGTTCCATAAAGAAAATAAATTAAAAATGTATTTTCTTTTTGTGCATGGATTTACATTTACTGAAATGTATGTTATATTGAAATGCAAATCTGCTTAGTTTTTTACTTTTACACAATATAACAACTAAAGTTTTGGAGTTTGGCACTAATAAAACAGAGTATTTTAATATAGATAACATTTGTCATTTATTGTTGATCACATAGAAAAAAAAACAACTAATAATAATAATATAATATTTAGCTCCGCATCTTAATTCGCTAATGGATTAGGAATTGGGAAGGTTGAATCGGAGGAAGTGAACCCGCATTTGCGTGGAGGGAGAGTGGAAAACCATTTAGGAACCCCCCCCCCCCAGTTCACCCGACCGAGATTCGAACCTTGATCTCCCCGTCCTCAGCAGTCGAGCTCGACACGACAATCGCGTTAGCCAACTACACCACCGAGGCGGGTAAAAATAACTAAACTAACGTTACACTTATTCACAAACGACATAGTATTTTAAGAGAAAAGTTTATCATTTACGTTTTTTGTCAATAGGACATGAATTTGGGAAATACATCACAGATTAAAAGTTAAATTGTTTAACAAATGGGTTACCAAGACAAAAGCCTTCTAAAAAATAAAAATAAAATTTTGTAGTGAAAATCTTCACAAATTGTTGGAGGAACTAAAATTTGCATATTACATTATCTTTCGTGATTTGGCACTTGCAAATTGTGAGATGGTGTCTGATAAGTCTATATTTCTTGCTCTGGCTCGCTCGATGGAGATCGTTTCTAGAGAACTCAGACACTCCTGCGACATGGGCTACGAAGATAGCTTTTGATAATATTCAGTTTTGAAAAGGATCTCTCAGCACTTGCGATGTAACGGGCATTGTCAAAAAGATGAGGCACGCACTCACAACATCCGGGAAGCTGGCTCCAAATTGAGCACGCACGATCACAGTATCGGCAAGGTCTCTAATACATTTAAGTTTTTTAATGTGGTTGAAAAACAAGTTTTAAGTCTTACAAGCTGTTGGCCTAAGTTAGGAGAGATGTCATCTGGGTATTTAAGTACTAGAGGCTTGCACGAGTCTAGAATTTCTTTGTCACCTGAGTCAGTTAAAAAAGATGGTTTCAAACATTTGAAACACGCACAAATCTCAGTTATTGACCATTGAACCATGTGATGTTTTCTGTTAATGAACCTTTCTTCACCAACTTCTCCCTTGTTACACCCTTCCATAACTGATGAGTGTTTTTACTAAAATAACTTTTTCATAGACTTGAGCTTAAGCCTGAAAATTACATTTTCCAGTTCGTTCCGCCCCCTTTGCCCATCTGAGCCATGCCGCCTGGAGCGACTGCTCCAGTCGCTCCTCTGTAGCTACGCCACTGTTCCCGTCATGAGAGCTGATCCGCACCCAATAAAATAAAAAATAAATAGCGGTATGTGCGAGCGCAATGCGTTCTGTCAGCCGTGCTCAGAAAGCCTATAGAACTGTTCTTCCACTCACGTTTGAAAGGGTATGGAATGTTAGAGCATATTCTAGAAGCATACTACCCCTTATCCCTCTGTCCATCCTTTGTTCCCGCGCCTTGAGAGCACGTGGCATATCCTTAGGATATATAATGGTAAGGTTCTGTGGTGTAGACATACATTACACACTGATTACAAGGTGAACGACGTTGTCGAAGGTAGTTAATGTTCGAAGATTCTAAATTCCTTTTGGGCTTAAAATGTTATCCTATACAAAATTATCGTTCTGGACCGTAATATTTAATTTTGCTGTTTATTAACACGAAATGAACTTAGTAAATTTGCTCTTCAAGCCATGAGAATGTTTACTATCTTTTAGCGGTTAGTTCAAACCGTTTGTCCGCCTTTGGTATTATGATCTTTTACAAGGACTTTAGATTCCTGTATTTTAACTTTAAACCTTTGCTTATCCGCTTAACGGATAGGTTTTTATATCTTTTGAGTAGCACCATTTCGGGACGGTCATTAAACAGATAGCGTCGTTCTACAGCTCTGCCTATTTTAATTTTTGAGGGATTATAAACATTTGTTATTAATTTGGAGATTGTTTATTATTGTTAGATATTTTGACAGTGTATTATATGTTAGTCAAAGACGGGGCAGCGAGTTGGCTAGTTTATACTGTATTTTGACTTTAATATCTAATGTTTGTACAGCCGTTTAGAGGCGTAATTCGGGAAAATTATAACTTTTGCAGATCATTTCATTATTCCAATTCAATTGGGAGGATGTATGCTAAATGGGACCACATTGTTATTGTTTGGACTGATTGGGATCACCAATAAGGGCAAATTAATAACTTTCTCATATTTACTAGATTAATTGTTAATTCCTGGATCTTTGATTTGCCTGTTAATTGCTATTATGACGGGGCTGATAGGAATTTGGAATGAAGGTCAATTTAATTATAGATTATATTATGTATTTTGAGCCGCCATCTATCGGCGTAAGGTGTTCTGCAATTATCAGATGTTGGTTATCTGTTGTATAAATGCCATTTGGGCACTGGCGGCGTCTCTATGGTTCACGAAACATGTTTTGCCAATTATATAAATGTTTTTTCTAATAAATATATAGCATGTCACTCAAATAAAACGACATCTACAAACTGTAATCTGCACAAAATACTAAACTGAAATAAAGGAATCCAAAGAAGAGAATTTAAAAACTAATATATTCTGCAATAATATAAGTTGTGTTCTACTTACTTTAAATAGATGTTCCCGGATACGAACACCATGCTTCGACAAACTATTCTGCAAGTACGGTATGGCGGAAGTGAAGTCGTGGCAGTTTTAAAAGACGTCTGAACCCTTGAACTCTCGATGTTGACGAAGGACCTGATTGTCGTTGGTTCAATGCCTCGAGCTAGGACCACTGCTGCACTAGCGGACTTCCTCGGCAAATCTTTCTCCCCTATTCCCACCTCCCCTTTCTTTTCACTCATTACATGTCCATATTTGGTCCTGTTTAAAGTCAGAAAAAAGAGTATTTAACGGGCGACTCCTAGGTTCATTCTACTTAGCTCATCATATTATTCCTCGAAGGAGGAACCTCTGCTACAGCACCTGAAGAAGAAACTGGTGGTTTGATATTTGGGTCGTGGGTCTCACCCCTAGACGTCGAAGGAATCTCTTCTGATGTTCCAAGTACTGAACAAATATCCAAGTCCTTCAGACTTGTTGTAGTAGTCAAGGAGGCTAATTTTGTTTTATGTCAGTCGAAACGTCTTTAATGTTTTCTAAGTCCTTTAAGACTTGCTGTTTTAGTCAGAGTGACTAAATCTTGTTTCTGTGTCCTTCTGACTTACTTTATTTAGTCGAAGCGGCTAAAATTTTTTCTGAGTCCTTCAGACTTTTGCAATAGCCAAAGAGAATAATTGTGTTTCTGTTAGTCGAAGCAGCTATAATGTTTTCTAAGTCTTCAGACTTGGTTTTAGTCAGATAGTCTGACTATATATTTTCCCTATGACCATATAACATAGCTTAAATACAGGGCTTTAAGATCTATATCTAATAAGGACCTTGCTTTAAGGTTCCTCTTCTCCATAAGTTCATTATTCCGTTTTAGGTCCTTATGACTTCACAATATCTTATGACGCCGTGGACGTCATGCTCACTTGTTAGAATTTTTGTATGGCTATAAGCAGGTTGTCTAACGCCTTTATTTGAGGTCTTAGTTAGGTCAGTATCTCACAGCATTCTTGTTGGCACCCCTTTTTCTGTGTTACTATTTTCTGTGCGCAAAGTGTGGAACACGGCTAGTTTTGATAGTGCCCGCACAGATAGTATTTTCATTTGCCCCTTTTGGCGCCTCATTTGTCCAAGTATTTAAAGTTAGTGTGTACTAGATTTGATGTACACCCCAGGGAGTGGCTAATGGTATAAATGTACTATTGAGTGCTCTGGCAGTACCCTCTGGGAAAGGACCGGCAATAGTACAATTTTGTGTTGACATCTGATTGTTAGCCCTATGCTAATGTAATTGACAGACCGTCCTCTTACCAATTATTATTTAGTGTGTCTAATGGGACCTTTCTTAATTTAAAATCAAGCTAGCTAGCTTGGCTGACGTTTAGCTTAATAACTAAAACAATAGGATTTGCTGTTATATTTTTATTAGTAATTAATTCACCCTGTTTTCTGTTTAGACCCTTCTGGTGGTAGTCTGGAGCTAGCCTGGTTGTTTTGGAATCCAATACTCTCTATCAACTTAACTTCCTTTTGATTGTCACCGTATCGTCTTGGACACGTATCATCCCATGCTACGGGAAGTTCCTATATTTTTGGAGGCTTCAGAAGTCAGCTGTGAGCTGTCAGTCAGGACCAAACCAGCCATGGGGCTACTGTGTAATGTATATTTTACTTACTCATAAACGGATCTTGGATACTAGCACGCATATATATATAGCTGTAGTGTTAGTTTCATATAAATACAACACTTACAGGTAATATTTTTCTTTTGGAAATAATTTTAAGTATGTGTAGTGGCTATTGCTGTGTTTATGGCGCCAGTCTTCAGCAGTAAAATTAAGTCAGCTTACTTCAGTATAGTTATTGAAAATTAACTTATTACTCGTTTCAAAATTATAGACGAAAGAGACTTAACATAGTTTAAAATCAATAATTCAGGTTTGTAATCACAAATGGTGTATGATTATAATTTACTATTATATTTTAATACATAATATACCGTGCCAATTTGCTGTTTTTTTTATTAATTAGGCCTATGTTTGATAACAGCATCCTGAAAGACATGGTTCTGGTATCCTGTTAAAATTGTCACTAAGGCGTTTAATCTATCTCTCATTCCGTTCTACCCTAATTGTATTTTTAGTTGGTAGAATTGTTCAAATCATACTTTTAAAATAACTTATTAGAGTTTAACCCGAATGGTTAAAGTCGCGGTGCTTTAGAAAAAAGGTTTTAGCCAAGTCGGTGAAATGGCTCGAGACTGAGATACAGACAGTCAGCATCACGAAAACCACTTTTCTGTATCAGGGCGTCATGAAATATTAGCATTTATCAAAATCTTTTCAATTTTTTTGACAATCAGAATACTTCTTTCTTGAGGGGTCAAGAGAAAGTAAGAGAGGAATGAAGATACTAGCCTTCATATCTTAAATTGGTCCAGGCCCACCACCCCTTTTCCAACTCTAGATATTAGAAGGTGAAAATTACCTGACTTAACTGCTCTTCTTTTTTAATGAGTACTGCCAGAAGTAGGTAAGGACTTCCAATTATAGTTAGTTAAATTAAATTTTGTTGCATTTCTTTGGGGATATCGCAGTTCTAAAATAAAAGTGAATGCATTGAATTATGGCCTTCATAAAATAGTCACATCACAATGTATTATGTAAGCTTTAAGCTGCGAAGTAATCGCTTCATTGTGTGTGATTGTGATTGCCAACCTCATTGGTGTATATATACCTATAACCCCATTTAGCTTCTAAGTGCCCTTGTGCCAATTATTGTCGGATACAACTTAAGACTTACTTTCATTTGTTGTTTCAGCATGTCAAAACTAGATTCAATATATTTGCAAGGAGTAAGAAGCTACGGCCCATTTGATGATGACGGCCAAAGTGTCAAATTTATTTCTCCCATCACGTTAATCATGGGCCAAAATGGATGTGGGAAAACAACCATAATTGAAGCGTTAAAGTATGCAACAACTGGAGTAACCCCACCTGGAAGTGACAAAGGAAAGTGTTTTGTACATGACCCCAAGCTGTCCAAAGTGTCAGAGGTAAGCTTTATTTATAGGTTTAATTACACATTTTCATCTCAATAAAAACAATTTTTTTACTTTTGGATAGGGGCCTTGGAAATATTTTATTTATTTACTTGATAAGCTTTATTAAGAATTCCAACTAGGCTCTAAATATATAGGCCTAATAATTATAGAAATGTATGTAGAATGTACGAGGCCGTTTTTTTTAAAAAGTAAGTACCGTTTTGAAATTAAAAACACACAAGTTTACTTTTTTTTATCAATTTTATTTTTACGTAAAAGCCTGTACTTTAATCTACTTTTCAACATAATTTCCACCAATATTAAGGCACTTGTCGTATTGTACAACCAGCTTTTGAATTCCATCCTCATAGCAATCTGCCGTCTGATTTGATGACCACTGAAACACAGCCATTTTGAGGTCATCATCATCGTCATGGTGCTGACCACCAATATGCTTTTTAAATGCAGGAACAAGTGGTAGTCACTATGTGCTGGATCGGGACTACATAAACATCAACATCATTAGGGCCATTGAAAATATACCGTACTCTTGCACCCTGTGAATTTCTTCCAGTAAAGGTCACGAGTCGAAAGAAACCTGGTCGAACGTTCGCTTCATTCAGGTTTTTGAGTGCTATCATTTCTTCCTCTTCGTATGGCTCACTCCACTCATCTTATAATTCTAGAGGAACCAAATCATCTTCTGAAGAAGATTCATCATCTTGTAGACATCTTTTTTCTTGTGTCTTGGCTAAGTTTAGCCTTTCTCTTTCAGCCTTCTTCTTCATCCTTTCGGTAGCCCTCTCGTAATTTTGTTGAAGCTCCTTCTTTGCTATCACTTTATGGGAGTACTATTCTTGCCATGCTTTTGAGCTCGTTACTGTGGGGACTTTTTACCTTGGAGCTCTCTTGCATAGCTTTGGTTTCTGAGGAGCAGGCCAAAACAAAGCCCTAGTAAAAGGAGAGGGGTTATTTTTCCGTCTGGAGTTGTACGAGGAGATCTTTGGTGAGCCTTTGAAAGACCAGATACCTGATTATGTGTTGTAGAAGGACCAGCTAAAATTATAGGATGATCACTGGTAGGAGATGGGCCTGAAGATATTGAAGGACCAGGTACACGAGTTGGTGTCGTAGTCGTAACATACCGATAGGGGATATGAGCCTTTAGAAATTGAGGGAGCATGAATGGGAGCAAGTGTATTGATAAGTGCATCCTCTAATTGTATCAAGATCTGATTAAATGGAAATCTTAAATTATGTGATGGAGTTTTGGAATTTACACTGGCGTTGGACTGCATGTACTCCGAATTTTTAATGAACTTCCAAAATATGGAATAGGGATGTATCTGTTATGTCTCCACTCCAAATGTATCCAGCAGCTACAAACTGGTATAGTTTGTCCTTCCTTAAAAATGTTTCCAGCTTTATAGAAATGTTAGGAATATCAGAGGAATTTTGTTGCAATTCGGGCTGGAATGTAGAAGGAATGGTGGAGGCCTTTGGAATAAGTTTGTTTACATCACTGGCTGAAGGATCCCAAGGATGGATGCCACATTTGCGAAAGGCATGTTGCAAATTCTTGGTAGAAACAAATTTGTCAATTGTTTCTAGCAATTTTCCAAAATCTTTTTTCTTCAGACATGAATCCTCTCCATTTGCCACCTTTTTAATTCTCCATTCATGAACAACCTTTTTCCATCCATTCTTTAATGGCTTGAAGACCCCAACATCAATAAGATGTGTGTTGCATTAGACAACAATGCCACCAAAACAATACCATGTTCTTCACAAAATTAGCTATTGTGCATGGTCAGATGTGATGTATGTCCATCAATGAAAGGTAAAACAGTGGTATGTTTTTGTCAATCAAACATGGATGAAATATATTGGTGACAAATTCATAAAACACTTCCCCAGTCATCCATTCATTTGGGGATTTCCCAATACCCCATTGTGTGGGCATTGCTGTGAGGATGTTATGAGGGAGACGTTCATACTTGAAACATACAAGTGGGGGACAAAGGCTTCCAGGAGCATTTCCGGTAACTACAACCGTTAGGCACTCCTTTTCATCAGTATTTACTTGCTGGTAAATATTTTTGTCGCCTTTCTTGGCGATCACTTTGTTTGCTTTTGGATTAAGATAAAAAGCTGTTTCATCTCCATTAAACACACTCCTTGGGTCCAGTAAAATATCGTTCAAATTATTTTCCTTTAAATACTTTTCAACTTCTGCGAACCAAGATGTTATTTGTTCCTTGGTTATTGCAGTTTGACTTGCAGTTAAATTCGGGAGGGGGGGGGGGGTTCTAAATGTTAGGCCCAAATTCCTCTTCAAAAAAGAGTCGCACCACTTTCTTCCTAGTTGTCCTCCTTTGAAGGGAAAGTCCCTCTACAACTCTCTTGTCAGGTATTGAACACTATTTTGCAGATCTTCTCTTATAACAGGAAAACCTGCTATAGCAAGAGAAATTGCCCACTCCCCGCATCATACTCTCTTCTTCCTTAGTTAGCCAAGAGTCTGGACCCATTTTTCACCCAATTAGTATTTTACCCTTGATTTTATCAGAAAAGATGTATCTGGGAACACCGTTCTTCTCCACAGCCTTCTTAATTCTCATACCCTCTTTCACATCTTGAATAGCCTCTTCTATAGCAGACTCTTCATAATTAAATAATTTATGTTTCAGCATTTTAGCTAAAATTTTAATAATATCCATTGTTAATTGTATTAAGAGATATTTAATACTAATAATATAAGGACAAACTTAAATGTTATATTCAAAAGTAACTATATATTTTATGTAAAAAACTTTACATCAACTATGCATTGTAAATATGAAAAACCATAATGGCAGTGTATTTACAGGTACAGTGATCAAAATTGTAGGCCTAGATCATTAATAGTTTATTTTTACAATATATGGACAAAAATGAAATCACTTCCAAGGAACCTCTAAAAAAACGCCATATAAAAATTTTGAAATATATGATCTATGCATTGTTATATGAAAGTACATATCATGAACTTAATTCCAGGCTCAACAAAAATAAAAACATTTTGGAGGTAGCTTTAACTGATGGGCTAGTAGTCGTCATATGTATGTATGTACCAAAAATTGTCATGGGTGACGACTATCGGACACGATGATAATAAGCTAATTTTATTAATAGTAGAGCTTTATTTTTTATATTGAGTTCTTTAAATCACTATTATATAAACCAGTTTTTGAAATGTGAACTGTAACAGTGCTCGTCAAAGGTGATAAACACCGGCAAAGAACAACTTTAACTTATCCAGTATTCGTCACCCACACTATCTTTTCCAGCCAACTGTATTTCTGTGAAATTATACTTCCAATATGTAATTTAATAGTTATTTGTATCTCAGACACTAACCCTGATTAAAAATTTAAAAAAATGAGTTTGTTTAGATTAATTTATTACAATTACTTTAGTAATTCCAAGTAGCAATCTGCAGCAAACATGTGACAGCTTCAACATCCGCTCGTCTATGATAAAGTTTTCCTGCCTATACATGCCTGGTTCTGAAACCAACCGTTCTGCTACTTACAACAATGTTTACCGAACCTACTGCGATGTTGCAATGGTTGGTAAATCGATTATTTTTCTTGTTATCAATATTTTGGTAATGAAAGTGATGACTATTGGTTCAGTGACGAGAACTGGTGCGTTTACCTTAGTTTACATCTAAAACTGAGAAAAATCAAATGAGATGTTGTTTCTACTCATAAAAACGTAGCAAAAAACCACGTTGTTTGGTTAGTTGGCCTATAGTAATTCAATCACTATTTCATTTTATTCCTAAATAAGCATAGGGCTTAAGTAATAAGAGCAAATAATTATAATGAATAATTAACCCAAATACAAAATATTTGTTTTTAAAAATCCATAAACATAATTTAAAAGAACGGATGATATAAGCAGTACCAAATGATACAGTATTAAAAGCTTTTGTTATAGTTTTAAATATAAGTTATATACTCTACTTATTTTCATTTTTCCTATTACTATTTGATGCCCATCATCTGATCTAAATAATCTCCCATCTTTCTTCACAACAAAATTATATTCATGAAAATCCATAATTGAAGTCATACTAGTTTAAAATTGGTGCACAGATTCTCTGTTAATTGGTTGTAGCCATACTGTTAAGTCTGGTCAAGGAAAGCATTGAAACCAAACCGAGCTCTGGTATTGTCTCAGTAATAACTATTTCGTTAACATCGATACCAGGTCAACTGTGAACACGCTGTGGTCTTAGACATCGTTACCAGGTCAACCCTTAAAACACTCCTATTGATAATTTGTGTGAATGCATTAAATTAGTATACAAAGTGTTTTAAAAAAAACTGAGGGATAAATGACCCTAGGCCTCGATCACTCTTGGGTAGCTAAGTGGAAAGAGCAAAGGCGCTCCAATCCAAAGAACTGGGTTGCAGCTTGTAGCTGAGCAGTCTAAAGCTTTATGCACACACTACACAAGATAACCAGCTGTTAAGCGGGAGGTAACGGTTCACACCCCGGAAGGGTGCATTGGGGATGGCTTAGCCCTCTCCTCTTCACAATAATATATGTGATATGTGAACTTCCTCTGGATTAACTTCCTCACTAAGGGGTGGCTCAATCTTATTTGTGCAGGGAGCAAACGAAAAAAAAAAAATTTTAGGGACTTGCCTTACACCAACCCCCAACCCCGCCTCCTTCAATTTAAATAATAAATGTTTTGAAAAATGGATGTCCTTAAAAGCTATTTGAAGTAGTCTTTTCATAATATTTTTGAAATTGGGATACTTTCAGAAGCTATTTTGAGTATTTTCCTTGAATAAAAATTAAAAAAAAAAAATAGATTCCTTTAGAAGCTATTTGAAGTAATTCTCTCCTAGAAATTTTTTAAAATTTGAATCTCCTTTGAAGCTATTTTAAGTGGTCTTATCCAGCAATTTTTTTTAAATGTATGATTTTATATGCTATTTAGAAGTATCCACACCTGGATATTTTTGAATATGCATCTAGAATCCATTTCAAGGGAACCTCCGTGGCAAATTTTTTAAATGGATGCCTTTAGAATCTATTTGCAGTTTGATGTAATTCTTTCATCATATTCAAGACTTATCAGAAGGGTTGCAGTACATCTATAAGGGACTAATTTATTTAATTTATAGGAAAAAATAACCTCCTTACCCTAAACACCACTTTCCAGTTTTGTTGTCGCCAATTTGGAGTTGTCCTTCCCCAATTTTAGAAAATTATACTCTTGTAAAAAAAGATTTGGAGTAGTCCTTCCTCTGAATTTTTTGATAAGATCTTAATACTCCTAGAGAAGTTATTTGGAGTAGTACTCCTTTGAGAAATTTTTGAAATTTGGATGCTTCTAGAAATTATTTATATTGCTTCTTGCCTTGAATTATTCTTGTAAATTGGATCTTCTTAGAAGCTCCCTGGAATTTTTTTGAAAATTAAACTCCTCTATTAACATATTTGATGTGGTCTTTCACCAACAAATATTTGAAAATTGAATAGTTTAATAAACTATTTGAAGTGGTCCCTTGTAATTTTTTGAAATCTGGCTTGCCTTAGAAGCTATTTAAAGTGGTCTTCTAAGGCAAATTTTTGGAAAATGGAATACATCAAGAGGTTAATTGGAGGTTTATTTAAAGGCTATCTCTCAGATTCGTATTTGGTAATATCAGAGGATTTGAAATATATCTAGGAGGAGGAGGGTGATAATGTCCCCTTCCCATGTTATGCCACCACTCTGACCTCACTCATAAACTAACTCCTAGACAAAGTCACTAATAACCCTTTAGTTGAACATACAGCTAAAAATATAATCTTTCCCTTGAAGGTTCATTCATTGATCAAGCTTAATTTCGTTGATGCTACCCAAGAGCGTTGGACTGTGAAACGTATAATGGAGGCAATACAGAAAGCAGATGACCTCAAGTTCAAGACACTGGATGTTACTATTACCAGAACAGATCGCAACGGTGAAGTAAGTAATCGGACACAGCTTTGTACTTTAGCAACTAACATTGTATGTAAAGCCTATTACTTAAATGGGTTATAAGTAAGATGTGGTACTAAAAACATTGTATGTAGGTAATGTGGTAGGGGCCTAGAGCTGCTAATTGTATTCTTTGAATAACAAAATATTTTATAGAATATTTATAACTTTACAGCTCTTAATAAACGTCTCTTATGTTTTAGCTAAAAATTTCTTCAATCTTGTGTTATTAACAGAGCCTGGATTTTGATGACATGTAATCTTTTTTTTATCACATACAATGCTCATACTAACATAAATTCTGTTAATGATCCCCTGGTTGTAGAAATGTAAATTTAATTGGTCATTTTTCATCATTTTGGAACTTTAGCTCACATTTTATTGGTTTGTGTAATTTTTTAGTAATGTTTAGGTATTTCTGAGTCAATTTTATTAGGCATTCATGTTGAATAAGTGTGTTTTTGAAAAATAGTGATATTTTATAAATTCATACAATTTTCAACACACATTTGTCATAATAAGAAAATAATGTATGCAATGAACTTTGTATTGTCTGGTTGTAAAATACAGATTTCTAATAAGGCACAGCAACTTTGCTTGAGAGGGTTACATTGGAAGGGTGAAGTTAAGAGTGAAGTTATTTAATTTTTCCCATTTTCAAATGTCTCAACAGATATTTTTAAATCAATTTTATATTTAACAGAATTCCAGGGTTTAGTTGAAGGATTTTCATTGCATCAGTATTTTTTAGTTTGCATTTGTAAAGTACATGTTTGATCTAGTCATGTGCATTTTTTACAAGTTTTTGTTTATATTTTTAGGTCATTTTTGAAATCATAATTTAGAATCATTAGGTCATCTTTTTAGAATTCTTAACTTGTTTTATAGGTAGTTTTAAAAAATCTTTTTTAGCTAATCAAAAGCTTGACCCTGGTTAATAATATCAATAGCCTGTAATTATTTTGCAGAAAAAAGATTATCGACACAGATGTCTTGAAGCTGATCATATTTTGTGTGCCGCACTTGGTGTGTCCAAACCGATTCTAAACAATGTTATATTTTGCCATCAAGAAGACGCATGTTGGTGAGTTGAAATGAGTTAACCATAAAAAAATACTTGTAAAATATACAGACGGTCTAGAGTGCTTACAAAAACCCTCCTTACTCTTTCATTTAATGGATTCAAGACAACTCAAAAGTTGGACAATCTGAAACTCGACCCAAAAAAACTGATGTGTGCTCTGACTGAGCAGAGTTTTTCTTTCGATTGTAGGGCACACTTTTGCAGAAAGCTTACTCCTTTAACTTGATCAAATCCACATTTTTGCTACTACAGTAGAAGTTAATTCTTCTGTTTTGCATCCTTTTTTTCTCAGTAAACTCTAATGGCATGTTCTGATCAGCTGAACAGAATTAAAGTGAAAGGACACCTCAAATTTTTTATAGCTTCTGGTGCTAATGTCGATTATTTTAAAAAACAAAATAAATCGCCTTCGCCTACATGCACACACACACACACTCACTAACATACACTAACACATTAACTCTTTGGTCTTATATAACACAAAAGTCCATGGCCTCCAGTATGTGAGCTTGCAATTCAACCCTATTCTGAGACATATCCATCCTCAAATCTGTTATCCAACCATCCTCCTTCAAATACATTTTGACATTATCCTCCCATAGTAATATTTGCTTAACAAGGGGTTTTCTATCTTTAGGTTTCCCAACTTATATTTTGTGTACACACCTGTCACCACCCATACTTGCCACATGACCGCCTCACCTCAGAATATGTGCCTTGATTTTCCTTAACATGACCAGAGATGCGTACAAACTAGGAAGTTCTTCCTTGTGTAATGTTCTTCATTTTTGTGTTTGTGCATCCATCTTGGACTCAAACATCTATCTCAATTCCGAATATTGATTCTGATTCTTAGTTTAATCTCAATTTTTTTGCTTCTGAGTCTAGAACATGTCCTATTTCATTATTTTTCCAACCTCTTATATAAACATATTTAATCAACCTCATAGCATAGCAAAAACAAAGAACAAGTTTTTTTTTCACCCAATAGGGTCATTATTTAAACCAAAATATAGAGCATTTAACCGCAAATAAATTAGCACAGAAATAATCGATTAGTACTAATTCCAGATTTTTCTGTTTTGCTTAGTTGTCGGTACTTTCATTAAGAACTAGAAATTGGAAAGTATTAAGAATCGTAATATTAAGATTGATTATCATTTCTTTTGATACCAATAAGAATCGAGGGTATCAATCCACTGAAAATTGAGTTTGACATCATAAGTGTTATCAAATACTCTCAATTTATTCTCTTGGTACAGAGTGAGAGACCACGCTTCCTATCGGTAAATAACAATGTTTATGGTTTTAGTTTTGTGTATGAAGTGTATTTTGAACACACGTAGTTCCTCAAATTAGATCACTACTTTATAACCTTCACTTTAATATTCAAGAGACAAAGACAGAGAACTAGCTACAAAAAGAACAATGTGGGTGGAAAGAATAGGATTTTCATCATCTTTCCTAGGGGGAATGGTCTCTTGTACGTATAGTTTTTATTGTTGTATCCATTACCTACTGTTTCCAGTCTATGGCCTGGGTCACAGTTTTATTCAATCCATCTATTTTCCACTACTGGCTTGCTAGGCTTGTCATAGTTTCCCATGCCATATAATCAAACTTAAGAAAACTAGGACAGACGCAACATCCAGTCCTCGGTCGTTGATTAATCACTGTGGAAGGGTAGACCCACATTTCACCATTGATAAATTTTGGGGCCATGCCGGCAATTGAACCCAGGTCAGTACAGAGCCACACTACCGACTGAGCTAAGTTGTTGAATTCTCGTGTGTATACATAGTTTTTTTTAAATAATCAGGCCCTTGGACCCCATAAGGCCATTAACTCCCGCGTCTATGGAGGGGCTGACCTGCCTACTTGGCTCCTTTTCGAGTCCAAATGGAGCCAATAATACCGATAATGAATGGGATCTTAGTGCATGCTAATCATGAGATCTAGGAATCGTTTGGTTCAAGTGTGGTACTTAAAATAACCCGCCTCGATGGCGTAGTTGGACTAACGCGCTAGTCGTGTTGAGCTCGTCTGCTGAGGACGGGGAGATCGAGGTTCGAATCTCGGTCGGGTGAACTGGGGGTGGTTTTTCCTAAATGTTTTTCCACTCTCCCTCCACGCAAATGCGGGTTCATTTTCTCTAATTCAACCTTCCCAATTCCTAAACCATTAACGTAATTAGTACTTAAAGCGTATAACCCGAACGGGTATAAGACGTGGTGGTAAATATTAATTATATTATATTACTTAAAATAAATATACAAAACATGAAGTTCCCTAACATTTATTTTTATAATTTTTCATAGGCCTTTGGATGAAGGCAAGAAACTTAAGGAGAAATTTGATGACATATTCGATGTCACTAAGTATAACAAGTGCATAGAGAGTGTACTTAAGCTAAGCAAGAAGACTCAAGGAGGTTTGTTATTTTTATTTTTTCCTAGATTCTAATTTATTTATATTGTTTTAGTCTTACGGCAGAGTGCTAGTAGGTGCGAGTTTAGTGCATTAATTTTGCAGTTTTTATAGCATAAACATTTTTTGGCAAAAAAAGAAACAAATATTTCTTCTATAGAAACATAGAATTAAGGTTTATGCACATGTTAATCTCAACAGTTGTTGAATATGTCATGAGCATAGCAGCATTTGGTGACAAGCTTTTTAAATAAAAAAAAGTTATCATTAAATTCCAAGACACCTTTGACAGATATTCAACAACTGGTGAGATTACATGTGCAGAAAACTAAAGTCTATGTTTCTATAGAAGAAATATTTGATCTAATTTGTCAAAAAAAAAAACCTATAAAAACTTTAAAAATACTGTCCTAAACTCACGCTCACTAGCACCCCACCTTAATAAAAAAAATTAAATCACATAAGTAAGTTGTAGAGAAGAGTGTGTTGGTAAAAAGGTTTGACGAATAGGCAAGGATACCTATATCAAGTAGGCTTACCTTTTTCAAAATATTGTGTGGGAGTTCAAGTTGAATACTTGCAATCTAGTAAAATTTATCAATGGGTAAAAGCAACACCCAAGCACTAATAAATAAATCCATTTGATTAAGGGTGTATATCTATTAAAAAACTCAAATAATTTGCTCGACCTAATTCAATAAAAATTTTTAAAATAATACATTATTCATACCTAAAAAATATATATTCTCTAATCAAATATAAGCTATTTCACATTTAGTAAATAATCAAAATTTGAGTTGTAACTATTTTTTTAAATATCCATTTAGATGTGTGGTGTTGATATACAATCAAGGTGTATTTCTATGAATAAAATCTGAAATTATAGTCCAATTTTTAAAGTAAGGGCACTATATGACACTTAGAAAAGCTACTATATCCACTTTCACATATTAATATGTCATGGTTTGTGATCTCCAGCAGTCATTTTTGTTAGGTATGATCAATGTGTGTAAAATAATAGGGGTATGTGAGTACTTAAAGATTCAAGTTTGAGTTGTGTTTTATTAGCTGATTGAATTCTACTCGAATATTTTTCAAAACTCAAAAAATCGGGGTATTCAAAAATGTCGATCTTTTTCTTGAAAACTCTTAATTTTTTTTTGGCACCAGTTTGTATCACCCTTTTGAGCTATATGCCCATGATTAAATAAATTTTATTCAATTTAAAAAAAAAATTCTAAAAAAAATTATGTTGATATTTTTTTATGGTATATGCATGGATTACATAAATTCATCCTGAAATATTTCTTGTACAAATATTGTTTTGTACTTTTCGAACTTGAAAAAACTAATTTTCATTCAAACTCTACTTCGAACTTGACTCAAAGTGAAAAATGCACCCCTGATTAAAATAGTAAAATGTTCAATTTTGCCTGAAAAGTTTGTATTTTCTAAAAGGCTCAAGTTCCAATGAAATTTTGAATTTATATACTATATAATATTAGATCAAATACTATGTTGTGTATTATCAAATTTTGTTTTGTTTTAATTTCATAGATTTAAAAGTGTCGAGAGAAACTGTGAAACGCTATAAGATTCTAAAAGATGAAGCCGATGCCAAGAAGAGTAAACTCCGTGATAATGAACAGCAATTGGCTTCAATTTTGGAGGTAATCCAAGGCTATACCGATGATCTTTCCAAAAAAAACAAACGTTTGGCTGAGTTGAATACCTTGGAGAAGGAGATCAATAAGTTACTTGTTCAATTAGGTAAGTGCACACTTATAATTTCTAGACATAGTTTTTTTACCTCCTAAAAGTTGATTACAAGAAGGAAATTTAGAAGATTAGAAAAAAAAGGTGGTGCTCTGATAATTTAGTTCAATTTGTATGTCTGTGCACTTTTTTTTTTCTAGAATTCAATTTCTATTGGGGGCCAAAACATTTTCAATAATATCTTTCATTTGTTATATTATAGGTTACATTAGCGAATTTGTCTTATTTAATAAACTACCTTGAGAAATAAGTTAATAAACCAATATAAACTAGAACCTTATTATTCCAAACTAATTTATACTGAAGCTTGTTCGAATTAGCAAATATTAGGATTAAGCGGGAGAATACAGGGATACAGTATTTTCATGAATTTTTAATTACAGTTGAATGAGTTTAGTCAAATTTTCATTTATTCAACTGATGTACAATACGTAATATGTATACTGTAATTATTTTTAGTTACAGGAAAACACATTGTGCTGACTACAACATGTAAATATTAAGCATTCTTACAATTCTCTTTTAACTTTTGAGTTTGCTAACCCATAAAATATATTTCATTTGACTGAATTTATTTACCCTTTTTCCGAAAAGTGTGTTCGAACTTACAGGGTTTGGTCTAACGGGGTTTTACTGTATTTAAAAAAAATGGAATTCTTAGATGATATTGAAATACAAATAATTGAAGGTGTTAGGGTACAAAAGGAGTGAGGGAAAGGCTATTAGAATATTATTATATTGTTTATTATCTCTTTTGGCCTGTCATCTTACAATTTTGGCTATGAAATAATTGGTTTCTGATTGATAGCTGCTATGCACCTGAAAAATCGGAAATAATAAGATTATCTTTGTGTGCAAAAAAAAAAAAAAAAAAAAAAACAGGAAATTCACAAAAGAAATACTTAAATTTTTGTAAATTTGATACATTTATTTGTAACTCTTGTATATATTAGACATGTACATGAAAGAAAAAAGGTCCTGAAGAACTAAATATACTGATTGGGACATATACTCCACTCTCCCTGAAACATTGGGCTGCATAACGATTATATCTCTTCCATAAATCATCCTGTTCTTACAATTAAATGAATTCACACTGGTCAATTCTTAAGAAAAATGAATTTTCACTAATCCTTTAAAATCGTTTGGGAAAATGGGGTTTCTTTCCTGAAATTCTGAAGAAAAAAAATTAAATAACTTTTGTATCAAGAAAGTAGTGATATTTCTATGAATAGAATTTTTTTCTCTTTTTTATCATCTCGTCTTACTACCTGTTAAGGTTATTTGCATATATGATAATTACTTTAATGGGGTAAGGTTGAGTATAGAAATATTTTAAAGGTAATCTACTCACATTTGTGTGGAAAAAGAGTGGGAAACCATTTTAGGATAAAGGGTTCATGTCACAGTTGGGTCTACTGGGGTAGTAGACCCAACTGTGACATGAACCCTTAATTCCCCGTCATTGGCAGGCCAGTCTTAGATGATATTGACGCTTTAAACCATTTGGTCACTGAAGCAGGTAATAGAATTATCAAGTAGTTAGGCGTCTTAAATTACCTTAATTTAAATAACTATTTTTTAAACCCTATAATATTAATATTTTTTAAATACCCACTTTGCTGATTGCAAGGTATAAGGAGTCACTCTCCCAATAGACTGGACTACTAATAATGGGGAGATCGAGGTTTGAATCATGGTCGGATGCTCTAAGGGTGGTTTTTCCTAAATTATTTTCCACTATCCTCCTATACAAATATGGGTTCATTTCCTCTAAATTCAAATCCATTCCCTTAAAATTTGTCATGAGAGCATATGCGGGGAACCCAAACAAGCAATGAGACTGGAAAAAAAACACATACAAACCCGCCAATAACTTTGGTATGAATGCAAATTTAAATCTCATTAATAAAGACAAACAACATTTGAATAATTTGTTTGCAAATATATGTCTGTCGATAGCTTGAGGTTCTGTATTGTTTGAGGTAATTTTATGCTCGGTGCACATACTTTTACATAGGATGAACAATGCATTGTTGCGCGGCAAAACAAAATTCACATGTTAAGAAACAACAGAAAATGCTTAATAGATTTTATTTCAAATTCAAATAACATATTTACTTATGTTTACATTTATAGAATTACTTTTTTTGAATTATGTAATTTAAATTATATTTTAAATACCCACTTATTACATTAAAAAACTAATACATATCCCTTTATTTATTTTTCCCCGGCTATTATATGTAATTTTAGTTTTCAACAGTTCAAGATTGGCCTGCTCTCTTTCAACTCTTTCAACTCGACTGTATTTCAAAATAAACATTAAAAATTAATTATAAATTTTGTGTGTGTGTGTGTGTGTGCGTACGTGTGTGATAGTACAAATATGTTTCTTTTAATCTCCCAGAGAATTTAAGGAACAAAATGGATAATGTTAAGCAACAGCAACAGGACTTACGGCAAAATATCAAGCAAGAGTTCCAAGGCTCTAACGAGGAACTTCTCCAGGCGATAGAAGACTTCAACTCTCAGCTGCGGGATAGAGAGAACAAGCTTACCAATGTAAGTTTACTAAAGACTAAGCTACACATCATTGAGCAATAGAAGAAGGAAGAGAGGTTTTCTCTTATCTCTTTTGTCTACGAATTTAAGCCTTTAAAAATCAATTGGCATACAAGATCATATTTATTGCAAACAATTTTCACTGTCTAAATTTGGGCATTGTTAGTATTTTATAAGTTGTCAAAGAATGGTTATTAAAAAAAATAGTGAATCCACATATATTAAAGGGGTAAACTAATGCTCAGGGTACCTGTTGCTGTGTTTAGTCTAGAATTAATTTATAACAACCTTTTAATATAACTCTGGGGATAAAGTTTCCATATTCAAAAATTACCTAATAGAGTGTAAAAACACGCTTCAGGGTCACATTGCTAAGGCATCACTCTCTAAATAAAATAGCTTTAAGGACAGGAGCTTTTGGTTCAAATTCTAGGAGGGTGTACTGAAGGGTAAGGGGGGGGGGGCGTGCAGAGAGGTTTTGAAATTATTTTACACACACTCTCATGCAAATATGAGTAGACTTCCTATAAATTAAGCCTTCCTCATCCCTAAAACATGAGCATAATAAAAAAGATTTGTGTTGAAAACCTGAAAGGGTGATGAAAAGCCATGAAAAAAAAAATTGTGCTAAGTTTAAAGTATCGAATCACCTGTATGATTTGACAAATCACATTTCGAACGAGTTACAATGAATAAACATGTGGTTTAATGTACCATAAATTCATCATTAAATTATGTCATACTAGATATTAACATACCTAATTTTTATTTTTTGTTTGTCAAACTATTTTTAAAATGATCAAAAAACCGACAAAATTAAGTAATACTATTTTTGACAAACTCTCTAATGTGAATTCTCATCAATATTTAAGTTTAATCTACTTTGAACTTTTTATATTGTTGTATAAAGGAATGTGTTACCTGTAATAACAAAAACATTCTTAAACAAACAAGGTTTAGGAAATTCATAAATCTGGTTAAAGTAAACATAAAATAAATATTGGCGGATAGCAAACATATTTGTCTTTGAATGGTAGTTTATCACACTAGAACATATGGTTACTAGCCAAACCTAGACAGCTATTCTTTATATTTTTAACACATGTATTGATTCATTTAGGGTGTATAACTCAAACAGGTATAAAATGCAGTGTTAAGAAATCCTTTGCATAAGGATTCCCTAAGTCTTACCAAACCAATTCTTATCAATTTTTTAAATGAAATCTTATATACATAATATGGGTGTACAAAGCTTTAAAACTTTGACTTTGCTTTGAAACAAATATCAGCTTTGACTTAGCTTAAAAAACTCCAGCTTTGTCAATTTTCCATTACAAATATTTTCATCCGGTAATAAATAAAATTATAGAACATTAGGAAAATGGTAGAGCACAAATAAAAGTAAAAACACTTAACACATATTTACACACACATATCAATATTTCGATGCAATTATATCATCTTCCTCAGGAAGTAGTAGTAGACTGAACAGGATTTTGTCTTCAATGATACCAACTTGACTGGTATGGATAAAAACTTCTATGGGGGAGATCTAAAATACCCAATTTATTTTTAATTATGCTAGTTCATATTTCATATATTCACTTTGAGTTTGATTTGAATTAAAAAAGTGAACTTCACTCAACCATAATACACAAAGTATCCAAAAATATTCAAAAGAAAAGCTGCACTTTCTGAAAACTACAATTTCATTCAACAGTTTTACCAGGGTGATATTAAAAAAAAGAATAGCATTTGCTTCTTCTTAATTCTACCGGACCAATTTAATTATGTTTTTTGTAATGAAAGCTTATTTATTGAAGATGATTGATGGATAATCTAAATTTTTAATAATCTTTAGTTTACATTTTTAAACTATAAAGGATACATTTGAGATCATTGCAAAATATAGTATGATGCATCAACAGACCAGTTAGTTACAAAGCTTTGCTATTATTTATGAATTTTACAAAAATATATTGAAATGTGTGTAAATATATGTGAGGTCACTATTTTAAGTAAACCAACAAACTTAAGGGAATTTGGTGAGTATAGGGCGCAAATTTGTGCACCATAAAATGTTTTAGAGGTGATGTGCTCTAAATTTTCAGAAGACCCAGGTTCCACACCTATGTAGGGTCAGTATATATATACCTATTACTATAATTGCCACCATCGGTGATTGTGGGGCAGATTCAAACATAAAAATTATAGTGTCTTAAATTTGGCTTGGATATTCTATTAATTCATTTTTTTAAGTGACCTGGTGGTCTAGAGGTACTTCGGACTTCTGTGGTGGGGTCTGGGGTTCAATCCTCAGTCCCGCACAGGTTTATCTGATTACCAAAGCCTTCCTTCACCTCTGACAAGATATGTATTAATCACAACTTGTGAATGTGGGGAATGTCAGGCCTCCACGTGGTTCGGATTCCACGTTAAACTGTAGGTCCTCCATTTCATCTCACAATCACCCTACATTACACATTAGTGTAAGTGCGCATAACCCGAACGGGTAGTAATATGTGGTGCTAGTAATAAATTCTTTTTTTATCGCTATCTTTGAGATCTTTTTAAATTAAACTATTACATATGGTGTGCTTTATGAGCGATTTAGAACCAAACTTCATCTGCTTTCTATGGGATGTTTTTGAACTAACTTTTTTGTTAGTTATTTTTCATTTTCCAATGTTGGCTAAAACGGTTAGTTTATTTTAGTTGTGGAGCTTTTCTGTCCGCTATAAATTTACCGGTTTTAAAGTGGTTTTAAAGCTGTATTATGTTATTAATGTGAAAATTGATATTAATTTTTAACAATTTAAGTAACCAAATGATTTATAAGTGGAAATGCTGATATTATCTCAATTAAATAGCCTATGCTTAATAATGCATTTTAAAAATTGATGATTAAGTACATCAAGTGAAATCTCGAAAATGATTAGTCTACAAAACTTTTGATCTCGATCTTAAAGGACTAGTTCGACTCAAAGCTCGAAATCTGATTACTCGCAAAGCCCTAATATATATATATATATATATATTATATATATATATATATATATATATATATATATATATATATATATATATATATATTAAAAAATTGTGTTGTGAGGTATAGGGAAAAATAAACTCTGCTTAAACTCGCTTTGCTCCACGGGACATTACACACAGCCTCTAAAACTAACTCTATTTGCAGCTGGAAAGGAACCTGAAAAAGTTGTTGGGTGAAGAGGCCCAGCTGATGAAAACTATAAATCAGAAACAGGTTCAAAAAGGTAGACTAGAAACTGAGGAGAAGCAACAACAAGATACGATCAAGTTTTGCAACTCAAGTCTTGTGAAGCTGGCTGCTGAGCTGGGCATAGAAAGTAAGTGAACTATTTTTATTGTTAAATTTCCTATAAATTAAGCACATTATTAAGTTAATGGTTCCTTAATGGTGGGAAGATCGGGGATCGAATCACAGTTGGGTTTATTAAGTAGTTTTCTCTAAAATGATTTCCCATTCTCTTTCCATGCAAATGTGGCTAGATTACATCTAAAATGTTTCCTTCCTCATACCTACCACATCAGAGCTGTTATATAGGTGTATTACCTGAACAGGTAGTAAACCGCAGTGATAAAAAAAATACATTCTTGAATCTGAATCTTGAATCCGAACCTTAGAAAATATGGTATGTATTATGCATCTGAGAAATACAAAAACATAGTAAAATCTTAATTTCAATTGACAAGGGCATTCTAATTGTATTGGAATTTGTTGCACCTGTCGCCTGCTTGATAAATCTTCAATTGAAAGTATCCATGATCAAATAAAAAATTTCAGAAGTCTTTTTTAGTAAGCCCATATCCATGCTTTAGGAAAACGCCTTAAAACTCTCCATATAACAGGACCACTCTGAAGGTCTATCACCTTAGAATTCAAACATAACTATTTTGAAGGGTTAACACCTCAGAAATATAAAAACATAACCACTTTGAAGGGTTTAACACCTCAGAAATATAAAACATAACCACTTTGAAGGGTTTAACACCTCAGAAGTATAAAAACATAACCACTATGAAGGATTAACACCTCAGAAGTATAAAAACATAACCACTATGAAGGATTAACACCTCAGAAATCTAAAAACATAACCACTATGAAGGGTTTAACACCTCAGAAATCTAAAAACATAACCACTATGAAGAGTTAACACCTCAGAAATCTAAAAACATAACCACTTTGAAGGGTTTAACACCTCAGAAATCTAAAAACATAACCACTATGAAGGATTAACACCTCAGAAATCTAAAAACATAACCACTATGAAGGATTAACACCTCAGAAATCTAAAAACATAACCACTATGAAGGGTTTAACACCTCAGAAATCTAAAAACATAACCACTTTGAAGGGTTTAACACCTCAGAAGTATAAAAACATAACCACTATGAAGGATTAACACCTCAGAAATCTAAAAACATAACCACTATGAAGGGTTTAACACCTCAGAAGTATAAAAACATAACCACTATGAAGGGTTTAACAGAGCCATGTGAATTGTTAGAACTATAAAAACAGACTCTTATGAGCTGACATCTTAAAACACCTCAAAACAAATCCACTATGAAGTTTTTGCTATAGCTGTTGTAACAAAATATTGTTATATGTTAAAGCCCCTCAGCAGCCAGATCTTATTGACGTGGGGCTTGTGACCGGCCAAGTACAAAGGAAAGTGGCCATCTTCAAGGATGAGCTGGAAGCCACCAGGGTTCAGTTGGAGAGGGAGGAACAGAAGTTTCAAACCAAGATAGATGGATACAGGTAGTTCTGTACCTCATACATTAACTACAGTCTACTTTTTATCTGCCTCGGTGGTGTAGTTAGCTAACACACTAGTTTCGTGTTGAGCAAGGCTGCTGAAGACAGGGAGATCGAGGTTCAAATCTCGGTTGGGTGAACTGGGGGTGGTTTATCATAAATGATTTTACACTCTCCCTCTATGCAAATGTGGCCTCACTTCCTCTACATCCAACCTTCCCAATTCCTAACCCATTAGCGTAATTAGTACTTAAGCGTATAAACCAAACAGGCAGTAAGACATGGTGTATAATAATAATAATAATAATAATAATAATATAATAATAATAATAATAATAATTCAGTCCACTTTTCACAGGAAAGGCCTTTTAGAGTATATATATATATATATATATATATATATATATATATATATATATATATATTATATATATAATTATTTTTTTTATGGTGCAAATCAATATTAGGATGGTAATGTAGCTCGAACCAGGCGTTTCGTCATTGTATGGTTTTCTGTATTCCACTTTAAAAAACCTGTTTAATTGAAACCAGCGAAACAGTTTTATCATATTAAAAAAATCCTGATTTGTCTTTTGTCAATTGATAAATATAGAAAATTGCACTTATAGATAACTTTTTCTTTTTATTATTATTATTATTATTATTATTATTATTAGCACCGCGTCTTACTACCTGTTCGGGTTATACGCACTTACGCTAATGTGTAATGGTAGGGTGATTGTGAGATGAAATGGAGGACCTACATTTTAACGTGGAATCCGAACCACGGTGGAGGCCTGCATTCCCACATTCACAAGATGTCTTGTCAGAGGTGAAGGAAGGGCTTTTTCTTTTGAGCACAATCATGTATGTACCTGATCACTTGGTTAATCAGTTGTGAAATGGTCTCATAAGACAATCTTTGTTTGTTTGCAAGTGTATGTGTTTTTTTTGTTGATAGAGAAATTAGAAAGAGTAATTAAATAATGTTTGCATTATTTGTTATGATGTGAATAATCTAAATTCTTTTAAGTGGTAAATTAATTATTTCCTTCGTCATATAATAATTCTTAACTAACCCAATAATAGGGCTAAAAAAAATCAACCTACTTCATCCAACTCGTTAGTGTAATTAGTACATATGCATATAACCTGAACATATAGTAAGATGTGGTGCTAAAAAGTATCTACTTCAAATATTTTAAATCATGTGTATGTAACTAATCAGAGGATTGAAATGTGAAGCGCTTATGAAGAAATGAAAAGAGAAGTTTATTGGTTTTATATCAAGTCTTAACCTAACTATCCTTTCTTGGTTGGCCTAGACTCAAAATTTAGAAGAATAAATATATATTTTTTTAATCTTTAATATAAAATTTTATAAATCTTTGACTCTATTATAGAGACTGATCAAATCCACAATTTTACAAATCCGAACCTCCAATTTATCTCCCAATACGGAATTCGAATCTTGGAAAAAATTATGAATATGAGAGAGATAGAAATATGATGGAATAACCTGGAGTTAACATTCTTTTTTATAATCCATTCATTATAACATTCATACATTCATTTAAGTGTTAAATCAATGGTCTTTGGTCTGGTTGTGAAGTTCATCCTATAACTAGGTTTTAAACCACCGTAGTTTTAATTATTAAAGATCTAAAACAAATTTCACTTGAAAAATTGGAAAAAAGGGGACTCGAGTCTCAAATTCAAAATTTTCCTGACTCCTCGATTCTCGAATATCCTTAAGGGTTCAAGGATTTGAGGTTCCATCTCTAATCTTTGATATCTTAAAGAATTTGAGGGTTCCGAGAATTGAAACACTCATCCCTCACTATAATATTTTCTCCTGGTGTGTTTTAGAGAGGTTGTTGCCAAGTTGAATCAGGAGATTGAAATGAAAAGGGCCCAGCAGACGGCTAAGAAAAGTGACGAGAGATCAGCAATTAGGCAAATTTCAGCGGTAATAGTATTTGGTATAGTCTGAGTTTCTAAATAGCTTAATTTGTTTACTTGTTTTAATATGGACTTTACCAGTAAATTTGATTATTAAAAAAAAAATTATATTACCATTAATTTGGGGGATAATAAATATGTTTGTTATTAATTATAATTATAATTTTATTATGTGCCATTCCTTTCTTTCTCATCAAGGCATACCTTAATTCACTTTTCAAAGTTAATTTTGTTATATATGGAAGAATGTACAAGGGATAAGGAAAGTTGCATTGCACGTTTTACACTCTTTCCTGACAAGTTCCATTAGAATGGAACCTAGTTCTAGAGATTGGACAACAGAGATCACTTTTCAAGAGTACACTATTACCTCTTTGCCAAGTAATGTAAAGTGTGAAAGGTGTTATTCTTTTCATTGTAAAAGCCATTCTGTATTTGTTCCTTCTTTATTGGTTTCATTACCTCTTTCTTGCATCTTTTCCTCTCTTTTTGGCTTTCCTCTTTTAGGATGTTGCGTTACATATTCTAAACTCTCTCCTGAAGCGACTCAATAGGTTTTTTCTCGATTGATTGGTAACTGGTAATTTTATTTTAGCAAAACGTTACTTGTGTGTCTAGTGGCAGCATTGAAAAGTGGGAGCTGTTTTCATCCCATAATTTTCAAAAGCAATGTGTGTATTGCATCACAGAAGTAACAAAAAAGCCACTAATTGCAAAATAGGTCATGAAAGTCCCTGTAAAGTCACAAATTTTCAATATTTTGGTCATAAAGTCACGAAAACATTTTTTGTTTGAATTTCTCACATATTGTAACAACACGAACAAGTCAAATGTCAAGCCACCTACTAGCCATGATGCCATGCACTAACCGCAAGTTGCCCGACTGTTTTTATCGTGATACCAAGAACAAGGCTAACATTCACATTCTAGTTAAAAGTTTAATGTTGGGTGTGAGTACATTATGCCTAAATATGCATTATAGAATTTTCATCCGTTTACTGAAGTAATTTCGTGGTCAAAAAAAAAGTCAACAAAAATTCACTAATTCTTGTTTCTCCAACCCAGTAGACACCCTGAAAAGCCATTGTGTCTTGTAATTTTATTTGTTCCTAACTCTCTCTCTACAAAATAACACTTAAAACATGTGACATTGCATTATTCCACATTCACATATAAAGCACAGTACAATACAAAGTAACCACTTCTATGGCAGAGCTCACACTAACTTAGCTGTTGGAATGTGCCTTGTCCTTGAGAATGCTAGTTATGGAGGGGGTAATGTTTCGCTACCACTGTAGAGGCAACACTCCCAGCTACCTGGCTGCTTGAAGTCAGCCCTTGTCCCCACAAACACTCAATACCTGTTAAAACAAATTCATTTTCAACATATTGAATATTTTCATTGTAAGTTAGCTACAGTCGCTTGTTTCCTATTTCTGCCTGGCTAGGTAGTAGGTATTGTTGAAAGGGTCAAACTACCCGTTTTTATCTACCATGTTTTTATTATAACTAATATTTAATGTGTTTATCCCTTAAATTGTAAATAAATTAAAAATAGTTAAATTTTTAACAAATTTATGTAAACTGAAATATCTTTAAAAAAATATTTTAATGTGCATTGTTTCACATTAGTTAAGAGTAAAACTTTATTGCATATATTTACATACACATTTTATTAAAAGAGATCCATTAAAATCTAAATATTATGACTTATTATATCCATATTATAAAATGTTTTAATATATTATACAAGTATGTTTATTGATTTTAATTTCTTATTGTCCTCTGTTGTTTTAGATGAAGGTTTCAAACAAGGATCTTGAGGAGGTGGAATCAAGTTTGGATCAGGTTAAGATGGATTTAGATGTGGCTACGAGTATGCATGAGATGGAGAATTGGAATGAGAAGATTGCAGAACTGACTGAAAAACGGACAAGGTAAACTCTGGTTTGTATCTGCTAGTGCTTGTTTTGTTCTTGTTTATTTATCAGGGCTTCCACACACCCAGAAATCCGGAAGAACCTCGAATACAGAGTACATCTTTTGCCTGTAAAAACCGGCAAAATACGGAGAGTTTCACAAAAAAACCTAAAAAAAAACCGAATATTTGGGAACTTTCATCTGAAAAACCTTGAAATCACAGATAATGTTGTATTAAATAGTTCCTGGCAACCCTGTTTAGTGGGCAAGCTGTGTCATATTTTCCTGAAATTTATCAATTGAATATATTATTGTTTAAATAGATTTCATCATATTTTTCTGCAGATTTGGCCATTATTTGTGGAAATAAAATGTCCATATAAGAGAAAAATGTACTATATATTAAAGATATCAAAGACTTGCTTACTTTTTTTATTTTCAAGAAAAATAAATCATCAGGCTAAGACTGAAAACTGGTTCAGTCTCTGAATTGTATGTATTTAATATTGTAAGATAGCTTTTGTGTAATAATTTGTTAAACATAGTTTCTTTTGATAAATTTCATTATTTTTATTGGTTTTGTATTTGTTGTTTATTTTTCATATGTTTTCCTGCCGTTGTGGGAAGATTCTCGCCGTTATTGAGGGTTTCCCCTCTGTTTTTGAGAGTGGAACGGGAGGGGGAAGGAAGGTTGTTCATTTTTAGAAAGCGTAGAGCAGTTGAGCGCGGTAGTCGGTACTCAGTACACAAAGGGTGTCTTACCAGAATGGGTGCACTAATTGATACACAAATCGGTGTCTGCGTGTGAGTGGTGTTTTATCAAGTAACAACAAGAGTTTGAGAGACGCCGCCGCCGCTGAGCTAGCCCATGGTTTCCCCATTCCTTTATACTCTAACCCAGCAACCCAAAAGTTAGGCCCCTCATTGTCGGCAAACCTCATTTGGACTAAGTAGGCTACTCCTATCACAGTTTTGTATTGAATATGGTCCACTTTCCTTGTTTTCACTGGTTATTTTTATTGTTTGCTGACTGGAACGAACAAAACTAAAAACCTTTTTCTATTTCAACCATTCTTAGAAATGATTTTATTCCATAGTAAAAATAAATAAAATTGAGGAATAAATTAGAAAATTAATTAAAACTATACCCACTCTTTCATTCACAAAGTGTTAATTTCACATAAGTTGATCTAAATCCGTGTAATAACAATGGAAAAGGAGAAAATACCAAAGAGAATGAATGATGTAGATGAAGTATATAGAGAAAAGACCATAAGAGTGACCAAGAAAGAGATGGGAGGAGTAGTTAACAGAAAGTTTGCAAGTGCAAGTAGAAGAAGGGTGGAAGGATAAAAGAAGATGAAGGCATTTTACTAAATAAACCCGCCCACAGGCTGTAAAGGTTGATTATGATGATGATAATGAACTAATTCTATCTTGAATGGTCAATTGTTTTGGTTGAAAAACACCATTTCTCAAATATTTGCCCTATTAAACACACATATTTGATTCATTGAGTTTTAAAATAATCTGATAAGCTTATTCCAGATTGTTTTAATTTTATATATATTATTGAAACATAATTTAGTATTCATTCTTGCTCTTGAAAAATATATGTACTACTTTATTTGTGATTTGTTTCTAATAGGTACTTGTTTTTGCATTTACTGTTTAGGTTGGAGGAAAATCTAGAAGTTGTAGATAAACGTGTTCACGAACTCCAGAGCCATAGCAACATATTGGCAGAGATCAAAATTCTGGACCAAACCATTTCAGAAAAAGAAGAAAAGATTAAAGAACTGTAAGCACTACTTGAATATAGCTACAATTAGTCGTTGAGCATTTGAATTCAAACTTGAGATTAAGATAATAATTAAAACTTATTTTTTGAAATCTTTAATGCAAGAATAATGACTATTAGAAAGATCATCTGCTGGTATCTTATGTAAATAAATATAATTATAAGTTTTAAGATATTGGAAATTAATATCTCAGCTGTGGGAAAGATTGAAAAGTCACAGTCCAGTTTTCATAGGAAGAACCTTATCTGAGAGCTAGTAAAGTTACTAGATCTTCTTTCACATATTTAGGTCAGGTCAGGTTGTGATTTCTGGAGCTATTATTTTTCATACCTATCCAATAATAATAATAATAATAATAATAATAATAATAATAATAATAATAATAATAATAAATCAAGCTTGAAAGTTTTGTAGGCTCGTCATTTTTGAGCTTTCATTTGATGTACTTAATCTATTTTTAAAACTCAATAATAAACATAGTCTATTTAATTGAAATAATATCAGCTTTTCGACTTATAAATCATTCGGTTACTTAACAAATTGTTAAAAATTAATTTCAATTTTCACATTAATAACGTAATATAACTTTAAAACCACTTTCGCGCAGTAGATTTATTCAATATTTTGTCAATTTTGAATTATACTTGATTGAAGGTGTTTTACTTGCATTGCCATGACAAAGCAATGAATATAAAAATAGCTAAGAAGATTACTAAATAAATGAATGATTCTTTTTTTACTATTTTTAACTGGTCCCTTTCTAAAATAATAATTTATGTTAAATTAAAAAATGTAATATCATTATTACATCATTATATTAAATGTTTTCAAACTTAAGATATTTAAAACGCAGATTAAATAATACGTTCAGCACCAAAACTAGCTCTAGTTTAGTTACTATTTAGTTGTAAAATTAAGTTGGTTAACTTGTTTAAAATCAATGTTGATCTTATTTATTGCAATTCATATTTTACCAAAACACATTTAAATTAAAAAAGCATTTACTATTTCATATTGTTTGCTAGAAATATTATTTTAGTCATATTAGTTTTAAAAGTATCAGCATCAACTTTTACAAGCATTAAAAATTGAATTGAAGTAAATTAACCAATAAAATAATGTTTAAAGAGAGCCTGTACAAAGAGCATGTGCAACTACACATAGAGGAATGGAAATGGAACAGAAGACATAATCATAAACAATTACACTAAGGAATAATAAACGAAATACAAAACATTTCAAATTTCTAATTGTTTATGATTCTTATGTTTTCTTATATGGTAAATTAAGTTACTGAAGCATATTTTGGGGAAATATTAGCTTATTAAAATGCCAAAACACTGTCGAAACACACTACAATATTATAAAGTAATAGTTAAAGAAGACAACCTGAAAGGATAGTTAGTTAGGCCTAGATATAAACAAACACACTTCTCTTTCTTTCTACACTATTACACTTCCCACTTCTTCAAACTTCCACAGTTGCACATTGTTTTGAATTTTAGAATATAGTTGATTTTCAAATGAAGAGACATTAATGAAAAAGTAATATTCTTTCAGTTATACTTCCTTCACTATCACTTACTTTACATTAGTGTAAAAACGTTTCTACACTGTCGTGTTATACATTTCCAAGCTATCATACAAGTATCCGTTTTATTAATTTTTTTTTTATAATTGTCAGTGAAATTTTAATGTCCTTAAAAGAGTGTTGAAACAATTTTAATCAATTTTTATTAGATTTCTATATGAGTGTTGTTCTTATTTTTATATTGTGTTTTGTAAGTGTTATTTCTAATTTAAAAATTGATATTTCCATTATTTACCTTCTTTTTCAAAATTATTTACTATTTATAAAAATGAGTGTCATTCATCTCTTAATAACATGTGTTTTAATATACTTTCAAACATTTTAAAATTATGAATATAGAATACTCCAACTCGGGAGCTTTAGAAATACTTGACTCGAGTTCGACTTGAATAAAAACAACCCAAACTCTCAGACCCTTAGCAATAAAATCATTGCTGACAGCAAAAAATTATGATTTTATGTTCTAAAAGTTATTCATGTAAAATTAGAATGTACTATGCCTAAAATTTTTCTCAACTTTTTTTTTTTGAAAGAGGTTGTTGATTTGAACCTCTATATGTTTGATGTTTTTTTAAATATAAATATGTTGAGAAAAATTAATTAAGATATTGGTAAATTCGATTTAGAGCTCATTATAGAGTGTGATATAAAACATATACCTTTAAATTTTGTTAAGAACCTGGAAGAAATCATTTGTCAAAGACGCTGCTGTGTTTGGTTAAAATTTGAATGAAAAATATTTTGTTTCAGGGAGAACACCCTCAAGAAGCCAATGATGTATCTATTTAAAGAATTTCCCACCGCTAGAATCAAACAATCTTGAATCAGGTTTTAAGTCAATGTGTAAGTGATAAACCTAGACAATGGTTTTATTCACTCGGATACAAGAGAAAGTTTTCCTTTATCTACCAGTTTATAAACCACATTTTTAAACTTTACAACAGGTAAAAAAAAATGTTAAGATACCTATAACTGTTTATAAACAATGAGTCATCGCCTCCCAGCTTGTTTGTTTTTCCACAAGCATTAAAATACCTCCCACATTTCCCCTGAGCTTGATATATAACAAAGAAGAAGACCTTCTACAAAAGAGATTAACATTATATTATATTTGGAAGAAAGTACGGGAAATAGCCAATCCCACCTGACTTACAGGAATGGATAAACTTCAGACCTTTTCCCGAGCAGTCAGGATCCTGTTCAGCATTACTCGTAACCAATATAAGAGCTCTTAAACAAAATTATTAAAAACAAATATATACATCTTCTACATTATTTTTAAATCTCAAATCCTCAATTTTGTAAAAGGTATAACATTATGCTATGCCTTTTACAGTAGCCCCATGGCTTTTTTGGGGCTGACTGACAGCTGACAGTGAACTTTGAAAAGTTACCAAACCAAATTATGTATCCATACGCCGAAACAAATGATCTGCAAAAACATGTGTTTAGCAGCTGTCACTTCTGACAGTCAAAATTTAGGTATAACCCTAAATGTTGACTGTAAGAAGTCAGCTGTGAGCTGTCAGTCAGCACCAAAGAAGCCATTGGGCTACTGTACATGTTCCTATCTATGTGTCCTATCATTCTTTACCATTTTCCTTTTTCTCCCTTTTGTTTTTTGGTTTTCTATTTTAGAAAGTTGTGTTGTGTGTTTCACACTCCTCTCTGATGAGTTCCGATAGAATGAAACCTAGGTCGGGGATTGGGCGGTGACGATCAATTTTATTTAAGAGGCAACCATTACCTATTTGTCCATTGGCAGCAGTGTAAAGTGTAAACTGTGTTCTTATTTTCATTGTTAAGGCCATTATTGTGTTTGTCCCCCTTTATATGATTCTATCCACCTTTCCTATACCTTCTTCCAAATATAATACAATTACCTCATAAAGCGAAAAGAGGTTTTCCTTATTGAGTTAAATCCTCAATTTTGAAATTATCTTAATGAGTTGAGCATTCTAAGGTCCTATTCCTAAATTTTAACTAGAGCTATGTTTGTGAATACTTAGAATAGAAGTTCATGAACACCTCAAACAAATGGATTTTAAAAGTATGTCGCTAACAATAAATTTGTTTGAATAGGAAAATGTAATTAGAGAGAAAACAAAATTGCAGAGTGCTAGACAACAAGAACTAACTACACTGAAACTTATGTACAAACAACAAGAGGATAAACTCACTTCTATGGAGGAAGATGTCCGTAGTAAGCATATAACCTTTTTGATATGTAGTACAATTTTATAGTCTGACACCTTAGCTCAGTTGGTAGCGTGACTGCCTACTGAACTCAGGGTCCCGAGTTCGTTTCCCGGCGTAGATGAAAATTTTTCACTGAAGAAAATATGGGTTCACCCTTTCACATTGATAAATTGACTACTGGGGACTGGATGTTGTTTCTGTCCTAGCCTTAAGATTCCTAGTCAGCCAGTAGTTGAAAATATATGGCTTGAATAAAATAGTGACCAGTCCACAGACCAGAAACAGTAATTGATTTAAAAGGTACATTTTTATTATCTGACACTTTGGTAACATGTCTGCTTACTGAGCTAAGGGTCCCGGGTTCGATTCCGCCATGGTCGAAAAATTTGATATCTTTGGCGAAATGTGGTTTATAAGGCATATAAGCCTAAAAAGCTGTTAGTGAAAAATATATGGCTTGAATAAAAAACTGACCAGGTAACAGGCTGGAAACGATCATGGATGTAAAGTACATTTTTATAAATTGATATCATTTATTAATTTAATAGATTGATATAGGTTTGATTGTATTCACCATATAGAAAATGAAGAATCAATCCTTGAACAATGCGGGAGCCAAGATTTGGAAACTTCTTTAAAGACACTTGAAAGTGAAATTCAAGAACTTCAGGTAAAAATAGATAAAATATTTTTATTGCTGTATTTTATTTTGGTTAGTGGTCATTTTTTGGTTAAAATTACATGAACAATAAATGAATAAAATATAATTATTTTGTACACAAAAACATAAATTCATGCACAACTAAGTTAATCTAAAGTTTAATTTTTAAATCTCACATTTAAATTTGAAGTTTAAGATAAGTTTTGAATGTTAACACAAAATACATATTTTAAATCAAAACTCTGTGTTCTTCTAAAGTTCTCTGGTGTCCGCTTGATTAGGGAATGAATAAATATAGAGAGAAAAAAAAGCTCTCACGACTTAATAACCCTGTTTAAATATTTCAAAGTCTTAAATCAGAATCAAGATGGATTTTTCCAACTCTAGGTTCCAATTCTGTTTTACTTAAAACTTGATAGAATATGTAACTAAAATTGCATCAAACTGATGAGCTAAGACTTAACAGGGTTAAAAAAAATTGAACTATCACAAGCTTAAGATATTAGTATATAACTCAATTTAAGGCTCTGATTTTTTTTATAAGTAATTCAAAGGACTAACTATTTTCAAAATGCATAATGCAATATTTAGCTCTGATATGTAAATGGGAGATTCAATTGGTTTTAAAATATCAATATTGATTTTATTTTCTCCCAGGATGAAAAGGGTGTTCTGTCATCATCAGAGCTTATGTATCGCCTTTATATTGAGAAAATGCAACAAAGTGAACCGTGCTGCCCGCTTTGTCATCGGAGCTTTGATTCTCGCTCTAGTGTCACGGATCTCATTACTGAGGTATGGTATCTTTAATTATCACGTGAAATAAACAAAAGTTTATTAAGCTCATAATTCTGGTAAAAATTCACACAATATTTCATAAGAAAAATAAATTCCAAAGTTTAGAGTCTTGTTTTATTTTGTTATTTCACAATTTTAAACTGCTCGAATAATGAATAAACTGCTTTACTGTTTAAAAAAAAACATAATGTAGGCCTATATTGATTTTTAGAAAATTTTAATAATTTATTTAATTTTGCTCAATCTAATTTTGTCAGGGTAAATTTACCATATAATGTTTGTTATGAAGAGAAAATCTAAATCTCTGGTAAGACCAGCATTTATTATTTTATTTAGTCATAACAAAAGAGAAACTACTTTTATGTGGGTTTGTTCACATTTTTAAGAGGCGTTCTCAAAAACTTACGACTTTTTTAAGAATTCCCCATCACAAACTATCTAATATCAACTGCCTAATGTATTTTAATGTAAATAATTACACCTGAATATATTTCTTAATTTTGTTTACATCTTAAAAACATTGATTCTAAATAGGAATTAAATCAATATATGAAAAACCTCCATGTTTTGTCAATTTTTAGTTAGATAAAATGGTTGTTTTAATCTAATTGATGATATCCACTTAAAATGTTACTTCCTATGCCAATACTGAACAGTTGAACGACAAAGTGAGTAACGTCCCTACATTGGTCAGAGAAAAGGAATCTCACCTCAACAAATTGCTGTCCAATCAGCGAGAGATGCTCCAATTAAAACCAGCATATCAGCATTGTGCAAGACTGAAGACTCTGGAGATCCCATCCGCCAGGCTAGTCCCAATTCCAATTGACCATAGGCATGCGCTAATGAGGCTCGGGGAGAAGGGAAGGGAGGGGGTTATTTCTAAACCTATGTTTGTTATTTAAAATAATATAAATCCACATACAAAAACTATTAACTTTATTAATTTTTAAAAGCAGTTAAATATTTTGTCCTGCACCTCCAACCATTTTGTTTGCATATGTTTGTGCATATGACATCATAAGAGAATAGGAGTATGTGAAATTGAAGCCCACTTATTCAATTTGGAGCAAACCAGCATTAAATTTATTAAATTTTCTCAAAGCTAAATTGAAGTTTGAATACTACGTTGATGCAAACTGGCCCATTGACAGCAATGATCGTAAATCTACTTCCATTAATCCTGATTATCGATTATTTATTAATAACTATTGGGAAATATGCTTAAGAGAATAATAATAGTTAATATAATTAATACAAAATGATTTTATGCATAAAAAAATTATATTTTATACCGAACTGGTGAAGGTTGGAACTAGAATGCTAGTTTTATCACCAGTATGAACCTATATTTGTAGTGACTCTACAAGAAGATTAAAGATAAATTTGAATATACAGATTATACCAAGTTATGAAATTTTATAAAATGACGAATAGATACATGTTTCAGTCTGAAATAAATCTTTCTTATTGGTTGGTTGTGCCCATCTCCTTAGTTTTGTAGGTTGATTATAGTCAGCCAAATATATTGACGACTAGTTTCGATGTACAAACATCATTCTCAGGTCTTGTTAAATGGACGAGGTGTTAGTTAATACATCATTTAATAGTGTAGCTTAGTCTATTAGTATATGTATTTGACGGGCTAACACATCCATTTCTTATATTTTATTCGATCGTGCTTTGAAATTAAAAAGTCAGACTTCGCACACACCTCCTGAACTATCAACTTAATCTATCAATTAACATAAAATCTGATAAAGATTTTTACAGCACAATATTTTGTAAATTATATTTGGTGTATAAAGACATTAAGATATATGAATAAAAACATAGTTTATTATTTATCTACTAAAACAAATAACATAAAATGTTTGAACTTCCATTGGACTTTGGGAATATTACTTGTATTTGCTTCTACTTCGAATTGAAACAGAGCCATGTGTAATGAAAAGATTGCTACATCAACAGATAGTGGCGGGTGAACGGTTCATCATGTACCTTCTCCACTTTCAACTAATCTACTTGCTAAAAGCATTATTAGTTATGGTGGTAAAAATCAAAATCTTGTATTGTTTATTCGTGGGAAAGCTATATCAGGTGCTTCTAGTATTAGTGTTATTAATCAATTTCCAAACCACCAATTAAAATTGGTATAGCTATAAAAAAATTACAATAAATGCTTGTGCTGTGGTAATCACATTATAAATTTGATCATCTCTGATTAAATTTTCTGGGTGAATAAGTTCAATTCGAATTTATAATCTAATAGATTTATCTGCTACCCGCCTCGGTGGCGTAGTTGGCTAACGCGCTAGTCGTGTTGAGCTTGACTGCTGAGGACGGGGAGATTGAGGTTTGAATCTCAGTCGGGTGAACTGGGGGGGGGGGTTCCTAAACGATTTTCCACTCTCCCTCCATGCAAATGCGGGTTCACTTCCTCTAATTCAACCTTCCCAATTCCTAAGCCATTAGCCTAGTTAGTACTTGAAGCGTATAACCCGAACGGGTAGTAAGACGCGGTGCTAATATTATATTATTTATCTGCTATTCCATATCAAGCACAAAAAATAAAGTAAAGGATTCCAATATATTTATGGTTAATAGAGAATAATCATTGTCATGGTAACATGGCTGAGTACTTGGCAGTAAATTGTAGATTTATAGACGAGGATAGTTAAACCTGTTTCATCATAGCTTTATAATCAATAAAATGATATTAGAATGCAAATGTGATTATTTTACATTTTTAGTAGACATGGGTCAAACCTATCATTTTATTAATATGAATCCCTAGTTTACCAATGAATTCCAAACTTTGAGTATAACGCTTGTTAAATTTAATAAAGAAGATGAATATGTGAATAAATATAATATATTGATTTTTAAGCTACTACATAAAACATAAATAGTAAGTAAAAGATAACATTTGTTGTCGTAATTTATTCAATGAAACATTCATACATTCAGTTGAGTGTTAAATTGTTTTGAGTCTGATTGTTAGGTTTGTCCTATAATTTGTCGGTCTAATCCACCAATAAAAGCTCCTGGGCCTCTAGCTAATTCACTTTATATTGATATTTTTTTTATTCATATGGTCTTTCCTCTTAAAATACTTTTTGGTAGACTTATAACCATTACTTTAATCTAATTATGAATATTTATTGCTCAAAATTATAAGGTCTGAGCTGGAAGAGATCGATAAGAAGAAAGAGCGTGTTCAGAAGCAGCTGGAGGAAGTAAAAGGGACGCTAACAGAGCTGCAGACGAGGGAAAAAGTCGCCAAGGGCGCTCAGGGCGACGCCGTGGTAGTGGACCAACTTCAAACAGAGGTGGAACATGTCAAGGAGAAGAAGAGCCGGCTCGAAAAAAGTGTGCAAGAAGGTTTGGAATTTTTTTTTTTTTTTTCATGTGATGAGTTATTGGCTGACCCATTTTACTTTCTCACATAGCAAAAGTATTGTAATTCTGAGAATTTCCAAGCTTGAGATTATGTGGATCATGACATTTTATGTGCCCCAAAATTTAAAAAAAAAAAAAAAGTGGATCTTACAATTCTAAGGAGGTTTTAAAATCATGGAAATTGATAAAAGAAAAAACAGAAAAATAAACCAATAAGGGCAGATTTAATGAATAGGGAAAGAGGTAAGATATGGGAAGAATCAATTGCACAAAAGGTGGAATATTCTTTCTTTCGTCTGTCTTATATATTAGAAATAGTCACTCAATTAAACACAAATTGAATATTATTTTGGCATTGTTGACTTTATCAAACAAAAAGGGAGGAGAGAACACTTGACCCAAACACTGAATTACTCTATTTTGAATTCATATAGAAATTAGGGGTGACCAATTTTTTTTTGTTTTTTTAATTCAAAGAACCAAATAATATGAAATATTCATAAAGTCATATTATAGCTCAATTATTTAAACTACAGTCAACTCTCGATTCTACAACCCTGAGAATAGAGTCTTTCTCGAAGTAACGTCCTTTTTTTTGGGGAACTGTGAAAAATGTGGAGAAAAGGGTAAAATAAGTTAAGGAAATCGGCTGTAAAATGTGTTTGTTACACTTATTTAGGTTGTTGGGTTGCGATTATTTTTGTGAGGTGTATTACTAGTAACTGGGGTGGGTCAAGTATACAAATAGACACCACCTCATCAATGCCAACCAATAGCACTTGACTCTGTCCCCCCTTCCCACAAGCAAGACAATGTTTACTCGGACGCGACTGCCGCTACATCACGCACTAGGCTCGTTTTTTGCCATTGTTATTTCGATTCTCGATTTGGTTAAGTTTTTGGTTTGATTTTGTGAACGATTTTTGATGATCCATGCTATTGTTTTTGCCATTGTTATTTCTATTTGGTTAGGCTTTGGTTTGACTTTGTGAACCATTTTGATGACCCACACTTTTTTTAATTTGATATGAGCTTATAATTTCGATGAAAGGAGTGGATAGAGGACCTTCTTGACACTCATGAAGTACGAGACCATCCAGGAAGTGGATGAGTAGAAGATTACGAAGACGGAGATTGCGTTAGGCATCCCGAAGGTGCCGCCTTTCACGATTCTCAAAATGAGAGAAGAAATTGTGAATGCAGTGTGGAAGGAAGGTTACAATGTAAAGACAAAAAATTTGAAAGGTGCGACTTATGCGAATCTGGAGCAGGCTCTGCTGAAGTGGTTCAACCAGCAGAAGACCAATGAATTTGCACCGAGGTTGGGTATAGAAAACTTAAATTGTTCAAGTGGGTGACTATAGAGAGTTTCAAAATGTGTCATAGAATATCCAGCCACAAGGTCGTCAGTGAAAGCACATCGGTCGGCCCAACACCGGTGAGCGAGTGGGTGCCCTTGCTCAGAAACATCCTTAGGCGCTATAAGCCTCAAGATGTATATAGCGGCTACGAGCTAGGGATGTTCTACAACCTCATGCCAGATCACACTCTTGCTGTGAAAGGGGATAAGTGCAAGGGTGTGAAGAGGAGCACCTCACCATCCTTCTGTGCTGCAATATGGACGGCAGTGATAAGATGAAGCCCCTAGTGATCAGGAAGTTCAAAAACCTTGTGGTTTCAAGAGCAACATCCTTCCTTGTGACTATGGTTTTAATAAGAAAGCATGGATGACCTCAGGGGTGTTCACAAGGTGGCTTCAAGTCTTCTATTCGAAGATGGACGCCACTAATAGAAAAGTCCTGCCCTTCGTCGACAATTGCCCCACACATCCTGCTCTTGACAAACTCAGGAACAATGAGCTGGTGTTTCTGCCAAAGAACACCACCAGAATGCTTCAGAGACTGGACTAGGGAATAATCCAGCAAGTGAAGGTGATGTTTTGCGAAATGCTTGTGTGGAGTATGGTGTGGAATCTCGACATTGGCAAGGAGGTAAAAAAGTGGGACGTGTTCAAGGCCATGGAAGGAATCGTTGCCAGTTGGAGGGCCATAAGACCGGCGGTAATCGCCAATTGCTTCCTACACGCCCACTTTGCCCTACTAGTCAACGAAGAGGCTGCCGTCTGTATGCTTCCCGCCGCTGCCAGCGCCAAAGACCCAGACGACCCACCGCCTGTGGACACCAATTTCCAGCTAGGTCCCTGCATGGAACAGCAGCCTGGCTCATCAACAGCACCTTCGTCTGCCCCCCTACTTTCACTCGGCCGTGCGATGAGGAAATATGGCAGAGATTAGCCCCAAACTGCACGTATGAGGATTACATAGCAGCAGACAATGACATCACTGTTTGGGGCACCCTCGACGCTGCCGATATAATCAGGGAGCAACAGGAGTCCAGCAATGAAGAAGGGGAGGAAGGAATGGAAGAAGAGCTTGAAGACATCCCCACGATGAAAGATGTTCTGAAAGCCGGGGACGTCTACTCGAAAGCACTTAAGCACCAGGGCGCTAGCAAAGAGCTGTGGTGCCATTTCTATAATGTGAAAAACTTCCTCGAGATAACTGGCGCTAAGAAGAAGCAGACCTCCATAATAGACTTCTTCAAGAAAAAGATAGGTTTTTTAAAAAAAATATTTTCACGGGCTGTCTATAAAATGCAATTTTTGCTTATGAAAGTAGGGGGTGGAATAAAATCGGTTAAAATTCCAATAACAACCCATTTCCAGCAAACCGTGAAAGGTCGTAGAATCGGAAGTTGACTTTATGTCTAAATAGTTTAACGCTGGAAAAAAATACTATATGTTGCTTGATCATATTAATTTAGGATTTTAATATAATTTACAAAATGCAAAATTACAAACATAATTAACATATTTCACCATAAAATGATAAATTAAGTTATCTGTTATCAAAATAGATATTTTAATTAGTTCAGATATTTACCATGTATCATTGAACTCTATGAACATCTAAAATAATTTACATTTTGAAGTTTTTTTGTAATCTTCCTACCAATAAGTCTTTCCTGTGATAAAAATAATAAATCAAAGTTTTGTCCCAGGTCCAGCACAGAATCTTCAGGATGTGATGGAAGAACAGAAACATGTTCGTCAAGATCTAAATGCAACTTCTAAGGAACTAGAGGATACACGTTGCAGCTTCAACTCCTCCAAGGATGAAATCCACAAACTCCGCGAGAAGAAAAACAAACTCGACAACAACCAACTTAAAGTATGACGCACTCTTTTTACACCAAATTTCATTGTTAGGGTACCGCAACATATTAATTTCTTTATTGTGATATGCTCAAATCAAAGCTATTGGTGGGTGAATCCAAGTGGGAACTAATTAGGGCCGTGCTAATGCTGATTATTAATCCAATCATTGGCCGACTATGGTGCAACTGGTAAGCTACCTCACTACACCCTATCCCTAACTCGAGATACTTTCATCCAGTCCCCTCACTACACACTATCACTATCTTGAGATACTTTCATCCAGTAACCTCATTACACTATCACTATCTTGAGATAGTTCCATCCAGTCAGCCTTAGATTAATTCGAGATTAAAAATATAGATTTTTTTAAAACTAATATGGTAATACTTGTAAAAGCTTTGACATTATTAAATATAATACAAATATATCATAAAAACTAGAGATGGATCGAATCCATTATTTCTCGAATCCGAATCCTAGCAAATTGTTTGAAATTTTAATGTTTTACAAATAGACCTGCATTACGCAATATAGGCCTCAACTGTAAATTAAGATTTATTTCAATCATGTTTTCAATTTTAATCAACCCCAACCACCCCTCACAAAATACAGGTTAAAATCCAGCCAAATTAAACAATCTAGGCTCATATTAATGTTTAAAAATCAAATCAATCAAAATTTGAGTGTCTTATAGTTATTTTTAAAAGTGTTGTTAAAATGAGTTAACCTTCTAAAAAAACATGTGAAATAAACAGATTAGGCATAGTTATCCTTTGATCAACTTTAATCATCATTGAAGGATCATAATCTATTTTAAGATAGCAAAAATAAAAATACAAACAGATATTTTTAATTAAGACTAGAACAACATGCTTAACAATTAAACATACATTGGAAAGTGAAATCAATAATCCCTAAGTATGTTTTATTATTATGTTCTTATATATCCATTGTCTATCTTCGCATAGAAAACAAGAAATATATTCCATTCTTGCGATATACCGATTTCTGAGAATACATTCTATTTAAAACACAAACATATTTTCGACTACAATATGTTCATTCCCACTTTATAAAGCAGGACTTTGTTTGAATATCTTTACAATAACTTCAACAACATATTTTAAAAAATAATAAACTTTTAGTTAAAATCAATTTAAAAACAAATAATTAATCAGAAAGTTGTTATTTGATTCTTAAAACTCGAGAGCGCTTACTAAGTGATCATATTACCTGAATCGATTATAAACAAACAATCTATATACGATACGTAGGCCGGTAGGCATAAATAAACAGTTTATCGGTGTCTGATTGTTAACAGTATTTATTTTTCATGAAACCCAACAAAATGTTTAACTTAAGGATTGTATGCAATAAATTGGGGTTCTTTGCCTAGTTGTAGATAATTAAAACCAGTTAGGTAGTAAGAATTAACAGTATCTTTATTTTAATCATTACTCTGGCAAGTAAACATAACATACGTCATGGCACCCAACTTTGTATCATGTGTAATGTGTTCTTATTTCTGTTTTAAAAAAAAGCTGTAATTGGTTTTATTTATTTCGAGTTTATTTGTAATTCTAGCTTTGATTTTCAGTTTTTAAAGAGTTATAATGTGTCCATTAAAATATTTACAAGATTGTTCGTGAAGTGAAAGTTTTAGAAGTGAGCATGTGCCAAAACGGTCTAGTCCAAGTTTCCCATACAGTTGGGAATCTAGGGTACTAGGCATGTAAGATTTTCCACATCCAACAATTATTTTTTAAATAATAATTTTATTCGTGCTAATCTCTTTTGTCTGATAAAATAAATATTACGGATTAAGATGTGCTTTTCAAGTAGGCCTAGCTAAGTAATTTTTGAATTCAAAATATTATGCTTTGTCTATGAGGTGAAAGATTCGACCATTGAATCAAGTAAAACACCAAATCCTCAAATCTTGAATAATTGTCAGGTTTTGGTGGATTCGAAGATTCGAGTGGCCCATCTCTAATAAAAACATAATATAGAGGTGTGCAAATAGCATTTTTTACTGAAACGAATAACAAAATTTTGAACAAACATTAAATAGGGCAAATCGAATAATTAATTTTAATACTTTATTTTTATTAGTTAATCTCTTCAGAAAACGATGTTCTATATATTTTAACTACTAGTGTAAGAGTCAACAAATTAAAAAAAAAAAATCCTCTAGAATCTTAAATGTTCTTTATTTTAACACCTATTGAAGGCTATCTAGGTTTGAAAAACTTTATATACTTTTAAGGTCCAAACCCCCTAAATGATGATTTAGGTTTTAAACCCCTTAAATATTATTTAGATATGTAACGCCTTAAATGTTCCCTAGGTGTGTTACCCTTTAAATATTCTCTGTTTTTGAAAACCCTTGAAACTTCTCTTTGTTTAAAGCCCCCTTAATGTTCCCTAGAATTGACACCCTTTAAAGGTTCTTTGTTTAACACCCTTGTAATCTCTACTCTTTGTTTGGTTGCTGAATTTTAGCTTTGTACGTCAATGCTCTAGCCACTGAGCTATACGCGAGTCCTTCTATGCTTAAGGTCATTCTTCACCCATATTATACGACTTCCCGAGTTGAAGGTGGCTGTGTTGTCTTATAGCTTGTTATCTTAATTGATCACTCATATGTAGCTGACTATTTACAAACGTCCATCACAAACTCGGCCTTAAAATATGTAGGAAGAATGACCTTAGAAGACAATTCCTATATAGCTCAGTGGTTAAACCATCGGTGTACTTAGGCAAAAGTCCCGGGTTTGATTCCTGTTTCCGGGTGTAATTTTTCAATTTGACAAATATAGTTGAAGTACTTAAGGAATGGATTTTGACATCCTAATAATAAATCTGTGACATATTTTAAGATTAAGGGAGAGCTACAGGCTCGACAACAGTTAGAGAAGAAAAAAGTGGAATGTGAAAAAGAGGTGAAGTCACTCAGTATGGATATAATCGACTTGACAGAGAAACTACAACCAGCTAACAAGCAGCTGGAGATAGCCGTCTCCGAGAAAAGGGAACTGCAGGCAGCCAACCGAACCAAGATTGATAATAAACGGACAGAGGTTAAAAAGCATTCATACATAATTAATATAGTTTGTCTTAAAATGATAAATTAAGTTATTATAAGAAAATGTAATTCAAATATTTTATTATTTTTATGTCCACACTAATTTGTGATGAAAATAACAGCAGAAAGTAATAATAATAAATATGTGTGTTTTAACTTTGAATACTTTTATCCTGGTGAAGCTCTGTGATTGTCGAATTTGGAATTTTACTTTTGAATCAAAGTTGAAGTGAACGAATATTCAAGGCGAAGTTGAAGTTTTCACACACCCTAACATTAATATTAAATTATCTTCATTTTCTGTTGTTATCTACATAACAAAAATTTTCAGTGATTGAATGACATCTTGTAACAATAATTTACTAGTAATTTACCAATTTTGAATTAAATCTGTGAATTTTTGCAATAAAACACATATATCTAATATTTAGTGTCTAAAATATATAAATATGCACAATATAAAATTCTATTTTTCAACATAAGACAATAAAATAATCAAATTTTGATTTGGCTTCGGAAATGTTTAATTTATATTCGTTTCGACTTCACTTTAAATCGAAGAAGTGGACTTTGAATACCCCTAGAGCTTACAGTCATAAAGTGAAAAGTTTTTACATTTAAAATGATTATATTTAGCAAATAATAAAAGTTAATTTAGTCAACCTTGAACACATTGTGTTACTTAAAATATTTTCTTCACCTTAACCAAGGTCATATATTGCAAAGTCAAACACTACTATCTATTTAGTTTTTGAACATTTTGTAGGATGTAGAAGGATAATTTGAAGAAAATAAACACGAATCATTTGTTCACAATTTAAGCCTTGACCTTCGCATTACCAGGAAACCAGAGACGAGATTGACACTGTTAACATATTCATCAGTACAGGTCACGAATAAATGAGCCACCCATGTTACCCATTGATGGTTTGTCTATACATATTAGTTTAACAGTTATTAAATGGGTAAAACGTGATGAGGGTAAAAAATAAATTGTTATCTAGAAAAATCAGGGAATTTTAAAATCGAATACCTGTGGCCACCCTGATTTTCCATAAATAATAAAAAATCTTATATCATAATTGATATTTGGTTAATTATTTCAGACCTATAAATAAAACGTATGCTTTTTTTAAAAGATGATAACTGAACTATTATTCTATTATGTTTGTATTTCAGGTTACACACTGTCAAAAGAAAGTGGATGATATCATCAAACTACAAACTAGTATAGAAAGTTACGAGAAGCGCGGTGTTGCCCAGAACCTTGAGGCTGTCAAAGAATCCATACAGTCACTTGAGACAGACAAAAAGAATCTTGATATGCAGAAACAGCAAGTCGGTGAAGAAATCGATAAAGTTAAAACTTATTTAGCAACTCAAAAGGTGATAGTTTATATTTTTACTACCACTAATTCCTGAGGAAGATGCCGTCAAACGTAGAAATATTAAAGTTTTTGTAAATATGTTAGTTTTTTTAAACTTTTATTTGTAATTCATTTCCATAGATTCTATCATATTTATTTTGTTACACTATATATTTTTCTCAAAGTATGCACCTCACTTTTGCTTTACTCTTTTTATTTTTATAAAGAAATTTCCCTTTTCAACAAATTTAAACAATGTTTCCTTATTGGAGATGATAAATATATATATAAATAAAAATTAATAATTTAAACATTTTTCCTTTTTTTTCAGTTAATAATTTATTTTTTCTTTGCACATCCCTTTAATTCACTTTTTGCGGTACATATCATATATTGAAGAAGGTAAAGAAACAAATATAAAGTTATGAATGCGTTATGAACAACACAGTAAAATTTAACATAGCTGCCACTGGACCAATCATTCTTTAGCAATTTTGGTTTTCCTCCCTTTTGTGTTTATGGTTTCCTCTTTTAGGAAGTTGTGTTGTATATCTCACACTCTCTCCTAATGAGTTCCGGCAGAATAAACCTAGTTCATGGTATTCTGGGTAGTGATTGATTTTCTTTAGTGGACAACCATAACCTCTTTTTTCCAATGGTAACAATGTAAAGGCCATATTTTATTTGTACATTTTAAATTTGTATGGTTTCTTATCCCTCTTTTCTGTACCTTTTTCCAAATATAATAAAATCTACCTCAAAAAGAGGTTTTTCTTAAAGAATTATTTAATGATACTCATAATTTTAATCCATCCAAACAAAACTTAAGAAGTATAATGTGAAAAACTTTTTTTATTTACAAGTTATTATATAGCAAAGATTTAAAACTTAAAATGAAGAACAGATAGACAAATAGTAAATACATTTTTTAAATACGTGTTTCATGATTTATATTTCAAACCTCTTTGATATAAATCATTATTTCATTTATTTCTATTTATTTAGTTTGCACAATGAGTGTTTGTCTAGAAACTAAATCTTTGTAAAATATCTTTTTCATTATGTATCTTGCAGATTAAAGAAAGAGAATTGGGAGACAACCTAAAATTGCGTGAGAAACGTAAAGAGGAGAAAGATCTGAACTTAGAAATTGCTGCCTTGAGTGAACAGATCCACAGAAAGAACGTGAAAGAAATAGTCAAAGAGAGAAAGGAACTGGTAATCGAAGAACAAGACCTTCAAAAAGAGGTAAGGTAGAAGATAATACGCTCAGAATCATGACCAAACTCTATCCCATTTTAGTGGGAAGCTTAAAATCAAATAATTGTGTAATTTTTCTTTCTCCCACCGCCGATGATTACACATTTAGTAATTGTATGTGTGTGTGTGTGTGTGGCACGCGCATGAACCACGTTCAAGATTCAAGACAACTTTTTGCAGGTTGTATCAACTGCTTTTAGGCATCAAGCTATTTCAAATGTCATTTACTTGTTGCATCAATCATTTTTAACTGTCAGACCTTTTTTTTTAACATTCATCTCCATCTTTAGGGAGCATTTTGAACTATTTATTACTTTTAAATAAATATGTGAGTGAACCGGTCTCAATTTAGACTAGGGTTTATAAATATGGATACATGTGTCCATCATTGACTCTACCAGTACTGTTTGAAACACTAATATTTCCAGAGTTTTTTTTTTAAGAGAGACATTTAAGGAATTATAATTGAATCTGATGTTTAATTTAATATAGCCGTTTGGCGCAATTTGTTGTTGTTGAAGTGAATTTGAGGAAAGTGAAAGTGAGGACTGATCATCTAATTAGTGACTTTGACAGTAATAATATGTCAAAAGAAGAAATCATAACAAGACAAAATCCTGGATTCGATTATTTGAATGTATTCTTCACATTTCTTATCACTTAGAAATAAAATTATGGCAAGCTAGAAGGTCAGAAAAGAAGAAAAAAAGTGCAAGAAAGGTTCAAAAATGAGTTTGGTTTGCTTATAGATATGCCTAAACAGCAAACTGGGAGCACGAATGATGGCAACACGGCTCGGAAATTTTTTAGTAATGCGGAGAAGTCTGCAAAAATAACAGGGATGAATTTAGACATAATCAAAAGATGTCTCGTCATTTTAGAAAGTTTAAATTTGGTTTTAAAATAAATGTGAAAAAATTGTTTGATCCGTACACTAGGGATACGCAAGACCTACACCTCAGAGAGTACTCTTGGTATCCAATGCCCGGAAGTCTACACAAAATATTATTCCATGGAAAGGATATTATGGATTCTTGTGTTTTGCTGATTGGACAATTTTCCGAAGAAGCTCAAGAGGCAAGAAATAAACACAATAAGCAATACAGGGAACTATTTGCAAGAAAAACTTCCAGAATTGATACAAATACTGACTTAATAGGTTATTCATCACCTCAGACCCATTGATTGCTAGTTTGCATGCAACTCCTAAAACTAAACATGGAAAACTCAGCACTGAAGTGTTGGAATTATTTCACTTTAGGTTTCTAATAAATTTATTAGAAACCTCAAGTGAAATAATTCCATCACTAATAGAAAGAAATTATGTTTCAGATGACACATCAGAGGACTTATTAAAAGAGTGTAATAACAGTAGTGAATCCGAATAAGTCTGTTTTCCTATTATATTTACAATTACCAATTATCCCCCACCCCGTTATGTTTCCACACATAACTCTTTTGAATATATTTTTTACAATAACTAGGCCCTATCAATAATAATATAAAATTAAAACTGAATGTCAAGTGTTAACATCTAATCAATTTATTTATAATCTATTGTAATGTTTCATGAGCAATTGTATAGTTTAATAATTATGTATCTGATTGCCAAACTCTTCCTTCACCTCTGACAAGACGTGTATTAATCACAACTTGTGAATGTGGGGAATGCCAGGCCTCCACCGTGGTTCGGATTCCACGTTAAACTGTAGGTCCTTCATTTCATCTCACAATCACCCTACCATTACACATTAGCGTAAGTTTGTGTAACCCAAATGGGTAGTAAGACTCAATGCCAATAATAATAATAATGATGTATATTTTTATATTGTATTATAAAATATGTACATATACTCTCCTTTTTGTATTTTATGAGTAATAGCTCCCCCAATAAACAATAAAATATATATTTTTACTTGAATAATGTTTTCCTCTTAGATTGCCAAAATATAACACTGTGCTGTGGCTATAAGTCATTCACGAGCTAAGTTTACCTGGATGACAGCTCAAAATGTTACTAGAAGTAATCCCTAATGTATCACTACGCCAACAGCTGACATCTATCACTTTGGATTACTGTAATGAAAATAGATGGTAATATATTAATGTGATAGTTAACAACAGTAATTTAGGCCAATATTATTTATATATTTATTTGAGGTCGGACACAAAGTTTATTTATAGTTTTATTTCCCTTAAAAAGATATTAACACCAGTTTAACAAAAACTTCTAACGAACATAGCTTCAAAATGGCGACTAACGAATCTAAACCATATGATTGAACATAACGGTGAACAAGTTTTTTACAATGATATAGACACGCAGTTGATGAAAATATTTTATTCAGTTAAATATTTCAAAATATGATAAAATAATCATAAAATCATTTATTGTATGTAAAAAAATGACAACAATTTTCTCTTTTCCAAGTAAATACGTTGCCTGTAATAAAATATGTTGATGTTTGCACTATATTGCACAAAATCAGTAACGTTCCAAAACGAAAAATAAGTACTTATAATTATGTTTAAAATATTGTTTCGAGTTGGATGAAAAGAAATTATTAAAAAAATGAAATAGTATGAGAAAACTTAAGTTTACATTGTTTTAAATGTAATATATAACAGGTAATTAAAGATCTTTACATTTATAACAAAACTGTGATCTTTTACAAGTGTTGGCAACCCAAAACCTAAACATATGATTTTTGAACTGTCATCCAGGTAAAAACCTATCGTGAACGGAATATAGGTACTTTCCGGTATTTTACTTTATTTGCTCAAGTTATTATTTAATTTCGTCCATCGGCTTACTAGGCTTCTCATGACCTACACCTAAGTAACGGAGTTGCCGCCTAAAAGTCCTCCGGTATACCTGGATTTGGTGGTCACCTTCCCTAACTGAGGTTACTTAACTTTTAATCACCAATCCTAGCACTCCCAGCCCACCATGCTGGCAGCCAACTGGCCAGGCCTGTTGGGTTTATCCCTGACCAGTCTCCTGTCTGCACCTGACCTGGTTTCCGCTGGGGTTCAACTCAACCTCCACCAGGTTGCTCAGATCCCAGGTACACCACTTGGTGATGAGGTCAGGATTGAGTAGGTGAGGCTAATCGGTACCCACTATGTAGGCAACTTGAATTGCTTTTCACTACCCCAATTAATATACTCTCATCAGCCTAGGAATGGATAAAGTCGTTCAAGGAAAAAGGAACAAATTAATTGAAATGAATATATATTTTTCCCACCTCTTAGTTAGGAGGGTAAAGGGATGGACACTAGCGGGGGTCAAATCCCCTTACCTTCCAAATGTTCTGTCACCACTGCTAAGGATTACAGTTAGTAATATTTTGGCTTCTTAGTTTTTTACGGACAGTTAAGATTTATTTTTATGCACTTAACCTATTTATCTGCAAATCTGAACTTGAAAATCCTTTTCACTATTTATTTTTTATAATTTGTCTTTTATTTACAGAAAGCTTTTGCAGAAGGAAGTCAAAAGCAGCTACAAAACAAAGTGGATGAATTAAATACTGAACTGGAGGGTGATATTTATAAGAATGCTAATAAAGATTACATGGAAACATCGATCAAAATCACGGTAGGTTCATGTTTTCAAATTTAAATGTTTAAATTCAGCTGTATCTTGAGCATATTACTTTTGAATCAAGGTTATTACTTTTTATTCCTACAGATATTTGCAACACTCCTTTTAAAAACTATCTATTTGGTATCATTATTATAAAATAGCATTAGCTTACTTACTTTTACCAGGACTGTGAAGTCGGTACACCAAGCTTTCGACTCGACTCGATTCCTCTATTTTTCTACTGCTGACTCTGACTCCTACCCCACCTCGACTCGTTTATAAATGGCCAATATATATTAATTAGTAAAAACAAATTTACTGCAGTATAATGCTCTAATACAGATGACTTCATGGGAAGCTTACTTTGACATTGTGAATGTGTATTTAAATAGTAAAACAAAAGTATAAAATATTGCTATAATATTATAAGTTTTTATCTTGAAGCCAGAGTTTACATCTGTACATTTTTATCAACTCGACTTCACCCAAAATTACTTCAAACTCGTACTCAGACTCCACAGTCCTGTTATTTACAAAATTATAAACAATATTGATGTGATACAATTAATTAAAACATAAATATTCAAGTCCTCTGACACTCAGAATCTCTCTGATTAAATCAGAACTTTGTAAATTACCCGTTACAAAAACCTCTGGCATTTTTCCCTTGTACCAGGACCTTTACAGATATATAGGCTGTCAAAAAAAGAGGTGCAAAACTTTAGGTTCTTGTAGTAGGTACTCATTAAAATTAGTAAAAAAGTATCTTTAAATATAGTTTCTGCAAACTGATTCACACAGAGATACAGACAATTTTTTTTTCATCTAATGACAATGAAATAGAATAAAAAATTAAATGTTATTTTGGTACACATGGGACAAATTATTTCCTTATCATAACTAAAGATATTCTACATGTTGTCCTTCCAATTCCACATCTCAATCAGACTGTGGTATGTTCTTTGAAAAATTCCTTGTTCATTTGAATCGTCCAACAACAGGTTTCAATTCGCTTTTTTAAGTTTGCAAAATCATTTATTGGAGACAAAATGGAGGAAGACATACATTAAAAGGTAAATAATAAATCTACCCTATAATTCTTTCACACTTTTCTTTCTTTCACTCCATAAAAGATAAATAATTTTGCCTTATATTTGATTTGGGTCTAAATATCATTTTACTATAAAATCATTTTTTCCCTGGAAAATATTCGTATTTCTATCATGAAATATTCGATTTGGATTCGATTCAAACCGTCTTGGTATAAAAACATATTCAGATTTTATTTGAGTTTGAAAACATTAAATTCACACAGGCTTATTTTACATTTTCTTTTTTTTAAATAAAAATTAGTATTCATTCAAGGAATACTCCGAAACTAATCAACATAATCTATGCTGTTAAATTACACTGAAGGTGCTCGAATACTCTGCAAAGGACTTGTTCACCTATGCCAAAGCAATGGATTGGGCTGTTACACACTTCCACAGTGAACGCATGAAGATTATCAATACCATAATCCGTACTCTTTGGAGGCAGATTTACTGTGGTAGTGACATCGACTACATTGAGATTAAGACTTCCTCTGACAAGCAAGGTAACACAATGTGCCAAGACTTATTTCTCTTTAGTACTATAATTAAGATAAGTAGGGGTTTACCAAGTCCAATTTTTTTGTTTTGAGGCAAATTCAATTAGAATTTATGAAATAATCACAAAGCTAATTCAAGGTTTGACGATTTTTATTGCTGAATTTTGAATATATTTTATATAAATAAAATTTTTTTACTATTTATACAACTGTTGACAATAATTATGATTTATAAAAAGTATTAATACAAAAATGCTTAGCAAATTTTCTTAAATCAGTTTGCTATCACGATATGTACTTATTTTATTACTTCAAATTTTGTAATACTGTATAACCATTAATTTTTTAATGTACCATATAAAAAAAAGACATAAATCAATTTTTAATATGTATTATAGCTTCCATTAATTTTATTGTTGAAGCTTAAATTAATTATTAAAAGGAGGTAGAAGGTATAGGCCTACATGCTAAGTTGGCCTTATCCTGCAATCTTCCTTTCAATATTAATTTAATATAGCATTTGGCACCATTTGTCCTTTATTATCAATTTTTTTCGATAAAATATTTCATAGTCCAATAAATCTATTGCCCTCCACCAAAGACCATTGGTAACAGAAATTAAATGTATGTTTGAACATGCCATAGTGATGTTCATGTTGTGACCTAAGCAAAACAAGAGTCTGAGCCCACTCAGTGGTATATCTGAATATTGAGCCAACAGTCTCGGTTCAATTCCTGGCATGGCTGAAAAATGTTTGTTATTAGTGAAATGTTGGGTCACCTTTCACAGTGAGGAATTAACGGCCAGGATTTGGATGTTGTGTCTGTTTTAAATTTAAGTTAGTTTTTATGTTGTTTGCCTGATATAATCAGTCTCTTTAGAAATTGCACATTAAATACCTGAAGTAAATGGGGAAAAAAAGCATTATAGATACGATTTTTCTATTCGATAGCTTAAGTTTGGGTTAATTTACCATTTATAGCGAACACAAATATTTTATTCATTGTCTTTACATACTAAAATAAAACTCTTTATTAAACAAAATATAATTTTATTGACCCAAATCAGTTTGTCTAGTCATCAATACAGCTCCAAATGAGTGTGATTTACTATCTTCTTAAAAATTTATTTTGTAGCCTAAGACTAAATTAAATATATGTATTTTTAGGTACCACGAAACGTCGCAACTACAACTACAGGGTTGTCCAAGTGAAAGGGGGTGTGGAAATAGACATGAGGGGGCGTTGCAGCGGTGGACAGAAGGTAGGATTTGCCAAGTCTTTGCAACATTTTATAAATTATTAACTAACTTGAAATATTTCATTTAAAGCTCAGATTCATTTTAGATTCAACATGTTCTTAATCAAATTATTATATATGAGAAGGACTAGGAAAATCAATTAGTACAGTTTTACTCGTCTTTGTGTGTGTGTTTTTTTTTGGGTGGCTCCATTTAAGGATTGTTTTTAATCCTTCTTTGCATGAATTACATTTCAGATCTTTTAAAATACAACCTTCCTCATTTTTACCTATAAGGTTCCGATTACAAAAAACTTAAAAATAAAACCAATGTATAAATTTAGTGTTATTTTATGGTAAGCTTATAGCCCGAACGAGTAGTAAGATGTGGTACTGAATAAAATAAATGTATGGTACTTATAAGACAAACAATTATTTCTTCGCAGATAAAAATACACTATTTTCAGATTTTGGCTTCCCTTCTCATCCGTCTGGCTCTTGCTGAAACTTTCAGCGCCAAATGTGCTTTCTTTGCTTTGGATGAGCCGACGGCAAACTTGGACCGTGAAAACATTAACAGCTTTGCCTGTGCTTTAAAAGAGTAAGATTGGATTTTTCTCTTTGTCACTTTTAGACCTATGCATTATGTAATAATATTGGTTTTGTTGTTAAATCTTTACCTTTTAAGGTTTACACTTGTAATAATTTGTATATAACCTGCATCGATGGCTCCAGTCTAAGCCATTATTATATTTTGTGTCAATTAATTAATTAATAGGGTATTAAGGGTGTGTGAAGTCCACTTTTTAATTTGACGTGAACTCGAATATAATATATGAAATATTATTGAAGCAACATTGAAGTGTGAATATTCTTTGCTAGTCAATACAAAAGTAATTTTAATCTAATAAATCAAGCTACTAGTATGAAAATTAATTGGCAGAAGAAATGGAATGCTCTGTTTGAATTACCTGGAGCGCAAAAACACTTATATCATAAACATTAATACTAGGCCTGGGCCACAGACAAGTAAAAACAGACTTTCAACCATAAGGGGATTTCACTGCGCTCTTATTACCAGCTTGAGTCCTTCAACACTGGACTTAGCTAGTGCCACTGCTGGGTGATGATAGAACTAATCGGTGACCTGGTGGTCTAGGGATAAGGTGTCAGACTTCTGTTCTGGCGGCTGGGGTTCAATCCTCGGTCCCGGCACAGATTTATCTGATTACCAAGCCCTTCCTTCACCTCTGACAAGACATCTTGTGAATGTGGGGAATGCCAGGCCTCCACCATGGTTCGGATTCCACGTTAAACTGTAGGTCCTTCATATCATCTCACAATCACCCTACATTACACATTAGCGTAAGTGCGTATAACCTGAATGGGTAGTAAGATGCGGTGCTAATAATAAATAATAATAATGATAGAACTAACCGCAGAGATCCTTGTGTTGAAAGACTCAAGCTGGCAAAGGAGTGCAATCATTTTAACCTGAGGTTGAGTGTCTGGGTATATTATTGTCTCTGGGCTGGGCCGAGCCGATCACCGATCGATTTATCGGCCTAGATTGGCACAATCGGCTAAGGATAGTCTTTTTTGATTCATACACTATTTTTGCAAATAATTCAAAATTTATAGATATATTTAAATTTTTAAGTTATGAAAATATATTTCATAGTTCAAACAAAATATTTTAGTTCTGTGTTGGATATTTTATTTTATAATAAACAAAATAAACCATTTAATTTTATTTTCCTTAAAGCTTATTTCAAATTATGAAATACTTGATAAGTATATCAGAGATAATGATTTCCTCAAGTAACAAAGCTAAACACTCAAAAACAATATTAGGTGGGACAGTATGATTTTATTTGCTATGGATTTATAAAAAATTAAAAATACATCATATTATGGATATAAGTAACATAGTTCTAATTGAATACAAGTTGTATACCAACCTAATATGAAATATTAACTACATCCTTCATTATGAACCAAGGCTTGCATGCGCACAGCATTTTTCTTTCTATTCACATAATTTTGGTTTGTATTCGATTTATTTTTATTTGATATAACCTCTATTTTTTTCGTTGGCTGAATTAACTATATTTTATTTACCTAACTGTAACTTATTCACAAAGCAAAAACAACAAATACATCCAAGATAACTTATCAGTACTGTGCTATTGCATAATCTAGGGGCTAGCTGCACAGAACTGCCTTCAATGATCATGTGTTTTTCTTTTCTTCATGATGGTGACGTTGGCTGTGTGCCAATTACTAAGTGCTCCAAGATCTGCAAGATCGATTGCTCCCCGAGCGCTCCTCAAGATTAATTCTTAGAGCGCATTCAAGCCTAATGTCGAAGTACCAATATCGCTGTTGTAAATAGTTGTCCAGCTATTTTTTTTATATATCTAACCAACTTTAATGTTTAAAACTTTAATTTAAACTCTTATACAACAAACCTACGATTGTCATGAAAAGTATAAAAGTGCCAAAAACTGATAACTCTAGTTTTTTAGTATTGTTACAGTACACTTTTGTAATATTGCAAAAAAAAAAAAAACTAAACTAGCATTGGTTATCGGCAATACCGGCAAAAAATGCAACAAAATATTTGCAAAAGGGCTTATTGACCCAGCCCTAGTTAATAATACCAATGCATTCATATAAACATGATTAACAATCATACATGAAAGAGTATTTTTAATGTCAATATTTTTATTGGCGACATTTCGTAATAATTGTTTGAAGCCTCAATTTTCTTGGAAATGAAGATGAGGCTAAAGTCATTTTTTTCTTAAAGGTAAATTTATGGCTTATCCCGCCTACTTTAAAACATTGATTTTGCTCAGTGCCTTATTTCAAATAACATTTATACATTTCAGAGTTGTGAAGGCTCGCAATGCGCGTGGTAACTTTCAACTTTTGATAATCACACATGACCATCAATTTTTGGAGACACTTCACAGTTTGGATCTGCTGGAAGATTATTTTGATGTCAGTAGGGACGCTCGGTAAGTTAGAGAGTATGGTCACTGATCAGACCCAATTTTATAAACATTGATGATTATTTATTAGCGCACCTGACTTTTTTTTAACTTGGAGGTCAGGTTTTGTTTGCTGGCGAGTGAAAGAGGATTGATAGTTCTGACAAAATATGACTTCCCATTCTCTCGCGAGATGAATTATGGTTGGCTCCTCTAAAATCTGCCACCTTCAGCATGTTCCAAAAATGTATTTATTCAAAATGCCGTTAGCCAGTCCACCATCACAAGACTAAACATATTTTATTGGGAGATGGGAAGAAAGTGATTTCAAGTCTCTCAACTAAGTCCATTGTTTATTTGCTTAAAGTTTTCATTAATTCACAGTTTTATGAACTATTACATAAAATAATGATCAGCATGTCTTTGTATATTTTTATGATCTGACTTATTATATTAATTTTATTTTTCAGTGGCAGATCTTTGATAAAGAAGAAACATGTTGTCTTGTAAGGAACAAAATGGTCCAACATCTATCATTACCAATTTGTTTGAAAAAAAAAAAATGAAAAAAAGACGGAACTATTCAAGTTTGTTCCGCCATCTTATATAGGTTTTAATAATGGTGGAACAATTTGTCACGATTAAGACAGATACATCACATCTTGATAAAATTATATTTTTTTATTGTTTATATTGTGAATATTTAGCGTGCTTCACTTATTTATCATAACCAATAAAAGTTTTGTGATACTTGGTTTAAATGTTAAGTTTTCAAGGTAGCGTTGAATATAGCTTATGATAAATAATAAGTATTTAATGTCAAAAAAAATAAAGACTGATTTGTGGTGAATAAAATCATTGGATTTTGCTAAAATAAAAAGTTGTGTTTCGGTATTAAGTCTTTAAATAAAGATGGCTTGTTCTGCTAAAAATGGTAAAATAATCCTTTCGAACTCGGAGGGTATATATAGTGCGATGGATAGAAAACTACTACTAAATCTTACATTATTAAATTATATCTCTATAAGAAAAACCTCTTTTCGCTTTATGAATTGATTGTATTAAATTTGCAAGAAGGTACATACATGTACATGCCATATTGTCTTGTTTCTTTTATGTGTTTCTATCTACCTTGCCTGTACCTCATTATTAAATTAAAAACATTTTCCTTTTTTTTACAATATGACTTGTTCTAAAGGCCATATCGAAATATATATTTTATTTAATAATAATAATAATATTTAGCACCGCGTCTTACTACCCGTTCGGGTTATACTCTTTAAGTACTAATTACGCTAATGAATTAGGAATTAGGAAGGTTGAATTAGAAGAAGTGAACCCGCATTTGCGTGGAGGGAGAGTGGAAAACCATTTAGGAAAAACCACCCCCAGTTCACCCGACCGAGATTGAACCTCGATCTCCCCGTCCTCAGCAGTCGAGCTAAACATGACAAGCGCGTTAGCCAACTACGCCACCGAGGCGGGTTATATTTTATTTTATTTCTTTACCATTGGTTTTTGGGAACTTTTATTAGCTATAGGAATATTAAGAAAAAATTGCAATAGGCAAATAATAATCCCACCTGCAGCTTGATATAAATATGTAACCTATAGTTTCTGTATAGTCACTTTTCATTAAAATCGACAAAATAAACCATTTTTTGCATATTAAAGGCCAAGCAGTTAATTACAAAAAAATATCAAATTTTGTTTTATTTATAGTGTGTAAAATATATTTAAAAATGCTACAATGAGATTTAAAAATATTTTGATAGTCAATTTAATGTGCTAGTAAATGTTCGTAAAAACATGTCTTTGCATAAAATCGGTGTTTATATTAATAAATAATCAGCTTACAGAATATTGTCTTGTAGAGCACATGCTCTGGTCACAAATTATGTCTAGAAATGGGCTCTTGGAATATTCAAATCCCTTAAATCCCTCAAATATAAAAATTCTATTCTGAAAATCTCATATTTTAAATTTGAAATATATATACACTACCAAATTTTGAATATTAAAAAAAAAAACTATTATGATGCATATTAGCAGCTAAGCCCACAAAACCAAACATTCAGACTCCAGACCATTAATTTAGTACTTCATGGGAGAGGAAAAAACCATAACAATTTTTGATCCGATATATATAAAAAAAATTCAAGATTTGGATTCGAGATCTGGGGTTCATAGGTTCCAATTATAAAATAGAGTCAAGCAGGAAAGTGCCCTCTCATCATTACTATTTGTTTTGGTGATAGAAATGATAATGAATAGAATGACAGGCAAATTGGGTGTGAAGAAAATGATAATGAATAGAATGACAGGCAAATTGGGTGTGAAGAAAATGAAAGCAATGATGTTTGCAAATGACTTGACAGTATGGGGAGAAAATGAAGAGCAAGTACAGGAACAGTTGCAGGAATGGAATGAGGAAATGAAAAAGTGTGGAATGAAATTTAGTATGGCGAAAAGTGAAGTGATGTTATTGACAAGGCAGAGAACTAGGCCAAGAAAAGTGATAGAACTGAATGAAATAGATTTGAAAGAAGCAGAGCGTGTGAAGTATCGGGATAGTGTGATTGAGGCAAAAGAGGGCATCAGGGAGAGGTATTCTACATGTGTGTAAGAGACCTATGGAAAAGAGAAGTGCTGTATAGAACATACTTCATACACATAGTAACATATGCAGCGGAAACTTGGACTTTGGATAAAAGATAAACAAGGAAAGCTGAGGCCAGGGAATGAAGTTTTTTTTTAGCATGCTAGCTGTCACCAGAAGAAATAGGATTAGGAATGAAGATGTAAGTTCTAGAGTTGGGTTACGGGGGATACATGAGATAGTAGAGGAAGCTAGGATGAGATGGGGTGGGCATATGATGAGAATGAAGGAAAGAATTACAAGAAGATTAATGTATATGAAGTATGTAGGGTATAGACAGCAAGGACCGCCAAGGAAGAGATGGGAGGAACAGATAGCAAGTGTGCAAGTGAGAGGAGGAGAGTGGAAGAGAGTGCAGGAGGAAGAATGGTGGAAGAACAGAGGGAGATGGAGGCATTTTACTAAACAGAACCAGCCTCAGGCTGGAAACAGTTCATGATGATGGTTCATAGGTAAAATGAAGTATCACTAGGGACACTGAAATATTGCAAGACTTGTATTTACAAATATTTACTTAGCACTTTAAAATTAATATCAAGAAATAGTACCAACTGTACTATCAAAATGTTCTTATATTCTTATAACAAATCAAACTTTCCTGGCCAAAAAAGAAAATCTCCTCCACCAAAAACTATTTGTAAGGAAGTAAAATATGGGCTTCCTTTGGCTGTTATAACAGTCAAATTGTGACCAAAAGAAAATATTTTAAATTTAGCTGAAATTATTCTATATACTAATGTTTGAGTAGATTAGTTTTAGTATTACTAGCCATAAAATGCCTTTTATCTACTGCCCTATTAACACTGAATTACAACTTTTGATCTAACAAAATCCAATCATTTTATCTACATGTCTCTTAAGGCTCAGGTTCGAAGTTTGAATTTGAGAAAAAGAGGATACGATAACATAAACTTTCACTAAAATCTGTCAGTTGAAGGTAAGTTCAAATTTAAGCTAATATATAGAGGGGAATGGATAAGGTAGATGGATAGGAGTATTTAAAATAGTGTCATGGTTCACTGGTAGGGCTGGTCTCACAACATAGGCGACACCACTCTTGGAGGTCAAGTTTGACCTTTGGTGCAGGCGCTCGAATGATTTTTCCCACATTGTTGATTCTCATCTTAAGGAAAACTATTATTGTGTTTGTTTGGATGATAAGTCACTGATAGCAAATACTGGAACTAAGGTAAATCAATTTTAGAAAGAAAAAAAAAAGCTTGTTTATATAACTTATTGCTCGCATCTAACCTCTCAATATAGTGTTGGACATGATGGCTGATTAAGGGAAGATCGGGCTTTGAATCCTGTCCGGGTGTATTGAAGGAAAAGGGAGTTCTTGAAGTGTTTTTTTTTTAAATGGTTTCATACTCCCCCAAAACAAATGGCAATACATTTACTCTAAAACTTCGGGTGACCTGGCGGTCTAGGAGTAAGGTGTCAAGACTTCTGTGCTGGCGGCCGGGGTTCAATCCTCGGTCCTGGCACAGATTTATCTGATTTCCAAACCCTTCCTTCACCTCTGACAAGATATCTTGCGAATGTGGGGAATGCCAGGCCTCCACCGTGGTTCGGATTCCACGTTAAACTGTAGGTCCTTCATTTCATCTCACAATCACCCTACCATTACACATTAGTGTAAGTGCGTATAACCCGAACGGGTAGTAAGACGCGGTGCTAATATAATAATAATAATAATAATAAATACTCTAAAACTAACCAATTTGGTGGCCGCATAGTCTAAGGCGCTATTCTTGGTCGAGTGTACCAAGGGTGCTTTTTCCAAAATGGTTTTCCCACACTCCCTTTATACAAATGTGGGTGCACTTCCTCTAAACAATCTTCCTGATCCCTAAAATCCATTATCATAATTAGTACATAAGCGTATAACCTGAACGAGTAGTAAGACGCAGTTCTTGAAAAAAAATTCTATGAAATTTTACTTTTCACGTCCTTCCATTTGCGTAATTAATGTATGTGTCTAACTTAAACATACATATTTCTTATATAGTTACTGAAAACTTAATGTAAGCTAGTTATATTAAAATTAAATCACATATTTTGTGATTTGGAGATTCAGCAAAATAGTGAAAATATACACATATTTTTAATATCATCACTTTTAAGTATACATAATTGATGAGTTCATTTAAACAAACTCCTAATAATGCTATAAACAATAATAGTTTTTCAAGTTAATTTATTGATAATGGAGCAGTATATTTGATATATAGTTAATAGTTCAAACACTTGTTGCAAATTCTTGTGTCAATAACTGTATAGTATGTAATAACAGGAACACTTTTAATATAGTTCACTTTTCATATGAAGAAATCTTTATATGACAAATTAAAAAGCTACTACATCTATGTTCACATATTCATACGTCCAGTCATGTGCTCAACAGCTGTCACTTTTGATAGATATTATCAATACCTATAACATAATACTAATAATATAGTAAAATGCTATTATTGTTGTATTGTTCTATAGAGCTCTTATTAAAACTGGGCTAAAGTCACTATGGCCTTATCTTTACTAAGGTGACAACTTAAAAATATGTTTTATAATACTTTCTTATTCTAAACAATAAATGGAAAGATTTTAGTAACATCTATATTCATAAAATTGTTCGTCTTTTTTTTATGTATGCTTGTTTTGGTAACCCTCTGACCTACACAAGTCAATATAATTCCTTTTGACAAATTGTGTAAAATATTTGAAGTCGAGATTCTCATATTTGTATTTGAAAAAAAATGTTTGCGATTTTTTTTTAATCTCAAATCTCTAGAATACAATAGGATTTGAGCATTCCATCCCTACTTTTATTTTTAATGTTTTCTTATTTGTGTATAGCCCTATTGAATCGGAAAGAGTTGCATTGGCATTGGCTCCCCTCGGGGGGTTAAAATATATCTTTAAAAGGATAAGAATTTTTTCCTTTCATTACCAACTTTTCCCATCATAAATATTAGGGGTAAATGAAGCTTTGAAATGTCAATTAAATGGTCAAATTGACTTTAATTCAGATTCAACATTCACAGTAACCGTTGCCTTTTCAAAACATTTTGAAGGAAGAAGAAAACTTTAATATATCATGAAAAAGATTTGAAATCCCTCACAAAATATATATTTCAACATATAAGAATTTTTAGAACAGCTACTAAAATTATTTTCAACAATAACTTAGTAATTAAATTACCTCTATAACATAAGCATTGATAAATTTGGAAATGTGAACGTAAAAGAATGCATTGTGTCTAACTGCACTTAATGGATGATTTAAAAATTGAAAGTAGTTTTACCCCCTTTTGTGTGGCCCCATGGTCTGAGGTGTCATTCTGACAATAAAATAGAATGCCGAAGAGGGGGAGATCTGGGTTTTTAATCCCGTTCTGGTGTACTGAGGATGGTTTTCCAAGGTTTTATACTAGCTTTATTTTGACTTAACCTAACATTTAAAAACTGACCTATGTGCACCCCTAATACATACAGTATAGAATAAATCAATTCTTTGTTTTGCTTCTTCCAAACGGTAGGAACTGATTCGATTGACCTATTATGTCGGTGTGTTATGCCAACAATTACATTCGGACAAATGTGCTTGTTATTCTTTTTACTTATGATCTTAAAATTATCCCTGAAAGTATCTTATTTAAATGTTCGGCAGTACTCATTGGCCCAAAATAAAAAAACATTGAAATAGACACAGGCCAATCAGATTTTTAAATTATCTTACTTGGTCAATTTGGTCAATTTGAAATATTAAATGTAGAGTCCATTCTCCAAAGGAATGTTGGTAACTGGCAGCTAGCAGAAGATGCAAACATATTTAAAAGATAGAGCTAATTAAAAACAAATGGTTTGTTGCAGGGGTGGTCGGGCAGCAAATATTTGTATCTGGCGGGCATTACAAAATTAAACTCGGGCATGGGCAAATTCAAGCGGGCATTTAATTTTGCAAACAACTTTGTCACAGGCCTTATTAAATTTCAAATTATAAGTTTAACAGTCTTAATTTAATTTTATAAAAAGATAGAAACAACTTTGTCACAGGCCTATTAAATTTCAAATTATAAGTTTAACAATCTAATTTAATTAAAAGAAGAGATAAAAACAACTTTGTCACAGGCCTATTAAATTTCAAATTACAAGTTAAATAGTCACAAAATGCAAAATGACTGTTTCCTCTTTAATGTTCATTTGATACATACTTTTCTATTTATATCCTAACAAATCTGGCTAATAATAATCGGTTTAAAAATGTAATAAAGAAAACTAATTTATATTAATTTTTCACCAGCTCAGGGCCTAAGAATCTCAATGTGGAAATGTTGAATTTGGTATGTTGTTGGCATTGATAGAGAAAATAAATCGTAGGAATCTTGATTTTGCTATGTTGTAGACTTGTAACCTGTGAGAAACGTCATCGTAGTTTTGTTGAAAGCAAACATAATAATTTATGAATCAATAAAAATTAATACTTACCTATGTTTAATATTAGTTGAATTGAAATAATTCATCTATAAATATCAGTTAAACACTATTTTTTTTCAAATTTTGAATTAGAGGTTAGTGCTAACATGGTATTATATACTTACCAAGTTCTTGAGATGCCCGATCAAAATACGGGCATAAAAATTTTGAGATTCCGATCGAAATATGGGCATAAAAAATACTCGCCCAACATTCCAGAATTTTTAGATGCTCAATTTATTGCCTGAAATTTGGGGGGCCCGACCAACCACCCATAGTTTGTTGTAAAAGTTTTGACTGACAAAAATGACAACAAATCAGTATAATATGGTCTTGCAGATCATATGGTTTGGTGAATGGATACATTAGAGTAGATCTGGTAACTTTTGCTAGCTGTCACTTATCTACACTTGTACTATAGATGAGCTCCATAAGAGCAGGTTATACACACCTTTAACTGAAACTATTTTAAAGATAAACTCTCACATTAAAAAATAAATACATTTGAAATATGCATGGCAACACATAAAATAACTGGCACAACCTGTGGCATTCAAATTTTCACCACCCAAAAAAAGACGACACTGTAGTTGTCTCAGTTTTAGTTTTTCTGGCCATTTCTGTTTTTTTTCCTTTGTTATACTTATTTGAACTTGATGAATCTATTTGATATTCTTCATCACTTTTTTTATTAATTGCACTATTTTCATCACTACTCCCATTAAATTCTTCACTGCTACTATTTTCAAATTCATTTGTTTCCTTATCACTAGCATTACTTTCGTAATAGTTTTCCTCGTCGGAGATATCTGTTACGTTTAACAAACTCCATTCTTTGGCGGTGGAGCTTTCTAGAGAATACAAATTTTCATTTGATACTTCCTCGACTTGGTCATAGTCTGATGCCAAAATATCACTTTCCTGTAAAAGAATTTAACATTATCAAGTTGAAACTCATCCATTCATATTCTACCAAATCTATACTTATAAAATAACATGCCTGACTGACTGACTGACTGACTGACCGTGACTGATTCATCATCGCCGAGCGCAAACTATCAAGGCTTCAAGCATGAAATTCGGACTGTATATTCATTTTGTTATGTAGGCACCCACTAAGAAAGGATTTTAGAAAATTCCACCCCAAAGGGGTCAAAATAGGGGATGATAATATGTATGAAAGTCCGTCATTTAGAAAGTTACATAAACAAAATTTTGTATTTCGGTTATTGACGTAAAACAAATAAATACGTGTTTCAGGAATTTTGGAAATTTTATTTAATAAGGGATGAAAAAGGGGGTGAAAGTTTGTATCGGACTTGCATTATTTTTGATCTGAGGTCAAGTTATGGTCATCAACGTAACGTAATATTTTAAATTAATCTGTAAATACATATGTATATTTTTGTATTTGTATATAATCAACTTCCACGCGAGCAAAGCCGCGGGCAACAGCTATCTAGTTAACTAAAAATGTTCTAGATCATCTTATCTGAGAATTAATAAACATGTTGATTTATTTAAACTCATCTTGGGTAAAAATACAACATTTTTTTTAATATACATTTTTTATTTAAGACTCCATCACATGACCTGCGCTGGTGGCTGTGTGGTCCAAGGCATTAAACTTTCCTTGCACAAGGTACCTTAGGGAAAATCAGAGCATAGCTATTATTAGGGGTGCTGATGGCGGAGGATAGAGGGTGGGTGTTTTCAATACTCTCTCTACACTAATGTGGGTAAACTCTTCATAAATACCATTCTCATCCCTTTCCCTTAAATAAACCTTTTAATTAGGTGTATGTTAAAAATGTCTATTTTAATAAATTAAAATATGGTTGTTTGCTAATTATATACTTTTTTTTTTCAAATCAAGGTTTAAGAATATAATAATAGGGATGTAATAAATTACAATATAGCGTTTCAGCAAAAATTAAATTTCCCGTCACAAAATCATGTAATAAAACTAACTCTAGTAGGAACATAGTAGAAATAATAATATCTGACTTAAAAAAGTTACTAAATTTACTTTCATGTATTAATTTGTTTAGTCATGTGATCTGCAACTGTTACTTTTGATAGATAATATCAATACTTGTAAAATTACACTAATAAGATATATATTATATATAATATATATCTAAAAGGAAAACTTATTTTCAAATTTATTAGACAGTTGAATTATATTTGGAAGAAGGTACAGGAAAGGTGGATAGAAACATAAAAGAAACAAAACCCAATATGGCTTTAACATTGAAAAGAAGAATACATTTCACACTTTTCATTGCTGCCATTGGACAAAGAGGCAATGGCTGCCTCTTAAAAGATGAACACAATTGTTATCGGTCAATCCACCGACCTAGGTTTCATTCTACCGGAACTCATCAGGAGGGAGTGTAAAAGGTACAACACAACTTCCATTTCCTTTTCTTGTCCCTATCTAAGTATACTATCATTCTTTACAAATTTCCTTTTCTCCCTTTTGTGTTTTTTGAGTTTTCTCTTTTAGGAAGTTCTGTTGCATGTTCCACACTCCATCCTGATGAGTTCCGATAGAATGAAACCTAGGTCGTGGGATTGGTCGGTAACAATCGATTTCCTTTAAGAGGCAGCCATTATCTCTTTGTCTAATGATAGCATTGTAAAACCCATATTGTGTTTGTTCCTTTTATATGTATCTATTCACCTTTCCTGTACCTTTTTACAAATAAAAACTAATAAGATATTGAAATGTTAAATTGTGTTTGATCACAAAAATATATGTTGTGTTTTATAAAATGTCCTTTCTACCATGTTATTACTGTATTCTTTATGTATTTTACCTGTGATCGAGTTCTTGCATGAATTACCAGAGGTGTTTTTCTGTTCCAACCCCCGGAAGTTACGTGGTAAACTTTAACCATGTAATGAGTTTTTGGTTTCAGCCCATAAAATTCTATGTATGTATTCTCCGTATTTCCCTCTGCAGAAAATCTTATTGTTTGATTTTCCTCTTCAGCATTTACCATTTCATAATGATAATGGTTCAAAAACCCGTTGATTCCAGTACAGTTTTTTAAATGGTTCCAATGGACAACAAAACTGGTGCTGGTTCTATTGGTCACCGGCGTTAAGCTGGGATCTGGTGGCACAACTGATACTGTAAATAAGATAAATGTTGGCTCGTCAAGACATGATCATGATATTGGATTTGGTTTGATTTTCAAACTTAATTTTCATAATCATAGCAATCTTTTTTTAAACATTCTAAATATATTTGATTTTAGATATTTGATTGTATTTATTATACAAGATTTGTTATGATTAATAAATGAAAAAGTCTTATTGCACAAAATCCTTACATATTATTCTTCTACACCTAAGTTATTTTGGTTTATTTAATAGGGAATTTCGGGTTTCTTAACATCAAAGTCATATTCACTAATTATATATGCCAAAGTGGTACAAACTAGGATCAAACCAATGGCTATGAGTGATAGCTTAGAATAATTAGGGATGAGGTTTTGAAGGACAGGGTAAAGGGTGTTTGTTATTATTTTAAATGGCTTAACCACTGACACACCCAGAAAATTTCTTTTTGGAGGAGGGGTGTGGTGAGGGGGCGGGTTGTATCCAGAATGGAAAGGGGGGCTTATGGGGCATGCGGCTCCATAACTATTGAAGGGGAAGACAATTTATTATTCTTGAAATATGCCTCTAGATACTATGAATTTTGCAAGAAAAATTGACCCGCCTGGAAGCTATTCTGAGGGGTTTTGCCTTATTTTCTTCTAGAAGATAGTCTTTCCCCAGAATTTTTTTCGAAAAATTGATGCTTTAGGAGCTATTTGGAATAGTCTTTGCCTGAAGATATTTTTGAAAATTACATTCCCCTAGAAGCCAATTTGTTATGGTCTTAATTTGAATAGTTTTTCAAAATAAGATACCTCTAGAAACTATTTAGAGTTGTCCTTTGCTGGCAAATTTTTGAAAATTAATTTGAAGTCTTGGGGGTAAAGGGTTTGACCTATTTCCTATCCCCCCCCCCTCTCCCTCTCTCCTGGATGTGCAATTGGACTTAACACTAACTAAGACTCATGTCCAAATCGACATTTAAAATATATTTCACATGTATTGGTAAGCACTCTCACTAAATATCCAACTCATATAGTCTTATTTGCTTATAATAGAGGGGTCAAGGTTTAAATCTTGGTCGTGTCTATTAAGACTAGTTTTTAAAATAAATGATTTCACACTCAAAAAAATATATAATTAATATTTTGAAAACATAAAAATTAGCTTTTTATAAATGTTTAATAACTCTAACTTAGGACTGTTAATATAAGTTTGGATATTAAGTGTGAGTATGAATAATGTATACAATTTTGATCTTATTTCAGTTTTTAAACACAGTTAACTTTTAGTTTAAAATCAACATGATACCATTCAATATTCTACTGCACCTGTGTGGTCAGTGGCAGCATGTATGGTCGATGTTGGCCCCTTGGAGCCAGACACCGCCGACACGGATACGATGTACTGCGCGTGCGGTAACAGCCCTTTCAATTCTGCGTAGTTGGTTTCTATTTCCAACTCTCCGGCTGAATAACTGCAATCCTCACTGGGACAGGCCACCAAACTCTGACACTGAAATTACATTTTCTTACCAATAATAATCTATGTTTAGGTGTCATTTTACATTTATTAAGGAGGGTGAGGGGGAGTGATGTTGAATGGAATATGAATTAAGTATTATTACCGGAGCTGAATCAAAGTTTGAATAACTTATAAATATTGTTTGATGTTAAAAAAAATATATTGCTTTGCATATTCATAAAACTTTCTACACTAACATTTTTTTAGCACCGTGTCATACTGGTTCAAATTATATGCGTGCTAACTACGCTAATTAGTTGGGGATGAGGAAGGATGAATTTAGAATAAGTGTACCCACATTGTGTGTGGGTGGGGAGAGTGGGAAACCATTTAGGAAAAACCAGCCTCAACACAAATAGATTCAAACACAATTTTCCCTGTCATCGCAGTCTAGTCTAACACGAGAGTGGCGTCTTAAACCATGCGGCCACCAAAGCAGGAGTGGTAACTATTAGAAACTAAGTCTGTTGAATACATAAATAAATAATGATAAAAAATACTCACTTTATAGGTGACCACATAGTGCCTTATATTCCCCGCTGTGAACCTGGGCTCTCTCCAGACTATTCTTATTCTATCTCTTTGGACAGAATCTTGGTAAACATCTAAAACTGCCTCAGGCACTGTGAAATTGATATCATAAGTTAAACAAGAGCTTGTAAAAATACTTTCAAGGTCTTGATGTGCACTTTCTAAGCACATTTTGCAACCTACCAATTAATTTGACACACAACTTTCAATTAAACTAATTGTAGGGGAAAATGACATCTGGACAGGGAAATTAAATCCAGGACTTATGGTTTAGTGCATCGATGCTCTACCACTGAGCTATCCAGGTATAGTCTCGTGCTCAAGGTCATTATTCACTCATATTTTATGGCAATGATTAAAACCATAATTTAAGAACATGTAAGAAACTAACCCTTTTCATTGTTCTTTTTAAATAAACGTTTTGCTAGTAAATATTTGAATTTCACAAGACATGATGGTGAGAAATTATTAGTACACCCCAACACCACTAACTACATTATTATTTAAAATGGCAGGTAACAAATTCACTGAGCTCTAGCTGACGAAAAGATTAAAGTAAAACAGTCGCCAATCAAAAACCGCACATACAGCTTGTCAACGACGTATCGCTTTTAATTCTTGTGCCTAGGTGTAATTTTTCAACTATATTTAATCTAAATGAACACATAACCAGAGACATCTGTATCTGTAACATTTAAAACCAAATGTTTTAACATTAACACCAACGAGAATAGTATCAGTTCAATAGAACTAACCTTTACATAAATACCAAATTACCTTAATTGAACCAAATGCAAATGTGTCTCAAGTATCAACTGTTTACAGTCTGTGGCCGGGACATTTATTTTTTACCGTGTTATCCTACCTGTTCAGGTTAAACACATATATGATCATTACTCTAATTGGGTAGGAAAGAGGAGGGAGCATTTTAGATGTAGTCTAACCCCATTTGCATGGAAGGAGAGTGGGAAACATTTTTTTTAAACCCTCAATAGACCCTACCGAGATTCGAACATTGGTCTCCCCGTCATCAAAACTCCAGTCTAATACGAGAGTGACTCTTAAACCAGGGCTGGTGAAATTTTTCCATACATTGTGCCACTTAAGGACTTTCAGAGTTTTGAAAATTTTAGTGCAGGGGTCTTCAACCTTTTTATGTCCAAGGACTAAAGCCTCTAGCACTTGTTGCCCATGGGCAACAGTACTGTACCGGCAATATTCGCATTGAAAACATTTTAAAATATTCTTATCAGCTCATTCTTAAATAGAGTTGCCATTTGCTGTTCATAAGCTAAACGTAAACGTTTAACTATAACTCATATTATATTTTGTGAGTTGACAATGTAAAATATGTATCTTTATTAGTCAATTTTTTTATCATAAATAATGTTAAACTTTTCATGAGCAAACGACCCGCAAAATATATTACCTCGAATCATGTTTGCTTGCCACTGGGTGGCACGCGTGCCATATTTTTGTCATCCCTACTTTAGACCATTCAGCCACTGAAGTGGGTGTCAGTTTATTAAAACACCTCCTTCCATCTTCCTCTATTTTCTCACCATTCTTCTCCTCTCACTTGCTCGCTCTATGCTACCGGCTGCTCCTATTTCCTACTTGGTCTCCCTTGCAGTATTTTTCCTACAGACTTCATCTCAGCCATTCTCTTGGTTATTCTCTCCTTCTCATCTTTATATGCCCCTACCATCTCAGTCTTGCTTCTTATACTATCAATTGGTCTCCATGTTATACCACTCTTTCCCCGATAACTTAATTCCTTATGAATCATGTATATTATGTGGAAAATTTGCATCCCTTGAAAGACAACTTCCTAGATGTAAGAGTCCATAAATGAAAATTCAAGAAAGTAGATGAAAGAATAAACCAATTAAAAACACATTATTTTCATTTTTTTTTATCTCTTGTAGTTCAAGTTTTTGCTAGTTCAAGGAGGGTCTGATTATGTTCAACTCCAACTATTGAGACTTTACACTACTATCAACTCACTATCAATATGTTCACTAGAATGACTTGTTTTTGGTTTATTAGTTACATGTTATAATATGCAGGATGTGTCATGAGAGAATTAATAATTTTGTTATTTTACCTTGGTCGCTCGTGACAATAGATAGTGTTTTGGAAAAACTCGCAGGTCCATTCACTGTCATGGCGCGTAGTTTTACTTTGTGTTCTCGACCCGGTAAGACATCACTGAAGTTGGCCATATTCTCATGTGTCCGTTTGCTCAGAACCCATCGCCAACCATCTCTCAGGTATACTTCAAAATTGGTTAGTGGACACCAACGCACTTGTTGGTCATACTGAAAATCAAAAGGATGATAATTTTCAAACATGTGAGCTGGAGCTACATTTTTGGCTTTGCACGTGAGATAAATCTGTTTTTATTGCTGCCTTTTGTTTTGTTCTAAGAATCTGACACCTTAGCTCAGTCGGTTGCATATTTGTCTACTGAGCTAAGTGTCTAGGTTTTATTCCCAGCATGGGCGAAAAATTGATCATTGGTGAAATGTGGGGACACCCTTTCACAGTGATCAATTAACGGCCGGGGACTGGTTGCTGTGGCTGTCCTAGTCTTTAAGTTATTGTATCGGGCATTGTATGAAGCCACGGCAGGCCTAGCAAGCCGATAGTGCAAAATAAATTACTGGAATAATAAACTGACTCAGTCCACAAAACTGAAAACAGTAATGGATGTAAAAAAAATGTTCTAGGAAAATAATTAAATGTTTCGAAAAATATTCGCAAAAGGGATGGCAGTCCTTAGATACAATATATTAGTAAAGTATTGGAAATATATATTTGTATGGCATTAGTTTGGTTAACTCACCCTCCACGAAACTTGGAAACTGTTTTGTAAAGCTGACGGGCTTTGTAAATGGTAATCAACATTACTGGGTACTGTAAAAATACATACATTAAAATAAATAAATTTCATTGATTTTATGTGGCATCTATACTCATTCAGGATGTATCACGACTTAAAATAGGATCCAAAACAGGTGGTTTCCAAAATTATTATTTGGGCTAACTTTGGAGGAATGAAGTAATGCTCAATCTTGAAATCATCACTCCTGGAGTAGGAAATGATTACTTGATTAAAGAAGGAAATAAATAAAAATAAAAATCACTCACATATACATTTGGTCCTTGCAGTTGCGGACGGTATGTCATATCCTTCGTAGCTGTTTAGATTAAGATCAATAAGTATAACTCTTATGTCGTACCATGTCCATGTTTTCAGACCGGTGATATTGGTGGTTACATAGTCTCGCGGTAATGTTTTAGGATAATGATCTATCCATGCGGCCTCTCCATTTTTCTAGTGTCACACAAATAGAATGGGTGAGCCTGATAATAGTACCACATCTATTATAATAGTTTTTCTTATCACAGAATCTACTACTTGTTTAGGTTATACGCTTAAGTACTTAATTAAGATGATTTTAGGGATTAGGCTATACATATAATACATATAGAAAGGGAACCTGCATTTGTGTGGTGGGAGAGTGTAAAACCATTATTATTATAATCGTTATTAATATTATTAACTCTAACACGCTCAGCTCTTTTGGCCACTGTGTCTAACTCAAACTTAGATTTGCTAAATTTTATTTTATCACTAAGACCAAACTTGTAAAGCTATCGTCAAGTACTTTAATTACATATTATACTTTATTTGAACACTCAATAATTATCTTTGCTAAGTTTTTTTATATATATATAATTATTGTTTCATTGATTTAACTTTTGTTTTTCACTATCAATTTTTAGTATCCGTTACTAATTTAAATTATAATTTTATTGTAAATTATTTTCTTATTTGATTATTCCTATATGTTGTCATTATTACTGAATTTATTTTTCAATTTTGTAGGTCTTAGTGACTGTAGGTCGCCATTTTAATAAAGGTAATTGAAATTTAATGTTACATTTGAAATCTCAACACATTATAATTTTATTGTAAATTATTTTTTATTTGATTATTCCTATATGTTGTCATTATACTGAATTTATTTTTCAATTTTGTAGGTCTTAGTGACTGTAGGTCGCCATTTTAATAAAGGTAATTGAAATTTAATGTTACATTTGAAATCTCAACACATTATTAGTAAAATATACGATTATGGAGGAAAGAGGGAGGTTAATTAGAGGAAGAAATCCATTCGGCAGGGGGTGGTGGGTAGATGAGAGAACCCAACATCTCTACACCTGTATTATCGTAATTGTTGTCTTTTCAAATAAAAAATGACCAGGTTATGATTGCTTGATGATCTTGATTACACAAGGTGGGTTTACAAGAGACAAGTGAGCAGGCTACTTGTTTATTAGTAGTATAGAAAGGCGAATATGTGATTGAAACTAGAAAATCTTTCTCTTTTCTTGCCTTGCCTGCCTGACAGCATTGCTACCTGCATCAATTTTGCCTTTCCTCTAATACTAAGCAAGTAGAGGATTATGCATAACACCATAACATATAGCTTGTGGTAAGTAGCCTAATGAATTATCTTATCTAGTTTCTTGCACCGTGTTATAGGGATGTGTGAATTACTTATTTTGAAAGATTTTGTTTTTACCAAGTTTTGAAAAGTGTTGAATCAGACAACTATTTATTGTATCTAGCTTGGTTCAACACTCTTCAAAATTTGATAAAAACACTGTCTTTCACCAAATCCTGTCAATTAAATCATATTATTAATAACATTGTAAAAACACACTAAGTGGAAATGGAAGTTAGTGTGGATGTGTCTATAGGTAGGTGAGCATAATTTAATTAATATAAAGTAGTAGAAAAATTAAACCTGGACATAACAATCGAACCAGTCATATTTAGCTGGCCTCGTGGTTTTAAACTATGATTGACGAATGACCCTGAACATGAAACAAATCAGAAATAGCTCAGTGATGAGCATTTGTGCGCTAAGCTAAAAGTTCCACTTTTGATTCCTGTGCTCAGGTGTACATTTTTCAATTAATTTAGATTAATTAGTTTGTATTATTGCTACCTTATGCTGCAGTTTGTAGAACCTTGGTGAGCCGCGACCTTGAGTATGGTCGACGGAGAAGTACACTTGTATGGTATCGGCACTCACAGGTTCTGCAATTGGCGCAGTCGACAGGTATTTGTATTCTGTAGTAAAACAATGCAGGTTGTCTATCAAAACATTTTCATGCCAACTCAACTTAGTTTCAATTTTCATCAATCATAACATTTAAACTGGTTAACTTTTAAGTCAACCTTAATAAGAGGGCATTGCTACTAATTATACTTGTGCTGTTAAAGTCCATGTTGGTTGTTAGATCCTTCATTCTTGGCTAAAACCAATCAACACATCACTTTATTTGCATTACAGGTTTTTGATTTTATTCAATTTTTTTAAATACATAATATTTAATTTAGTTAAGGTCAAACTAATCTATAAAACCATTTATTCTACTCTTGAGACACGCATTATCGCTGTATTGGGTCTAATGTACAAACATTTAAATGTAAAACTGTGAACATTTAAAAAGGTGATTTTTTATTTCTGTATACTTCGAGTTAACCCCTACAAAAATATTTTTTTACATATACATTTGGTTGAATTTAGCATTAAAATAAAAGGGAAAAAACTAGTATATTCTATCATCACCACATAAGAGAAACACCCTTAAATCATGAAATGCCTCAAACCTCATTGCACCTACGTGTGCATGAAACCTCCCTTCTCATGCTGAGTGCTTTCTTCAATGCCCCCATCAAATGACTTGTTCTTGAAAAGGATTTAACACTTATTAACATTGTGAGTTCAAAGTTGCCTTGTTCGCAAGCAAGCCATATCTCGAGTACCACAATGTCTCGCGAGTCCCCACCCTCCTCGCGCGACGCAGCTGTGGCGGCCGTTTAAGGAACTACAGTGCTATGCCTGACAACTGCGCCGCGACCATCCGGATAGAAAGGGCCGGGGAGGGATTGCGACGACACCGCTACATAAGAAATATGCTATTTGTAATCCACATCTTAATACCCAACCAGAATGTTTATACTAATGAGATAAACATTGGGAAGGTAGAATTTACAGGTGTGCCTGTATTGCGTGAAGAAAGAAAGAGAGAAGCCATTCAGTAAAAAAAAAATAATTTAAAACACATATCCAGGATTTAAACTCTGATGTCTTCATCATGAACAAACCAGGCATGATGCCTTTGTGTGACCACTGGTGCAGGTCATACAAGTAATTGCCAGTCGGAACTATGTTCCTTTTCTGGTATTTAATGGTTTCTTTTAAGTTTGCTTTTATTTAAAAATTATTTCCTACTTACTATAGAAACAAAGAGGTGCAAAATAACCGTTCTCACACCCCGAGAAACAGCTTCCGCTAAAGGAATCGCACAGCTTTCCTGCGCAGTGACCACATGTTTGTTTGCAGCCGAACCCATAGTGCCCTGGATCACAGGCTGAGAAATAAATAATAGTTATTCTAAGTACAGCAACCCAAGGTATTAGCATCTTATGATCTAATGTTTACATTCCAAAACTATATAAAATAAGGAAAAATGATAAAGTAATAACCAACTTCAACAGGTTTATGGTCAAACGTATTAAACACTCCCTAGTTTTGCAGGTCCAAAATAATGTTTTATGCCATCCTAGAAACAGATTTTAAAAATACTAGTTGGCCAGTTAATTCACTTGGACCAATTTTACAATAACAAATCTCAACAGTAGCCTATAGATTTTAGAAATGTCAATTGAAAATTCAGTTAATGCAAGCAGAACTTTTATCCTATTCTAATTTTAAGCCATAATTATAAATTCCTACCTTGGAATATTTTTGAAACTAAACACTTTTAGGCACATGCTCGGTGTATAAGTTTTCATAAAAGAAATTACTAAAAAAAATTTCTTATAACTTTGGAAATCATTGTTAAAAGAATCGCTTGACGAATTATATGTTTAGCTATGCGTTATTTAATCCTTTTTATTGACTTTACTGAAAATAAAACTTAAACATCAAAAATCTATATCTAAAAAAACCCAGATTCTTTTTACTACTGGTTTTAAGCTATTATTAAGAACAACTTAAGAATCAATCTTGACTCAAATCCAGTTGCCTTATAAATTGTATTCAGATATCCTGACTGCTTACAAAGTGTTGATAGTGCAACATAATTATAAGTTTCCCCAGCAAACTATTCAATACCTTATGATACCAACAAGAGTTGATTATAAAAAAATACAAAATCCTTATTGAAAGAATAAAAATATTATTGCTTGTATATCTAAACACACACAATATGAGCAATATTCTAATAAAAATCATGAATATGTTATAAAATATATTTTATGTAGGCCTACTATCTTCTTAGTTTTGTTAATGATTTGTATAAATTGCAAACATAGTTATGCACAAACAATTTCATCAATATGTCTTTGGTGAAGGATCTATATCTAAATGAATACATCTTTATATAAAGACCTAATTAATGTTGTTTTCAATTTATTATGATTGATTCTATAAAAAAAACTATCACAAGAAATGTTATTTTCTTGATTACATTTTATATGATTTTGGTTTTTCGTTTTAACTTTTGGATTAAAAACAAGGAAGGTCTACAGAATAAATGTGCTCTCATTACCACGGAAAGGTGAAGAAGGGTAAGTAAACCAGCTGGCAAAGGCTCAAATCGTGACCAGCCAGACTGGTGCTTTTGTCAGCATGAGGGTCTCACTTGTGTAACACTTACGCGTGTCACAGAGCTGTCCCTGGAACCCCGGGGCGCAGTCGCAACCTATTTTCTCTTTGCACATGACAAGTCCCTTACATCCTCTTCTGAAACTGGAGCACTTGCCTCCACAGTCATCGCCATACTTGTTTACACCGCATCCTTCAAGGAATAAAGTAATCCAATTTATATTAGCGTTTTTTAAGTAAGTTTTAAGAAACATTTGGTGAGCCTGTGGCATGCTATTGCTGTCCCAAGTTCTGTTTTCCTATCGATCCTTTTATTTTAATATTCATGTGAAAGGTATACCTCACTCTCTCCTTGTTATTATCACTAATGCAGTATTAACATTTATCTTTTTATTTCAAGTTTATATTTTTCTTGATTATCAAGTTTGACAGAAACCAAATTACTTACTTCTAAAAATTACATTGTGTTCATAGATAATAATTGTTGTTCATGTGGTTTAAGACGTCAGTTTCGCAATTCATGTGAAAACAAATTTTTTTTTTAATGATCAAGATACTCACCAAATGCTAAGAATTTTAAATTCAAATCACTTGGATGAGCTATTAAGAAAAATGTTTTTAAGTGATTCTATATTTAAACGAATATCCAGATTGAAAAATTATGTACATACATTGTTGGCCTAAGTTCAAATACTGTCCTTGTTAAATTTCATGAAAATTGGTCCACACATTTGGCAGTTATATTGTAACAAACTAACAGGCATATTTTTGAACAGTTGCCATCTTGAAACAAATAACTATAAAAAAAACATGCACTTTGTTTGGCGTTGGTTAAAATAATGATCCCGCCAAATTAAGTCAAAATTAGTTCTTGCTTTCGATATCTATTGTGTAACAAAGATCCAGACAAACAAAAGAAACAGGACCTCGCAACTCTTGGTCACTTAAAGGTATTATAAACCTCTTGCATAAAGAAAATCACTCGTTTGTTTTCTATCTGTATATTTTATTTACAATAACATAAATGTTTTTATAGTTTATAAATTATAACTAATCATTATTCATGATAATAATCAAATAGAAAAATCTATTATATTTGTTTTAGTGAAGATTTACTTGCATCCAAATATTATATTCTGAAAATTGAAAAATTACACCTGGACACGGGATTCGAACCCGGGACTTTTGGCTTAGTACGCCAATGCTCTAACCACTGAGCTATTTAGGAATCGTCCCATGCCCAGGGTCATTCTTCAATCATATTTTAAGGCAGAATCTATGATGGACGTGCGGAAATCGTTGGCTACAAATGAGTGATTTATTAAGATCAGATAACACAACCACCCTTGTCTCGGTAGTTGGCTTATTTCTGCCATAATAGCTTTGGATATTTAATTCTTAAATATGTGATCCCTTACAATTATATTAATTGTACACGTGGTAGCAATAAGCCAACTACCGAGTCGAGGGTGGCTGCGTTATCTGATAGCTCGTGATCTTAATAAAGCATACATTTGTGGCCGACGGTTTCTGCACGTTCATCAGAGACTGCCTTAATATATGATTGAAGAATGACCCTGGGCATGGGGCGATTCCTGGATAGCTCAGTGGTTAGAGCATTGACGTACTAGGCCAAAGGTCCCAGATTTGATTCCCGTGTCCAGGTGTCATTTTTCAATTTCCATATTATTCATGATGGTGAAATACTCTATATTTCTCTTCTCAAAATTCAAACAAGTGGACAAAAGAATTTAATTTCGATTCTAAAATAAGCATTGTTGGAGTACTTGAAAATTCAAGCTCATATTAAGTTTTAATAGTTGTTCAAACTCGACTCAAATGTTTTTATAAAAAATAAAAAATTGAGTACTCAGAATTTTCTATTTTATCGGGGAAATTCCGAGTTTTATTGATTTGATTTCTAAGATATTATCTCATATCAAATAGAGTACCTCAATATTTTATTTTGTCCGATTTAAAAATACATAGATTATACAACAATATTAAATTTATTTAAAAATCCAAACTTTTGTGATCGTAGATTTAAAAAAATAATAATATATGTTTTTATTTATGATTTATACATAGATCTATAAACAATGTTTTGGAATGTTTCTAGTACAAATTCTGCTCTAAATTACATAAACTAGCTAAATGTTTTTAGTAAAACTATAATCTCTATTCAAACTCTACTTTTTGTTCTCATATCATTTTCATTTTAATAAAAGCCATTTTAAAAGGCTTTACTAACGAATCATTAAATCTTGAATAATAATAATAATAATAATAATAATATTGATTACAATATTTAAAAACATCCCCAACAGTATTTATTTTATGATAAATATTTTTATAAATACTTTTAGGGCATCCAGATTTGACATGTTGTCGCTATATTTATCGATTTTATATATGAATATGTTAAATATGATGAAGTAGTTTTTTGAAATTACAGAAAAAGCACATACTATGGTAATTTGATTACAGTTTTTGATCTTGTAAATATATGATTGAAACGGTTTTATCGTATTTAAAAAATAATTGTCTTAAATTGAAGACTATATATAACCTAGCTTAGTGCTGCTGTTATCAAATGAACTTTGCAGAAGATTGCACTATAATACATTTTTTGGTTTGAGTGCGATCTTGTATCTGATTTCCTAATTGGCTTGAAGGTAGGATCTTAAAAAAGCTCACCATTTAAAACTATCAGATTATCTTTATTGGAGACAACAACACACTGACGTAAGAGTAATCTAGCTTATTCATTACATTTTATTGATACCACATCTTACTACCCATCCATACTTGAATGGTAAGAATGAGGGTGTTAGTATTGAGATATAATGTATAAGCATTTGCTTAGAGGGTGTGTAGGGGAAAAACACCCCTCACAACACCTGCCCAGGATTCAAACCTTGACCTTTTTACAGGTGAACCACACTAGTAAATATTTTGAGACAACTCACCATCCTCACAAAATAATCCTCTGAAACCAGGCGGACAAATGCACTCGTTGCTGTCTTTAGAAAGAACTCCACCATTGATACATTTACCGTTGTTTCCTGCATCCATGCAACAATGTAAAATGCAACACACTCTTATCAGTCTTACTCTAGACTCTTTCTGTTAGAAAATATATACAATTTTTTTTGTGGCCAACATTAGTAACATTTCATTATATTATTAGTCTTATTTTAAAGGTATTGTTAACATGTATCAACATTTACACTATCATAGAACCTGATGTACGAATATGTGAACGTAGATTTTGTAGCTTTTTATAGGAGTCAGATATGTCGATTCGTAAGAAAATTGGGGTGTACAGTCAAACCCCTGGTTGAAGGAACACTACTAGACAGTTGACAAAGCTATAGGTGGATTTTGGTAGAAAGAAACTTTTATAAAATAGAAACACACTTGTTCACTATCAATCTTGCTAAGCTTAAGCATAAAAGATACAATGGTGAGATATAAATGAAGTAGGTTATGGATTCAGAAACTTGTAAAGCTGTGACAAGTTTTTTTTTAAATAACAAACATAATTTTATTACTATAGGTTTTTTTTTTTTAATTCATCATTCACGTGCACTTTCTGAGCATGCTGACTATATCAGCACACGACTTGAAATCCAACTTATATTAAGACACTCATAATATTCGTACATGCCGGGAATCGAACCCAGGACTCTTTGCTGATTGGACAGACATGCCACCAACTGAGATATTCTTACCTGATGAAAAGATGATTTTCTCAGGAAGTTTGGAAAAAGCCATTGGTAAATAGTTGTTTCTTGACAAAACAATACTGTTTTCAGCGTCTGAAAAAAAAAAAAAATTGTAATTTTATATTTATTTGGCACCATGTCTTACTACCCATTCGAGCTATATGTTTAAGTACTAACTACGCTAATGGGTTAGGGATTGTGAAGGTTGAATTTAGAGGAAGTGAACCCGCATTTGTGGGGAGGAAGCGCGGAAAACTATTTAGAAAAAACCCGGCCAAGTTTCGAACCTAAATTGCCCTGTCCTCAGAAATCTAGCTCAACACGAAACAAGCACACTAGCTAACTACGCCACTGAGGTGGGTGTGTCATTTTATAAAAACGTTTAAATATATGTACACTTGTTTCTAGTAAAAACTAGTGTTTTGAAATAGGTATCAAAGCAATAAACCATTCAGAGAGCTCCTTACAACGTTTTATCATCCTTCTTTGGTGGTCGCATGGGCCAAGTGTAAGGTGTCACACAATATGTTGTATTGCCCAAAATGGGAAGATCAGGGTTTGAATCTCTGTAGGGTGACTTTTCCTAAATGGTATTGCATTCACTCTCCATCTAAATGGGGGTACATTTACTCTAGATATTACCTTCCTCACTCTTACAACATAAGCCTAATTTATATATATATATATATATATATATATATATATATATATATATATATATATACACGACTGTACGTATTATCCAAATAAGAGGTGAGATGTGTTTATTTTCTTACTCTCATAGTTTTCATATATATAAGCTACATTTAATAATGATGAGAAAACATAATAAAATATTATAAATAGTTAGAGTAAACTAAGTAATATCAATATTTAGAGCAAATAAAATATAAATTCTTTTAAACATCCAAGAAATGACTAAAGTCACCAAAGTTGAGTAGTATTGATAGCAAAATAAGATTTTTTTTTGTCTGTTTCCCATGCCTTGCTACCCATTCGGGCTATCTTACTTTACTTAAAACTAATGTTCTAAAGAGGAAATTTATCCATATTTGGGGGTGGAGTTAAAACCAGGATTCTCTGATGCCAGCAAATCATACTAGGCTAGCTTGATGTTTTGTCCACTTGTCCATAAGTTTTTTTAAATTATTATTATTATTATTATTATTATTATTATTATTAGCACCGCGTCTTACTGCCCATTCGGGTTATACACACTTAGGCTAATGTGTAATGGAAGGGTGATTGTGAGATGAAATGAAGGACCTACAGTTTAACGTGGAATCCGAACCACGTTGGAGGCCTGGAATTCCCCACATTCACAATATGTCTTGTCAGAGGTGAAGGAAGGGTTTGGTAATCAGATAAATATGTGCCGGGACCAAGGATTGAACCCCGGCCGCCAGCACAGAAGTCTGACACCTTACCCCTAGACCACCAGGTCACCGACTCCATCAGTTTAGATAACATGAATGTCCAAATGAACTGTACAACATAATCGTACATACTTTCTCATATAGTCTAATTAGGAACATTGTTTATTTATTTGTATTTAATTTGCACTTTCTGAATAAATTGATTATTTCAGCACATGAGAATTTCTACGATTGAGAGTGAAAGGGCCTAAAAGTTTTGAAGGGAAAGGTATTTTAACATACCTTCCAGGGTTCTTTTACATGCCACAATTGAAATGGGACTGACAGCTTTACTTCCTCTCCAAAGGAAGTTGTGCTACGGATATTTATCACTCGATAAAAATCTGTCGACCCAGGCTGTGTTTGAACCCACAAACATCAGGTCCTGAGGTGAGCACTTTACTCAAAGACCACCATGGGTGACTAATTAGGAATATATATATATTTTGATTTAAATAGTCTATCAGTAAACTGCTTTTAAATTTGAACGGAATCCATCAAACCGTTTTGGACGAAAGTCACAGGGACAGAAAGATATACAGAATTTTAAGATGAGCGTTTTGATCTCAGGAATAAATAAAACACAACTAGCCATCATAATTTTGTGGTATGGAAATATTCACAATTAAAATACTTTCTTTGTATGAGAAATAAAATATACTTATAATGTTAGACAGAATATTATACTAGTTACCTTCTGGATCGCATTCTTCAACTTTTCGCACAAATAATTTGGCCCCTATTTTCTGTCCTGCTGTGATTACATAAGCCATCTCTCTCTGTTGATGGTCTGGTTGTAGTTCGATCACAAACCTTTGATAGATCCATTTGTCCACCTGTCAAAGAAAATAACAATTTCTTGTAAAAATTCTTGACACAAGTTTGGTCAGTTATTGATTATTTATTTTTAACTTAGGTATTAAGAATGGAATTTTTAAACAAGTTTTGTATAGTCACCAGATTTACAAACATTTTCCAATTTTCATATGAAGAACTGTTTAAAAAAATACTTTTTTTTTATCAATATTGAGAACGCTATACTATATTATTAGTGTTATTTCATAGTTATTGATAATTATCACTAGTGACATTTATATATGAATGTATGAAGACGTTCAAGTAGATCTAGTAACTTTTCTAGCTGTTTTCCTATGAAAACTGGATTGTAACTTTCACTAAAACAGTAAATCTACTACTTAAATACTTATTCCTTGCCAGGACTCAGGGGGTTTGAGTCATTGGAATTTTGGAGGAGGGCTTTATTTATTTTTAATAACATAAATACATCTTCGTTGATATGCTCAGGGAATCAAACAGATTTGTGTGATGATAAAAGTGGTAAATCACAAGTTTAAGGGGAGCTTTGTTAAATACTAAGTGGTGCTGAAAAAGCTATTTACTATTTGTAATCGTGTCAATCCTACTAACCAATTAAGACATGTCCAGCCACTGGAGCTGAGTGTGTGATACTAGAGTATAACTAGGGTAAGAGTGTAGGTAAGTGCAGGGCCACTTTATCCATTAGGCCTAGGAGGCACACGGCATAGAGCCTACAAACCTTTCAAGGCCTACAATTTTTTATTTAGTATATACTGTGCACTTTTTGTGTAAGAAATAACATGACGCCAACTGGGTAAATGGCAACAAGTGATTCTATTTCACATGCTGTCTTGTTTTCGTACGTGTAAATACACTGTAATCCTATACTCGATTGAGAGCTTACACATGCGCTATTTAATAGTCTGAATCTTTTTTTCTTACCTTGCTTTTTTCCCGCATGCAACAGTGTCTTGTCCACCAAATAGTACAGTATTTATGACTCTGCGACACGGTTATTGTTTTATTTCACGGGAGAAAAATTTTAGAAAATATATTTGAAATTATTTCCACGGTTATGTTGTTATGTGTAGTGGAATTAAACATATAACAAACCAGTGGTGGACCCAGGATTTTGTGTCAGTAGAGATTCATAGGCGTTCATGGTGCATTAAATACACTATAATGGCTTTAGTGATGCCTGGGATTCATTCGAGCTATACTAGGGGGGTGGGGGGGCGTTGAGGGGTGTAATTGACATACTCGAGTGTGTTGTGAACTATCTCGAGCTGCACCGCAAGAATCTCAGTCTTCTCCAGTAGATTGTGACCTGCTTCTGGTGCCTCCATTGTCCCCATATTAATATCCGTCTTCTCAATGAATGTGACCTATTTCTTGTACCTCAACTATCTTCACATGAATCTCTGTACCCTTCAGTAGAATGTGACATACCTCTGGTGTCTGTGTTGTCCCTACATGAATCTCCATCTTCGCCAGTAGAATGTGATCTACTTCTGGTGTATCCATTGTCTCTACATGAATCTCTGTCCTCTCCAGTAGAATGTAACCTACAGGTACGTCCGCTGTCCTCACATAAATCTCTGTACCCTCTTGTAGAATGTGACATAGCCCTGGTGTCTGTCCCCACGTGAATCTCCATCTTCTGCAGTAGAATATGACCTACCTCTGGGGCTTCCACTGTCCCCACATTGATCTCTGTCCCGTCCAGAAGTTGAAGTGTGACTGTCAGTCTTGTGTCCTCGCTGGGTGTGTAATCGTAGTCCTCCCTGGACTCGGCCAACCTGACAAACACTCCGAAAAGGTAAGCTACTATGGTAAATTGTTAGAGCGCAAGGCTCTGATTTGATGGGACCATGATTTGACATCAGCAGGAAGAATTAAGAGTATGGCTGTCCTGAAAAGACGACATTTCTATACTCTAGGCTGGTGTTTCTTCCAAACTGTGACAAACATACACCCAAGGGTGCACAAAATATACCAGAGAGTTTCCACTGTACCGTTGAGTTTTATTAATCATTCAATATGTTTTTATGATACCAAGTATGATTAAAATTAGATTTATAACATATATTAGAGTGATTTCATAAACATTTTTAAGCCCTTATTTCCCTGTTTAGCTCACCACTAAAACCATATTAAAATGTATAATTAACTATTGTACTTTACAAGATAACAAGGTATTTGTTTAATATTATTTTTATAAAGATTTTCAAGGAATATACTGGCTAGGCAATGGATTTAAGAGGGAAACATAACTGGTAAAAATTTGGGAAACCCCGGTCTAAGCCAGAGATATTTAACATTTTTTTTTAATGGCATAAGCCCTCAAACAAAAATGTTTTCTGTACTAATTATTTTGTAAACAAACCACGGCCAAAAATACCCTCATATTGCTGAAAGACATACATATTTTTATTAGGGGGTGTGTGAAGGTCACTTTGGTATCTATCTATACTTATAAAATAACATGTCCTGACTGACTGACTGACTGACTGATTCATCATCGCCGAACGCAAACTATCAAGGCTACAAGCATGAAATTCGGACTGTATATTCATTTTGTTATGTAGGCACCCGCTAAGAAAGGATTTTAGAAAATTCCACCCCAAAGGGGTCAAAATAGGGGATGATAATATGTATGATAATATGTATGAAAGTCCGTCATTTTGAAAGTTACATAAACAAAATTTTGTATTTCGGTTATTGACGTAAAACAAATAAATATGTGTTTCAGGAATTTTGGAAATTTTATTTAATAAGGGATGAAAAAGGGGGTGAAAGTTTGTATCGGACTTGCATTATTTTTGATCTGAGGTCAAGTTATGGTCATTAACGTAACGTAATATTTTAAATTAATCTGTAAATACATATGTATATTTTCGTATTTGTATATAATCAACTTCCACACGAGCAAAGCCGCGGGCAACAGCTATCTAGTGGTTTTCATAAGGTTCCCCCAAGGATTTAAAAAAAAAATCAGATATCTGGCCCTAAGATTAAAAGAAGTTTACTAAAGGCCAAAAAGAGAAAAAAATTGGTTTTTTTCTAAATCTGCTCTACGGATTTTGTTAACATTTTGTATCTAGGTACTGTTTAACATTGCAAACAAAATGATTCTCGGTTTAACATAAAAATTGCTGTTAGGATACTTTACATGAGCAGAAATATCCAATTTTGAATAAATCTACAACTATTTTAGGTATAAAATTATCATTTTAAAGTTGTAATGTTAAAAAATAAAAATCTTTTATAAAATATATCTAATTTTTACTGGAGTCTTTGAAAATTGAAATTAATTGCAATTATCTTTGGTAGGCAGAGATTATCTTCTTTTCTCAATGTTTCTGTAATAGTGTATATTATTTCATTCATGCTGCTGGGTGGAGTGTTTATCTCCTTTCACAAAATGTACATGTTTTTAGTAAATGTGTATATTTGAAGATAAAAAAATTATAGGGAACGTCTGTGTTGTGCATTGTACCACTTATTTTAATTATCCATTAAGTGCATCTAGGTAAAAGAGAATGATGTCAAAATATCTTTTGATTCTACATCTACAACCACATAACCTTAGCACATTCGCAACATTTTGAAGGAAGAAGACATTTAGATATATTACAAAAAGATTTGAATTAATTAAATATGACAAATTTCAATTTATATTAATTCTTTTAGAACAAATAATAAACTTTTTTATACCGACTAGTGATTAAATGACATATATAATGTAAGAATAAACCTTTCTGTTTACTTACATGCATTCAATGGATAATTTATAAATCAAAAGTAGTGTTATGTGACACCAACAAAGACCTAATCTTCAACTTAGTCTCGGTCTGTTTAAATATTAGCTTTGCATTTAAGATTGACCTTTGAACCCCCCACCCCACCCCCATTCCTCTCCTTACCACATAATTTTGGTGTTAGATATTTAAAATAACAAACCACTTAAACAGTGCAGGATTTTTAAACGTCCTCAGCGCTCCAACAGCCGACCCCTTAAAGAGATATTAAATAATATCATGAATGATCATGAATGATACTCACCTGGATCTTGGGTTTGAATATTTGATTGGTTTTTGTAAAGGGGCGGCTCTGAACAAGATGGCAACACACAGTCTCTCCGACATGGGTATGAACACGGGACCTCTGATGGTTCCCGACTCTTCAGTCAGTGTCAATTGGTGTTTGCTTTCTGAAGGAAGACAAATGCAGCTCTTACGCTTTGTAATTTGAAAACAGTAACTGCCTGCATATGTGGAACACGCGGGCTAAACATCAAGATCATCGGGTCTAGTTTGCCGGTGATGAGATCAAGGCGGATGTTCTAAAGGTAGTTTTTCTTTAACTAATTCCCCACTCTCTGCAAAAAAATATTGGTACATTTTCTTCTATAATAGTACTGAAGCTTCTATCTAGAGGAAGTGTTGTTAAATTTGCGTGGACCTTGAGCGAAAAAACATTTAAGGAAAAACCCAACTGTGATCATACCCTTGATCTCCCCCTAGTCGGAAGTCCAGTCTATATCATAAGTTACGACTTAGACTATTCGACCACCGAAATGGGTTATTAGTCACATTTTAATGATGGATTGCGGCAAGTGTAAATAAAGAGTTTGTTTTGAGCGTGATAATCATTGCCGTCGTCAGGTCTTTTTGACCGTCGTGACTCACCAAAAGAATAAGTTGCCGAGAACTCTTTGTAGACATCAAATTTCTGGAGGTCCACTTGCATTTGATAACCATTCGAGACGACTGCTTCACTGGGGAGTTGGATATCGTCAAACTCCCTGAGGGGGGAGGGCTTCAATTCGACCCTGTACCCGGGGTTTCTCGGGTAGCCCAAGGCTGCACTGTCACTATTGGCGCTGTTTTCAAACACCTGAAAAAAATATATATGTATAGGACTCTCTGTAATAGGCATAAAGCCTGTGCCGATGGAATGGTAACTAAGACGCGACACTTTGCTACACTTATCAATCCAAAAAATAAGAATTTATGAGGTGGAATAAATAAAAAAAAAATTACAACCATCCGAAAGGAGCGTAAGAAATCTGTAGCCAACAAAGATATCCGCACATGAGATCGGAATGAGGGAAGTAAAAATAATATGCAGTGTACCCGCATTCGCATGGATGAGAAGAGTGAGAAATACATTTAATGGAACGAAAAAAGCCTTTGTATACTCGGAAGCATTTCGAACACAACAACCTGCTGGTCCTCAAGGCCAACACCGCATCGGTAGGCATATGGTCTAAATATCAATCTCATCTACTCTATTTTGCAGGTGATGAAGTTAATTTACAGGTTTTATTTAGGTATACTGAAGGCGATTTTTTCAACGTTTTCCCACCCTCCTTTCACGCAAATTTGGGAAAATTACCTTAATTCTTCTTAACCAACATCTTACCATATCAGCATAACTATTAATGTGTCCGCGCACAACCTAGATGGGTAGTTCATGCTCTCCAACTGAATCATGGTCTTGCCAGCACTGAACGAAATTCTCGAATAATTCCCTGATAGGAGATAATTTATCGATGACGTTTCTTGCCTCTTGTTTCCTCGTTGTCAAAACGAAGAGCCCTTTGCAACAAGTACAATCTTCTATACGATATCACAAGACGAAAAATTTCAGGGGCTGTCGGATCGTTCGCACATAAATCTTCAACAATATGATGAGATGATTTCATTTTCCTGGCCAAGAAGTATAGTAAATCCATTGCTATGTGGTTAAAAAAAAAAGTGAGACCGCCATTTTTCACATCAGTGGAGACAGCAAACCTACCAGTTTGATCCTTTGATCTCTCATCGCTTTGATCTGCCAAGAATCACCGCCATCCCCACGATGACTTGTGAGCTTCCCCTGGATATCTGTCGGGTGGTTCTTGTTACCATTGTCCACTTGAAGGACGTCATATCGGCAGCCATCCAGTTCTACAACAGTCAAATAATTATATTTTTCATTGGGGATATTTAACGTAGATTGATTATCAGCTCTTTACTTACAAACTAAAGTGATTCTAGAACAGTTACAACACCCAGTTCACTGCCGTTAATTTATCACTATGAGAGGGTTAGCCCAAATTTAACCAATGATAAATTGTTCAGCCATTCTGAGAATTGAACTCGGGACACTTAGCTCGTTAGGTAACTAAAACGATAAAATTTAACTCAATTTTCTTAACACCAGTACCATATAATAGGGTTCTTGTATATCAGATAATTGGTGCCATACTTAAATAAGCCTCGGTGTGCAAATCGTCTAGAGTGTCACTATCACAATTAAGTGTATTGCCTAGACAGGGAAATCGGGTTTAGAAATCCTGTCAGATGTACTGAGGGAAGGATTTCATAAATTATTGTACACACAAATTTGTGTATACTCCCTCTAAATTCACCTTCAGCCCTAAAACATCAACGTAATTAGTAAATCGGTGTAACAACCCAAACAGATTGTAAGACGCGGTGCTAAAAAAAAAACTTTGTTGCCTAAAGCACTATATTACATATACAAGTCTTTAAACAAAGTTATTTTTCTAATTTTGTATGCATAAATCACATCACACCAACCTTTTATTATAACTTTAAATTGATCAACAACAACCAAAGACTTTATTGTAGCTATGATATCTTCCTTTTTAGTCTTATCTAAAGTATATTTTATTAATGAACTCGATTAGCTCTAGAATTAGCAAATTAAAATTATAGTTAGTAATAAAATTTGAATTGCATACAAAAAATATTGACTGCAGTACATCAATTTATTTGAATAAAATAGGAAGCGATAGATAAATCATGACTAGTTTTAACCTAATTAATACTTAGGGCAGTATTTATAGTCTCAGGAGTCAAGTCTCCCGGTGTACAAATAACAAGCAATTACTCGTTTCGGTGGCCGCATGGTATAAGGTGCTACTCTTGCAGTAGACTAGACTGCCGATGACGGGGAGATCGTGGTTCAAAACTTGGTCAGGTATAATGAGAATAGTTTTCCACGCGAACTTGGGTACACTTAATCTAAATATAACCTTCCTAATTCCTAAAATCATTAACATAATTAGTACATAATCGTATAACTCGAACGGTTAGTAATACGTGTCACTAAATAAAAAGTTTAGTTTGATTTAGGGATTGGTCGACACATGAATATCAACCATATATGCTGCCCTTAGAGCGCTTACCGTTTTCTCGTATGATCAAAGTTGGTTCCGAAGTGACGTACTCATCTGACCTTAACCTCCAGCCGCTAACCTCCCAGCCACATGGGGAACACTCCGGATAGATTCCGAGGCTGCTTGTGGCTAGGTAGCACAAACAAACAATGGTTATTTCTTAGTGGATTCTTTTGGCAGTACTGTCTATATAAGTGAATCTTAACTCTCCTGTCCAAGGGAACAGACAAAGTAGGTAAATTACTAAAATAATCAACTATCTTGTAGAAATGTTGAATAAGCACATTAAGCTTTTTAATAAAACTTATGATTTCCAGCAACCGGGATTGGATATTAACCTCTCTATTTAAAGATTCATGCACCAGCCTTCCACCACAGTAACGTTTGGCATAATTCAACAACTACCTTTCATATTTCTTTCGTGTATTTACATGTTTCACAATTGTCATCGCTAGGTGAAAGGAAGAGGGGGGGGGGGGATAGGGTCAGGGGAAGCATGAGGTACATTTTTCTCCCGGGCAGGATGGCTTTTTTTCGGTCCTCCCCCCCTCCCCCTAACACATAACTGAGGGATAGTAGGAAAATAAAATAATCCCCAAACTTAAAATAGCCTGTGAGAAATAGAAAAATAATCCTCAGGGGAGTTTCTAATAAATAGTAATCACCCTCCAAACGTTTCACTGTAAGATTATACGAAGACGTTTAGGATTACAAAGAAAATTACAAAAACATGTTTTGTAGACAATGTTCGCTTCTTTATTTTTTTACAAAACAAGCACTTGGATATTATAATGAATGGTTTACGAAACAACAACAGTCGTAGGGCACTATTTCTCCATGATGGTGTATGTAAAATAACTTTTCAAGTTTGGTTACATTAATTGAGGAGTTAAAGGTTTGGGAAATTATTTTTAGATCCCCAGGTTACGTTAGGTTAGGTTGGTGTTCTGTTTGGTGCCCCAGGCAGCCACCCGGTTCACCCAGCTCTTAAGCCGCCCCTGGACAGGGTAGTAGGCAGCGCTGCCGCAACCATCTCCCTGGGGGCACCGCGTCAGAACGTTGGACCTTCAGTGTGTAACAGGACCTACAGTAGCCCCATGGCTTCTTTGGTGCTGACTGACAGCTCACAGCTGACTTCTGACAGTCAACATTTAGGTATATACATAAATTTTGACTGTCAGAAGTGACAGCTGCTAAACACATGTTTTTGCAGATCATATGGTTCGGAGTAGGGATACACAATTTGGTCTGGTGACTTTTCAAAGCTGTGAGCTGTCAGTCAGCACCAAAGAAGCCATGGGGCTACTGTAACTTGTTCCGGTGACAAGTGGTTCATTCACCTCTCCTGTACAGGCAGATGACCCAAAATGGACGCAGTGCAGTCACAGGGCAAGACCCGACAAGGGCCAACTACCTAATTTACAAGGGGTACAATATTGAACAAAGAGAAACTATTAGGTGAACTAGAAGATCGACACAGGACTATTCTCCTAGGGTCATTGACTTCAGGTACAATATTTAACAAGTGCAAACGATGACTTACTTTACAGGTGAAAACACAGCCTTGGGCATTACAATACTCATTCTATATGGTGCAATGTACATGACGTCGGTGTACTAGCTGATCCTGTGAGCTACTTGATGGGTAATAATATCCTAAATGTGGTATTTATTATGGGAATGGCACTTCCGAAACTTCAAAATAACTAAAACAAGCCTCTATTTTCTTAAAACCCGCCTCTGTGGCGTAGTTAGCTAACGCCCTAGCTTCGTGTTGAGCTTGATTACCAAGGATGGGGAAATTAATTGAGATTCAACCTTCCCAATTCCTAATCCATTAGCGTTATTAGTAGCCTACTTAAGCGTATAACCCGAACGGGTTGTAAGACGCGGTTCTAGATAAAAGAAAATCTGTTTTGAACCTGTTACAAAGTTACTTTATTTGCTTGAGCAAGGTTAGATATATGTTTCTAACAATTAACTTTGAATTGCAACATTTCGAGTGAAGCGTGGTTCATAATAAGCTAACTCCAACTTTTCATGATTTTTTAATTTAAATTATAAATATTTAAATGTAGTCCTAAGCTTTTAGGGACATGTTGATAGCTTCGGCCACCAATTTGGGGTGTATTATATTTAAAAGTAATAAATCACTTCTTAAATAACGTGGAATTTCTAGATGTATCTAATGCACCTCAGCACTCCGGAAGTGGTCCCCCAAAACTGATTATAATTTTTGAGGCAATAGTTTAAAGGGGCTTATCTAGTGGTATTTTAAAATAATAGATTACCACTTGAGATCATTAATAAATTTGTTTAGACTGTGTTGTCAATCTATTTTTTATTTATTACTTACGGATTATACTTCCATTGTTCTGGAAGAACGTCACTGCTAAAGCGTTCGTTCTTGCGTGTATTTCCACGTTCGCCAAATCTGTAAGAACAAGTAATCACGCATTAATTATATTATTATTATTTATTATTATAGCACCACATCTTAATTATTATATTATTATTATTAGCACCGCGTCTTACTACCCATTCGGGTTATACGCACTTACGCTAATGTGTAATGGTAGGGTGATTGTGAGATGAATTGGAGGGCCTACAGTTTAACGTGGAATCCGAACCACGGTGGAGGCCTGGCATTCCTCACATTCACAAGATGTGATTAATACATGTCTTGTCAGAGGTGAAGGAAGGGTTTGGAAATCAGATAAATCTGTGCCGGGAACTATATTATTATATAGAGTAAATAAGTTGTCACTACTTTGTAATTTTACACATCATACATTAAAGATTGGTTTCAAAATAAATTATTCTTACATGGGGCTCTAATATTATATTGTTGATCAATTACGAGGACGTATTTTGAACAACTGTTAAATATCATTCTTTAAAATGTAATTTCATTCCCATAAAACCATACCTTAAACCAGTGGCGTAACAGATTAAGCTTGGGGCCCTCCCTGCAAGATTTATTTTCGGGCCCCTTTTCCCCCTTTTCCAAGTCATTTAATACCTTAATAAATGTTATAAGAAATATTTAATAGTCTTAAATAATTACTAATTTAGTAACTACACCTTATATTATAATCAGTCAGTCAGCTTGATTGCATGACGATAAAAATACTGCGCTATATATTTACAACAACCTATGATAAAACATATTCAGCTATATAAATTGTCAATAATCAGGACATAAATTATTTGAATACAATTATGCTCGCCAAATTTATAATAATTTAAAATTCTCTTTCGCGGACCCCCTCATACCATTACCCCCACTTCTCCCCCCCCCCCCCCCCCATTGCAGGCCTGGGTGTTTCGCCACTGCCTTCAACAATGTTAAATTATTATTCCTTCCTATGTTCCGCCTCTTATTACCCAACCCAACTACCCACCTGCATCGTCACACTAAAGGGTCGAGAGGACGATGGTAGAATTTTGTCTAAGCGTACTCCCATTTGTATATAAAAAGAGATTTGGGAAACTTTTAAGGAAAAAAACCCCACACCAAAATACACCACGGTCATCAAATAAGTTAAACACATCGAACAAGGTCGTAGTCCGGGAGGGTTGGAGGTTCAACCTCACCCCCACCCCTCCACCCCCCACCCCGAAATTTTATGAAGAAAATTTATATGGCTTTATTAATTTTATGGTTCAAACAATATCAAAATGTATATACAGGTACAAATTAGGGGGGCTGTATAGCCGTAAAAAGCACTTCAGAGAACTTCTAGAGGTGTTTAATATTTAAAAAATTTCCTTGACTTCAGAAATTAGGGGACTATGTTACTATAAAAACACTTTAGAGTGCTTCAAGAGGTGTTTAAATATATAGATTCTTTCTAACCTCCGGCAGTTAAGGGCCTATTTTACCATAAAAACACTTTGGAGAGCTTCTAGATGTGTTTAATATTTAGAATTTGTCCTAAACTCCGGCAGTTAGGTTGTCATAAAGTTAGTTGTTACAAAAAAACATTTCAGATAGCTCTATAGGTGTTTAAATATACAGAATTTTCCAAGACTTCAGCCATAAAAAACACTTCAGATAACTTCTAGGACTGTCTATCACTTAGAATTTTTTTCTAGCCTCCGGCAATTGGGGGATGTGCCCCCACCCCCTCTCGAAATTACTGGCTGACTACGGCCTTGACTCCGAATTTTACCCCAAATATTTCACAACTGAACTTTGATCAAAATAAAATTTGGCAAACTTACCGAAACAATGAGAGTCCACATCTAACGAATCAGAAAAATCTGTTTCGCTAATTCTATATATTGTGGTAACATCATACACATCTGAAAAATAAATACACAAAGTTATAGTAAATATTTCGATTTAATATTAAGAATGTTATATTCAGTTCACGGATACCAATAATATATCTAGGTATGTTAAGTGATTGAAAAAAAAAAGCTTGTAAAATTTAATTGAGGGTTACAAGTGACAATTAAAATAACAAATGATAAATTAATTTAGTTCAGGTTATTTACATACTAATTATTATAATGTGTGAGAGATAAGGGGAAGGGGAGTGTAAAACCATTTAGGGGAAAAAACACTCTCCCTAAACTCGACCTGGATCCGAACCCCATGATAATTTACATTAACTAAATTACGTAAACGTGTAATTTTTAATTAACAATATCAATAATTACCTGGTTTACAAGAAGTAACCAGAAGAGTAATGATGATAAACTTGAATAATAACCCATTATTTACTTCAGTATGTATTCTTAAAATATTTCACCAGTAGATTGAAATCAAAACTAGAAACATAAAACACAATTATATTTTAGTAGGAATATGAAAACACTTAAAAGCACACAATTCATATCGAAGAATACCTTCCTTGTTTGTTTATTATCTTTCGTACGAAGTTTTGAATCATTCAATTATTATTATTATTAACACCGTGTCTTACTACCCGTTCGGGTTGTACACACTTACGCTAATGTGTAATGGTAGAGTGATTGTGAGGGGAAATAGAGGACCTACAGTTTAACGTGAGATCCGAACCACGGTGGAGGCCTGGAATTCCCCACATTCACAAGTTGTGATTAATACACGTCTTGTCAGAGGTGAAGAAAGGGTTTGGCAATCAGATAAATCTGTGCCGGGACCGAGGATTGAACCCCAGGTCCCCAGCACTTAAGTCCGACACCTTACGCCTAGGCCACCAGGTCACCAATATTAAAATATTAATAATGTATTTTAATTTACTGTTATTTTATAACAAGTATATAAAGTAGACTTTTAAATATTTGAATTTTATTAACTCAATACCTTTTAAAATACTCGTCATTGAATACTTATCATGGATAAAGTACACACAGAACAAGATAACGTAAGTATACAATATAATATTTTAAGTAACTGCCACTGAGTTTCTCGGTTAACTACTCACAACTATCGTTTACGTTAGACGAATGCTGACTAAGATAGCGATTTCCGTTTTGCAGATTCATCTGTCAATCATCCCAATGTTGCCAGTTGTCCTATTGATTATATCTACCATCACAGGTCACTGATAGTAAATAGTTCAAAATAAGGTTCGGAATATGTATTTGTTCGGTTATTGTTCTTACAGGCAGTCATTACGAGTGACCTTGCTACTGTGACTAAAAGGCAGTGGTTACCAAACCCTTTTCAGACAACCTAGGTCTCATAAACTCATCCCCAATACCCCTCCCCTGCCCAACCCTATAATTCATGGTTTTCTTTTGCATGACCCCCTGATGAGGAAAATAACACGATCAAATTCAAATAATAACACTTAATGGCTGGGGGACCTGGCGGTCTAGGGTTCCGAGGTTCAAATCCCGGTCCCGGCACATTATTATATAAATAACAAAAAACGAAAATAATACAAAACCTAAAAACTATAAAAATATAATTCTTAAATTAATATTAAACCTTACAAGCTACATAAGAACTATAATAATTAGTAAGCCGAATGTGTGTGCCAATTCTTTTATTGTAACTAAATAATAAATTATAAATGAATTGCCTGATTAAAGGGTTACCAAACCTCTCCTTCACTTCTGGCAAAGAGTGTGTTTTCACGCTTTGTGAATGTGAGGAACGAACTGTAGGTCCCCTCTGCCTTCCACCATCATCAATCTCACGTATCATCGTACCATCTGAGGATATTTGAGTTCGCCTCAATGGTGTCCCCAGATCAGAAAATAATTCCTCCATATGCCAGGAGAGCAGAGGTTCAGATAAGATCGAATGGCCAAGATCTAAAGCATTAGCCCCACCCAACCACATTTAATAGCCCATTTATTGAAGATCAAATTAAAACTTTGTAGTTTTAATTATTTAAAAAAAACTAGTTAACTTTATTCATTGCCACGAGATTTTCAAACTATGATATATATACCACATTTAGTAACTAATGTACTTCACTGTTCAGTAAATTCTTAATGCGATGAAAGAGCTTGATGAAGTGATACCGCTTCTGCATTGTCTGGTCACTTAGCAGGAGGAGTCTACGATCACCCCCTCCTTCAGTACCCCTTTTCCACCCACTTGATCCTAACCCACCCCCCAGGTAAGACCACAGCCCCTCAAGTTGTGCCTCAGCCAGTTTGAGAACCAATGGTATAATGGTAATTCGTCCACGTTTATTCAATGTTCGAGATGACTCATGCAATTGTTGAAGAAATATTCGTTTTCATGTAAGAATATTTGTCTTGCATAGCGAGTAACGAATATTGTTCCACATAGAGACGGTAGACTACCACACATCAAAGAAGATTAATAATTACCTGCGAGCAGTTCGTCCATAAATACGGAATATAGAGTATGTGTGGACAGCAGGAGCGGCGGAAATATGGGGGACTCTGCCCCCCTGGAATAAATTTGCCAATCACTGGAATAAATTTACCCCCTAGGTATATTTCAAATCCTCTGATATTATCGAATATGAAGCTGAAAGATGGCCTTAAATCAAACTCCAAAGGACTTATAGATGCATTCTTTTGTCAAAAATTTGCCGGATAAGATCGCTTCAAATAACTACTAGACTAGAGGCATCTAATTGGCAGAAAAAGTCAGGGGAGGACAACTTAAAATAGCTTCTAGATGTATGTAATTTTGAATAATTTTCAGGCGAGAACCACCCCAAATAGCCTAGTTTCTGAAATAATTTAATTTTAAAAATTTGGTCGGTGGAAGACAACTTTAAAGATTATCTTCTAGAGGTATCTAAATATTGTAAAGAACTAAGGGGAGGATAATTCTAAATAGCTTCAAGGGGCATCCAAATTTCAAATATTTTTTGATGAGGAACACTTTAAATGGCTTATTAAAGAATCTAATTTAAAAAAAAAAATCAAGGTGTAGACTACTCAAAGCTTCTAGAGTGAATCATTTTTCAAAAAATTGTCGAAGGAGGGCCACTCTAAATATTTTATAAAAACTATCTGATTTTAAACAATTGGAGAGGTTTAGAACATACATCAAATCAAATGAGAATTAGAAACTATTAAATGGCTTTAAACAGAAATCTAACATTATAAGTAACTATGTTATTTATAACTATGACCCCCCCCCCCCTATGAAAATTATCTGGATCCACCCCTGCTCAGTTGTAGGATAGTGAAGGAAGTTTGTGAAATGTTATATACAGTATTGAAGGTATGTAACTATTAGAACAAATCTATTTTTCCTTTGATTGACGAAACATATCGCAATCCTATAATTAAAATAATATTTATAATTGGCATATGCCAATCACTCATTACATAATTATGTTCATATTATTTTCATAAAATAAGAGTTATTTCTCCTGCATCTGTAGTTTGTTTCCCAAGTGATTGAGGAGTGTTCGAAAATGAGGATCTATACTAATTGCTGTATATGTCTTCCTTCGTCCACAGCATGGTGGATGGAGCTGACCAGGCGCCTCCTAATATCGTCATATTTTGTGTCTCATAGCTGTCACCACGTACTCTCAGAATGTTTTATAATGATTGGTACCCGCCTCTGTGGCGTAGTTGGCTAACGCGCTAGTCGTGTTGAGCCCGACTACCGAGGATGGGTAGATCGAGGTTCGAATCTCGGTCGGGTGAACTGAGGGGGGAGGGGGTTTTCCTAAATGGTTTTCCAATCTCCCTCCACGCAAATGCGGGTTCACTTCCTTTAATTCAACCTTCCCAATTCCTAATCCATTAGCGTAGTTAGTACTTAAAGCGTATAACCCGAACGGGTAGTAAGACGCGGTGCTAAATAGTAAAAATAATATAATGATGATTGGTAGGCTCTGTCAACAATATTTGAACGTCCTTTATCCCCTTGTTGAGTCAACATCAATAGATTCAGCTACCCTCAGCTTTTTTTTTGAGGGGGAGGGGGGCCGGCTTATGTGTACTGGCCTGACCAGATGTACAGGATTGGTCAGACAAAAGAGTCTGGGTACAAGAAATGTCAATATCAATGACTGGTAGTAATTATAAAACAAAGTATATACGTACATAAATAGCCAGTATTCCAAAACACCAACTTTGAAGTAGTTTTCTTGGCTGAAATCGATGCTATGGTGAACTTCAGCGCATTAATCTAGGGCCACGTACTGCTAGCTTCTCCACTTCCACTTAAGTAAGCTATCCTTAAATTTAAGGTTGAATATCTAATTTCAAAAATCCCTCTAGGGGACCTTATGAACATCCAATAGGCCTATACCAAGTTTTGGTCCAATCGGTAAAACAGGTTTGGCTCTATCCCGAGAGATAGACAGACAGATATACGTCATTGTAAAAACAAACCTTTTTGGTTTCAGGGGGCCATTAAGCACCAACATTTATAAAAATCTTGAGTTCAATTATTTTTTACGATCACAATACTCTCTCTCGGAGTTGTCGAGAGAAAATAATAAATTAAATATGTAAAAACATACCTTGATTGTTGTTTTGTTTTTTAAGTTGCCCTCGAGCTTCGATGCGGGTTTTACTGGAAGTGGCAAGTGTTGGGTTGTTCTTCAACATCCGCTTATATTGATTTGACGTGGAGCTAATCGGGCGAATTCTGCAAGAACCGACAGAGAGGAAGGATTCCCCGGTTCCCCTACACAGATTCAACAACCTAACAAAACGAAACAAGCGAACAATTTAGTGAGAATGTTTATATCCCTTATGCTATTATTGTATACAGGAATAATTTCATTAATTTTTAATCAGAAACTAATATTTCTACCCAAATTAGTTGGAACGCGGACTAAGTATCAAGGTTAATCTAATGGGTTGAAAGTACCGGGGATATCAGGATTTAAAACCCCAGACGGATATATAGACCACTTTTTTTTTTTTTAGCGCCGCGTCTTACTACGCTTTCGGGTTGTACACACATGTAATAATTACACTAATGTATTAGGAGATTATAAAGGTTAAATTTAGAGGAACTGTACTCTAATTTGCGTGGAAGGAGTATGGATAATTATTTAAGAAATTATACCCTCATTAAAGCCGACCGGGACTTGAACCCTGATCTCCCAGTCTTTGGCAGTCTAATCTAATGCGAGAGTGGCGCCTTAGATCATGCGGCCACTGAAGTGGGTAAAATAACACTAATAATATGGTCACGTTTTATCAATGTTGACAGGTGACCTGGTGGTCTAGGGGTAAGGTGTCAGACTTCTATGCTGGGGGCCCCGGGTTCAATCCTCGGTCCTGGCACAGATTTATCTGATTACCAAACCCTTCCTTCACCTCTAACAAGAAATCTTGTGAATGTGGGGAATGCCAGGCCGCCACCGTGGTTCGGATTCCACGTTAAACTGTAGGTCCTTCATTTCATCTCACAATCACCCTACCATTACACATTAGCGTAAGTGCGTATAACCCGAACGGGTAGTAAGACGTGGTGCTAATAATAATAATAATAATAATAATATAATAATAATCAATGTTGACCGCAAAATAAATTGTTTATGTTTTCTAAGAGATGCTCCAAAGGTCCAAATGTCCAAATGTTGCTCTGACAACTGAGCTATCTAGAAGTTCCTAGGGTAATTTCTTCAATCATATTTTAAGGCAGAATCTATTATAGACGTGTGGAAATTGTCCGCTCCCAGCTCCATGTAAAAACATTATTATTATTATTATCACAACATCTTACTACCCGTTCGGTTTGTACGCACTTACGCTAATGTGTCATGGTAGGGTTATTATGAGATGAAATGGAGGACCTACAGTTTAACGTGGGATCCGAACCACGGTGGAGACCTGGCATTCCCCACATTCACGAGTTGTGATTAATACATGACTTGTCAGAGGTGAAGGAAGGGTTTGGTAATCAGATAGATCTGTGCTGGGTCCGAGGATTGAACCCCAGACCCGTAGTACAGAAGTTCGACACTTTACCCGTAGACCACAAGGTCACCACACCGTATGTAATCAATTGAGATGACGATCTATCAGATAACGCAGTCAGCCACCTTCGACTCGGTAAGGCTTTATTCTGCCAATAGTAGCTACAATGACAACTCTACGAAATCACGTATAATAATTGCTTAAATAGCACAGTGGTTAGAGCATTTGCGTACATAGCCAAAGGTCCCGGGTTTGATTACCGTTTTCAAGTGTCATTTTTCAATTTAAAGAAGTAACAATTATGACCGATCGAGGTTATTTTGGTCATTCTCAAAAATTGAATCAAATAATTTGATATATTTTTAAGTTTAAAAGACCCAAAGATTATCCTTTAACTACGATATAGTTTTCTAATGCGATCGACTGAAAATGGCCGTGCGATTGACCGGTTGCCGACCCCTGGCCAAAGGCGTCGCTCTTCCAATAGACTAGACTTCCGACGATGGGGAGATCGGTGTTCAAATCCTGGTTGGATGTACTGTGAGTTGTTTTTACTAAACAAATTTTTACTCTCCTTCCTCGCAAATGTAGGTTCACTTCCTCTAAATTCAACCTTTCCCATCCCTAAAACATAAGCGTAATTAGTTAATATCCGTATAAATCGATCAAATAGTTAGATCTTATTATTATTAGCACCGCGTCTTACTACCCGTTCGGGTTATACGCACTTACGCTAATGTGTAATGGTAGGGTGATTGTGAGATGAAATGAAGGACCTACAGTTTAACGTGGAATCCGAACCACGGTGGCGGCCTGGCATTCCCCACATTCACAAGATGTCTTGTCAGAGGTGAAGGAAGGGTTTGGCAATCAGATAAATCTTTGCCGGGACCGAGGATTGAACCCCGGCCGCCAGCATAGAAGTCTGACACCTTACCCCTAGACCACCAGGTCACCCCAAATAGTTAGATCTGCAGATTTAAAAAAAAGGCTCTGCTTGCCCTGTAAACACGCCACTGTGATCCACAACTTACCATCCATCCGGGATATCCGCATACATCCATAAAAGAGGTATTAACAGAAATGTATCTAAATTTACGTGGAGTGAGAATGAGAAACCATTTAGGAATAATTATGTCAAAATTAAACTTTTCTCGTTCCTGTGTCATTAGTGTGGATATATGGATTGCTTAACGAGTAGTAAAGCGTAATAAATGTAAATGTAAAATAAAATATATTATTTTGACAATACAGCTCATAAGATCATGTAGCTTACAACGTTCATATATTACCCATATAGCTGATCAATCAACTATGTAATTTTACTTTGGCTGTAATGTCCATGTGTGTAATCACTTTGTCGAACATGTGATTGAATCATGACATTTAACTCAGTGCATGGTTCAATGAAATCAGATAGTATTTGATACAAAGTAAACACTTTGTAAAAAAAAAAAAAAAATCATTCTATTAGCCACGATCGCCAACATGAGCGATTAAAAAAATAGCTAGAAGAAGAATGTATTCAACATTGTTTGAACAAGAACAAAATATAGGTTTTGTTTTGAGTTATTCTGAAGATTACATGGGGAAAGGAGGGGAAGTCCAATTTTAGCTCAAATTGAAATAGTGCTACCATGTGTTAGACAATCATGTGACCTTGATAATGCACTTTAGATTATGGATTAAAGAAGTTTCTGTTTAATTTAAATTAACTTTGAAAAGTATTTGCTGGGGTCCTTATGATGATTGAGATATAAAAATAGTTGTCCTGAAAATTGGGTGTCACGTGACTTTAATATATTCTTTTCCCCCTTAGAGCCTTAATTTGTTATACAGCCCACTTTTCGTGGGAAAGCTAAACCACTTACTGGATATAATTTCAATTATTCATACGTCAGGCAATGTTGTATGCAGCTGTCACCTTTGATAGATATTATCAATAGGCCTACCTATAAAATACTAGACTACTAAAAATATAGTACAAATTTTACCACCTTTGGCAAAGAAAAATGTTAATTTTGTTCTAAAAGGTCATTCCTATTCAAATTAGACTGTACATTACTCTGTAATCCTAACACCGGTTGCCACATGGTTTAAGGCGTCACTTTCTCAATAGACTGGATAACTAGTGATGGGTAATACTGTTTTCAAATCCCTCCTGGGTGCTTCTTTTCCTAAAAATATTTAGTTGACTCTCTTCGTGCAAATGCTGGTACATTTCCTCATCCCCTTTATTTAGTGTAAATATACGGGTAGTCTGGGCAGATATTAATAAGTGGAGTAACCACTAAAATAAAAAATAAAATAAATATCTAGATCTAGAAATAGGTTATTTTAATCTTCAAATTCTGTAGCAAATTCGAAATTTAAAGAGTTGACAAATTTTAATATTTTAAATTTTAAAAATAATATAAGGGGGGACCTTTATATAAGATTTTCTTAGGGCTAGTATTCTGCTAATTAGCAGCTCATCCGACCGTTCACCGTAGGAATTGTTTTCTGAAAGGCCTTTTTCCCTACCAGAAATCTATTATATAGTAGAATATTGGTAGGAAAAAAGACCTTTCAGAGAGTAATTCCTACCGTGAATGGAGTATAACATGCATATAGGACAAAACCCAACAACCATACTTTAGAACATTAATTTATCACTCAACACTGAGCCTATGCACTGTATCTATTTTAAATATCAATTGGAGAGTAATTGGTGTGATTAGATTTTATTAAAATAATACTAATACTTTCATACTTACTGGAAAGCTAGGCCCTTGAGCGTCTATATTATCATATCTATTAGGGCTTATTCGGAAAGAGGATTCGTAAACTAAGGGCGGAATTTATAGCCAATAATCTCAGGAATCAGCCAACGTTTTAGCATCTGAATAATCAGGACGAATGGAGGATTGGCTGGCTTCCAAATGTCGACTATATATATACCACCCTATCCTTTCCAAGGTTTCGTGTTACTATTTTGAAAGCAATTTTACATCCACTACAGGCTTCCTCGGTCTATAGTAGTTACACCAGAGTCCCATCCGTTGTCACTTTCCAGAGTTTTTCACAGCTACCAAAGTAGTCACACATGGCACAAATTGTCCCCACTGTACTTCAGCTCCCCTATTTCGTACCGTCGCCCGTCTCCCTCGACTAGGAGTTGGAATTTTGGGAGACTGACCATGACAAGGAAGAAGGACAGGTGATGATGAAAAGGGGAAAATTGGCGATAGTAAATGTTTCAAGTATCTGGCGAATATTATAAAGGAGAGTGGAAGGAATAAGAGATAAGGGAGAGAGAGTGAGAGAGAGAGGAAGGTGATCAGAGGCATTGTTCATAAGTGTGAGAAACCTTATTCGGAGCAGGGACATGCCAGACGAGTGCAAAGAATCTTCGATGCCTGTTACCTACCAATATTGACGTACGCAGCAGAAACGCGGTTAATGAAGGAATAGGATAGGAGCAGAATGAAGGAGAGTGAAATGAGATTTTTGTGAAGCAGGATAGGTGTGACAAAATTTGATACGATTGAGAAATGAGTAAGTAAGAGTAATAGTAAAAGAAGAGCCAGGACCGGATAGAGAAGGCACGACTAAGCTGTAAGACCATGTGAGGAGAATGGAGAGGGAAAGGATACCCGGGAGGATGTTGGATATGGAGGTGGGAGAATAGGAGGTCAAGAAGAAGACCAAGGGACAGATGGCTGAAGGGAGTAAGGAGGAGCATGGAGGAAAGGACTGGCCCAAGATGGAAGGAAAGAGGTGGTTGGAGGAAAGGAGGCGATGGAAAAGCTTATGTTCCAAACAGACCCGGCAACGGATTCTAGAAAATAGAGATTTTACACACTAAAACATTCATTGATGAACTGCTCACCACAAACTATTTTATTAATCGCGATGCATTTGACATTACATGTTGACCTCTTTCAGTTCTTACTGTAGAGATGATTGCAAACAGCGTCAGGGTCAATAGGCCCTACTTGGCTAGATTAACATTTTTAATTAGAAAGGATGTAAATACTATTACGTAGAAGTATAGCCCAAGTTTTATTGTGACACTATCATAATATACTAGTAGTTCTGTTAACAGTAGACCTCACTCTCTCCATGTTATTATCATTACTACAGTCTTACTAGTATTATTATTATTAGCACCGCGTCTTACTACCCGTTCGGGTTTTACGCACTTACGCTAATGTGTAATGGTAGGGTGATTGTGAGATGAAATGAAGGACCTACAGTTTAACGTGGAATCCGAACCAAGGTGGCGACCTGGCATTCCATCTTACTAGTAGTTCTGTTAACAGTAGACCTCACTCTCTCCATGTTATTATCGTTACTACAGTCTTAATAGTAGTTCTGTGAACAGTAGACCTCCCTCCATGTTATTATCGTTACTACAGTCTTACTAGTAGTTCTGTGAACAGTAGACCTCACTCCCTCCATATTATTATCATTACTACAGTCTTACTAGTAGTTCTGTGAACAGTAGACATCACTTCCTACATGTTATTATCATTACTACAGTCTTATAGTAGTTCTGTGAACAGTAGACCTCACTCCCTCCATGTTATTATCGTTACTACAGTCTTACTAGTAGTTCTGTGAACAGTAGACATCACTCCCTCTATGTTATTATCGTTACTACAGTCTTAATAGTAGTTCTGTGAACAGTAGACCTCCTTCCATGTTATTATCGTTACTACAGTCTTACTAGTAGTTCTGTGAACAGTAGACCTCACTCCCTCCATGTTATTATCATTACTACAGTCTTACTAGTAGATCTGTGAAACGTAGACATCACTCCCTACATGTTATTATCATTACTACAGTCTTAATAGTAGTTCTGTGAACAGTAGACCTCACTCCCTCCATGTTATTATCGTTACTACAGTCTTACTAGTAGTTCTGTATACAGTATACATCACTCCTTCTATGTTATTATCGTTACTACAGTCTTACTAGTAGTTCTGTGAACAGTAGACATCACTCCTACATGTTATTATCATTACTACAGTCTTAATAGTAGTTCTGTGAACAGTAGACATCACTCTCTCCATGCTATTATCGTAACTACAGTCTTACTAGTAGTTCTGTATACAGTAGACCTCACTCACTCTATGTTATTATCATTATTACAGTCTTACTAGTAGTTCTGTATACAGTAGACCTCACTCCCTCCATGTTATTATCATTACTACAGTCTTAATAGTAGTTCTGTGAACAGTAGACCTCACCCCCTCCATGTTATTATCGTTACTACAGTCTTACTAGTAATTCTGTATACAGTAGACATCACTCCCTCTATGTTATTATCGTTACTACAGTCTTACTAGTAGTTCTGTGAACAGTAGACATCACTCCCTCTATGTTATTATCGTTACTACAGTCTTAATAGTAGTTCTGTGAACAGTAGACCTCCCTCCATGTTATTATCGTTACTACAGTCTTACTAGTAGTTCTGTGAACAGTAGACCTCACTCCCTCCATGTTATTATCGTTACTACAGTCTTACTAGTAGTTCTGTGAACAGTAGACCTCACTCCCTCCATGTTATTATCGTTACTACAGTCTTACTAGTAGTTCTGTGAACAGTAGACCTCACTCCCTCCATGTTATTATCGTTACTACAGTCTTACTAGTAGTTCTGTTAACAGTAGACCTCGCTCTCTCCATGCAGACATATGACCTCGACAGAGATTTAGCAAAATCTACGTGGAACCGACCCGTATCACACTGCATCGCACCTCACACGAACCGAATGTAACGGAAAATTCGAATGGATGCAACCACCACTGCACTCCTGCCAAGGAATGACGTGTTGCGGAGGCCAAAAAATAACAATGTTCAACGTGTTCGAGTTCGAGCTTCACTTGATACCGAATAATTACTTTATTTTATTGTGTGGTTAAATCAATTAGCATACATAGGGAATTAAATATAATAAAAAACAAAGAGCCCAATAATACCTTCCCCCCACCTTCCAGAAAAAAATCCAATCAAACCCAACTAGGTAGGGCGGTTTTTCAAAAAAATAACCTTAGTTTTTACGATCCACCTGCATTGCTTGGGGGTTGTTATAAAAATTATTATTATTATTATTTGCACCGCATCTTACTACCCGTTCGGGTTATACGCACTTACGCTAATGTGTAATGGTAGGGTGATTATGAGATGAAATGGAGGACCTACAGTTTAACGTGGAATCCGAACCAAGGTGGAGGCCTGTTATTCCACACATTCACAAGTTGTGATTGATACACGTCTTGTCAGAGGTGAAGGAAGGGTTTGGTAATCAGATAAATCTGTGCCGGGACCGAGGATTGAGCCTCACTTTAGCTACCCTTCGGATAAACACCTAAAATATTGCTCGAGGGTCGCCACGTTTTAATTAAAGGGAAAATGCAAGCCGTTAATAATTTAAATTAAGTGAATACAGGCATAACTTTTTTGTTGGTTTCATAGCTTATTTATTGGTAGCAGTAATTTAAAGTAATTATTAGCACGAATGCATGTCATAATGTCAACATCGTAAACAGATTGCTATAAAGTTTGGCATTACATTTTATTGACGTGTTAACTCAACTTTTCAAGATGGTGACTAACTAGAAAAAACTTTGCGTTGCATTCCACATGGTCTAAAAGAAGATATAACAAATAGACAGTTATTTTAGATCTGAATTATCCTTATTAAATGGTTAAATTCATAATTCTATTCAATCCACTGTTACTAGTGTTTACATATTTACTTGATGTTTGTAATAACTTAGTTTAATCTGATAAACATTTAAATAAGCAAGATTGTTCTAAAAACATTATTTTATTAATTCAATAGTACAACTGCAGTCTGCTAATGCATGTAATGACTCACCTTTAGTTGATTTGAATCTAAGTTAATAAATGCATAGAAGAGAAAGGTTTTTTTTAGCACCGTGTCTTACTACCCATTCGGATTACACGCTTATGTAATAGTTACGCTACCAAACCCTTCCTTCACCTCTGACAAGACATCTTGTGAATGTGTGTAATGCCAGGCCTCCACCGTGGTTCGGATTCCACGTTAAACTGTAGGTCCTTCATTTCATCTCACAATCACCCTACCATTACACATTAGCGTAAGTACGTATATTCCAAACGGGTAGTAAGACTCGGTGATGATAATAATAATCTTAACAATAACATTAAAGGAAGGCTATTATTCAATATCATGCAGGTTTTATATTCTTTAGATTCCATTTAAGGTAAAAATACTTTTTTTTTAATACCGGGACTATCTCTATTGGCTGGTTGCTACTTGCGTTCCGTATTACCCTTTTATGGACGGTGTGAGGTGCGCTAGCCAATGTTTTATGTCAAGCTATTCCTTGTAATTGGAGGGAAAAGGGAAAGGGGAGGGGGTGGAGGGGAAGTTATATCACACACAATTTCCAGGACAAATTTTATAATTATCTCAAACATCGTAGGAACCCCAGCAAATATTTTAAAATTATTAATTTAAATATTACAGAAACCTATTTTAACCATAATCTAAAATGTGTTAGAAAGGTCTCACGATTGTCTAACAGATGGCAGCACTGACTAAATTAAAATTAAGATGGGATTTTCCCTCTTTTCCCTTACAATTCAATTATTATTATTATTATTATCACCGCGTCTTACTACCCGTTCGGGTTATACGCACTTACGCTAACGTGTAATGGTAGGGTGATTGTGAGATGAAATGGAGGACCTACAGTTTAACGTGGAATCCGAACCACGGTGGAAGGCCTAGCATTCCACACATTCACAAGATGTCTTGTCAGAGGTGAAGGAAGGGTTTGTGTAATCAGATAAATCTCTGCCGGGACCGAGGATTGAACCCTGGACCCCAGCACAGAAGTCCGATACCTTACCCCTAGACCGCCAGGTCACTTTATCACTAAGAGAACATCGAAACACACTCAATTTATCTTGAAAGGTGACAGCTTATGCAGGGGCGGTCTCGTCCATTAGGAGAAGTTAGGTGGTCTCCCAGGCGCGCATAAGTCCACATTCCAACTTTTATTTTTACATTATGTTTTTGTTTGTTTGTTTTTTTGTATGGTATTTTAATTTTTGTAAACATCAATATGTACAAGCAACAGTACATAATAGGAAACATGTAGAACACAGAAAACACCAGCACCAAAGGGCTCTCGAATTTGAGCATTACTTAGAATAACAAAATAAAAAACATAAACGGTGGCATATGGCGCCCTGGCGGGCTGATAAGGTACACTCTCTAAGGATGAGGGCGGGAAAATATATATTAAAAAAAAACGCCTTATCGCTCGTGCTGAGTTCAGCTTGATCCTGAAAGAGAAAAACGACATTAAACTGGTCCAACCCAAAAGAGGAGTAGTGATATAAAAATAATAATGATAATAAAGAGAAGTTTATAAGAAACTGAAAGTTTGTGCAACCCCAAGCGAGCGAGCCATCGGGGTCGGTTGGAGTTTTAACATTCTGGCCCTATCATATAAGCTACGGCATGGGGAAACCTTTCAAGGTAAGCTTGAGTCCTTTGAAGCTAAACAAAGGATACTTTCTAGAAAGGTTTATATGCCTGCGGTCACATGTTTTATTCTTGTTCTTTTTTCCCCTCCTTTTAATCTTCTCTTAAATTGATATAATGCTATCGAAGCAGTGCATTGTAAACGTAACCTTGAGTTAATAAAGGTGTTTTCATTGTGAAAAAGTAACAGCCGTAATAAAAACTGACAGAATGGCCAAATATTACGTTGGACGGGCGTGGGGGTGGATAAGCGACATGATTGACTTCAGTGGCTCAACCGACGAGCGCGCCAGAGTAGTTACCGAGCTAACCGTAAGATGTCACTGCTAGCAGCGCCTCTTCTTACCAGCATTCTCACAGGTAATTTAATATATATAAATATATATATATATATATATACATACACGTGTGTGTATATATAATATATACACACGTGTGTATGTGCGCGCGTGCGCGTGCATTGTCAAATAGGTACCATTTAAGTAATAGCCGTGTTGTGTTAATGTGTAACTAGACGCGCGGGCACGTTTAATTTAAAATTGTACCATTTCGGCCCTATTCCAGAACGTAATTGAGGCATACATTACCCAAATGGTTATTTAACAGGTAGTGAAATAAATGTAATCATTGTATTTTGGCGTAAAGTGGTGGTTTACAGTCTGGGTTCCGCATAAATGCTTGTGTGGAGACGTAAAATTAAATTATTTATATTGCGTTGATTAGGTATATAATGTATTTGTTATATACTTAATCAACGCCGCTTACTTGCGAGTTAGGCAACATTTGGCTCAAAAAAACAACTCCGTTACTTAATCCACCCTCACCAGCTTTCTCCACACTTCCCTGTCCTTGCATACACCCTTCGCTTCCACAACACCAATACACCGAGTCATATGCTCTTTTATTCTTAAAATTATAATTTTTTTTCACACACTTGTCTATTATATTTAGGGCCAGTTTCATAGTCAGACTTAGTACGCCTCAAGTGCGGCGCTATACTAAGTACATGACGACACCTACCTAAACCAGAATGGAATGGGCCAGTTTCCAATGAGAGAATGGCCCATTCCATTCGAGTTTAGGTAGGTGTCGTCATGTACTTAGTATAGCGCCGCACTTGAGGCGTACTAAATTTGACTATGAAACTGGCCCTTAGCCACGTCTTAAATACCTTTCCTCATCCTTTTGATCCACACACTCTTCATATATTTGCTTCGTCACTCGATCCACACTCATCCTCCCAACACGCCTAAACACCCGCCTCGGTGGCGTAGTTAGCTAACGCGCTTGTCGTGTTGAGCTCGACTGCTGAGGACGGGGAGATCGAGGTTTGAATCTCGGTCGGATGAACTGGGGGTGGTTTTTCCTAAATGGCTTTCCACTCTCTCTCCACGCAAATGTGGGCTCACTTCATCTAATTCAACCTTCCCTATTCCTAATCCATTAACGTAATTAGTACTTAAAGTGTATAAAGCAAACGGGTAGTAAGACGCATTTCTAATTATTATTATTATTATTATTATTATTATTATTATTATTAACATGCCCAAACCAACGAAAAAGTTTCTTTCACACTGATCTATTAGATTCCCTTAAACAGCACCCATTCATTACTGACCTTTCCCACATACATTTATTATGTCTATGTATGTATCTCATTCCAAACGCATTTACCTTGCTTTTGTGTTTCTCCTGACAATATGTATAATTATATAATTATCATTTCAAAATTTAATATAAATTATTTAATTCATTATTTTAGGTGTATATTGTAGATTATTATAAATATATCGCACTATGCACCAACAACTTTAGTGGTATTAAGGTGAAGATAAATATTAAATAAAGTGGTCCGGGAACATAAAAGTTTGAATGCATAAGGTATAGTCTAAAGGATGAATTTATTGAATGTATGCTCTTAACATTAAAGTGAGGGGTTGAAAATATCTCCCTTAAACTCATTTAGTAAGAAAATTGACATATCGATATCGATGTAGTTAAAATATATCTGAGAGAAAAAAATATGTTTTCGAATTTATATACTTGGACCAAATTTGATTTTCGGGGATAGTGTGGGGTGTCTCTGAGGCTCTATAGCAACTTTAACTAATTTATACCGGTGACCTGGTGGTCTAGGGGTAAGGTGTCAGACCTCTGTGCTGGGGGTCTACGGTTCAATCCTCGGTCTCAGCACAGATTTATCTAATTACCAAACCTTCCCTCACATCTGACAATACGTTTATTAATCACAACTTGTGAATGTGGGGAATGCCAGGCCTCCACCGTGGTTCAGATCCCACGTTAAACTGTAGGTCCTCCATTTAATCTCACAATCACCCTACCATTACACATTAGCGTAAGTGCGTATAGCTCGAACGGGTAGTAAGACGCGGTGCTAATAATAATAATAATTAATAATAACGTATGGTACATAATGAAATATAAATGAGATATGGACATATGCATAAACATTTAAATGCTAAGGGAACAAATTGCTATGTTGTTTTTGGTGTGTTTTTTCAACACCGGATCACTACCCATTCGGTTTATTCGGTCAGGTACTAACTACGCTAGTAGTTTAAGGAATTATAAAGATTATATTTAGAGGAATTATGTCCGCATTTTCGTGGAGGGAGTGTGGAAAAATACTTTGGAAAAATCCCCTCCAGTACACCCGGCCAAGATTTGAACTTCAATCTCCCCAGTCATCACAGTCTAGTCTACTGTTAGAGTAGCGCCTTAGACCATGCGACCACCAAAGCGGATAGATAGTTGTTAATAAAGTACACTTGTAATTCTATTTTTTTTAATTTCCACTAATTACTAACTGAAAACAATTTTTGCTTCTTAGTTACAAACATCTTTGAAGCAATACGCATAATATATACCATTAGCCTTGATCCAGTTCAATGAAAATAAGGGCATTAAAATATTAAGATATAAAAAACATTATATTGCAGACAAAATCGAAAACAGTTGGTTTTTTATTATTATTTTATAGGTATTGACAGTATCTATCAAAGGTGACAGCTGCAGATTACATGATTTAACAGATGAATACGTGAAATTAGTTCTAATTTAGCTGTTTTATAACCGTTCTTATGGAAATATGGTTGTATATACAATGGCTATAATTAAATGTAGCTTTAATAAAGTAGGTATAAAACGGGCAATAATGTTTTTATAGAGGAACATTCTATTAGAAGTCGACACTGAAATGTGAGCAGTTAATGACAGGTGATAAAACATTGCGTTATTCAGAATATGTCAGTCAATTTCCTTTCTTACTTTGTTCGACAGAATCTTAGCGATACATTTTCAGTGTCGTGGAGTGTAGAAAACGCGAGAAAAAGCTAGTGTTTTCGTTCGCAATTTTGACAGCAAAACTTTTCTTATTCATAATAAATAAAATATTTCTCCAGTAGAAATATAGAGATTAATTTTCTTCACATTTTGATATCAACATTTGTTGAATATCTGTCAAGATTGTCCTGGAATTTAATGACAACTTTTTCTCTTCATTTAAAAAAATTTCTCATCTAATGCCGCTATGATCATATCAGATATTCAACAACTGTTGATATCATCATGTGAAGAAAATTAAATTCTTTATTTATACTGGAACAATTTTTAATTTATTTTGACCCAAAAAGAAGTTTTACGATAAAAACTACAAAAACATTGCCCTTTTCTCTCATCCACTACACCCTCACCTTAAAACTGTACCTGTGATATGTTCTCACATGTTACCAATACTACATAGGTTCTGCTACACGTGTGGATATATTTCCGTTGATATCTGGTTGAGTGGCTGCTAAGTGGTAATAACTTTATATACTAACTAGATAGCTGTTGCCCGCGGCTTTTCTCGCGTGGAAGTTGATTATATACAAATACGAAAATATACATATGTATTTACAGATTAATTTAAAATATTGCGTTACGTTGATGACCATAACTTGACCTCAGATCAAAAATAATGCAAGTCCGATACAAACTTTCACCCCCTTTTTTATCCCTTACTAAATAAAATTTCCAAAATTCCTGAAACACGTATTTATTTGTTTTACGTCAATAACCGAAATACAAAATTTTGTTTATGTAACTTTCAAAATGACGGACTTTCATACATATTATCATACATATTATCATCCCCTATTTTGACCCCTTTGGAGTGGAATTTTCTAAAATCCTTTCTTAGTGGGTGCCTACATAACAAAATGAATATACAGTCCGAATTTCATGCTTGTAGCCTTGATAGTTTGCGCTCGGCGATGATGAAATCAGTCAGTCAGTCAGTCAGGACATGTTATTTTATAAGTATAGATTATCTAACTATCAACACTCCACACCACTGGAAATAATTAATATGTGTGTACATACAAACACAAACATCACACCAACTTTCATCATTAATTAAACTTTAATTTGTTTTTGCATGTGTACAGTGCATACATATTTATTATTTATCTATCGAGTGTGGAAAGATTATGTTTGTTTTAACTTGACCAATAGGCATTTCGTCTGATAATCTGTATTCTTGTTCCTTGATACAACTCAGACCAATTTAAACGATTTTTGGCCGAGACATTTTTTGACACTAGCAAAACAACGTAGGTATACCCTATCTAAGATAGTAGAGGTGTTATCTAAGAAGAACCCGCTTCGATGGCGTAGTTAGCTAACGCGCTAGTCTTGTTGAGCTCAACTGCTGAGGACGGGAGATCGAGGTTCGAATCTCGGTCGGGTGAAACCCGGGGGTGGTTTTTCCTAAATGGTTTTCCACTCTCCTTCCACGCAAATGCGGGTTCACTTCCTATAATTCAACCTTCCTAATTCCTAATCCATCAGCGTAATTAGTACTTAAAGCTATAACCCGAACGGGTAGTAAAACGCAGTGCTAAATAATAATAATAATAAATAATAACTAAGAAACGCTACAGTGTATCCATTCGCCAAACCATATGATCTGTAAGACTATTATGTCTAGTTGTTACTTTTGGCAGTCAAAACTTTCAATAATAATAATAATAATAATAATTAGTTTTTAATAATTATGTTCTTTTTAACCGTCTTTACAGTATTGAAACAAGAACTTATGAAAATATTCGGTCGTTTGGATGGTTTTTTTTTTGTGGAAGTGCGTCTGTGATTTGATTTATTTAAAAAAGGTTTTTCAAACGAGAATTTTTTAAATGCTGCGTTATCTCGATAAATTAAGATGCCAAACTATTATAAACAAGGGCCGTTAATGACGTTTTTGGTTGTGTTCACGGCACGATATAAGTGTGAATATAACACTTTTTAACAAATTATTTAATCTAGTATAGTATTTCTTGTTGCCACAACAGCAAAACAAAAACAATAGTTTTATTAATATTTTTTGTTCCTTCAGTGAGATACGAAAACGCCAATTATACAGTAATCCTTAAGAAAGTAAAACTTATTATTAGAATCGTTCGATTACACTTTTTATGGATAATATAGAATAGCAGCAAATAATTAATATTTCCATATAGGTTTACATTAGTCACATTGAGCCAATGTTTGGAATAAAGAACCTTCTTCTAGCTGTCAATTACCTACACTCCTACGGTAGATGGAATATAGATGTTTTTTTTAGATCTGGTTATTTGTTTCAGGATGGTGTCAACTCAAACATAGTTTGTCTGTTTGATCAATGATAACTTACTAAATGCGTAAACAAATTTAAACAAAATTTTGCAGGGGAATTATTTGAACCTAAGCCTAGCGATGTATGTAAATAGTTTTTAAACCTTAATTGTCCATTTCAAAATGGTGGTCATTCAAAAGGTATTTTGTTTAGTTGCTCATCATAAGTGATTTTAATTTTAAATTGTAAAGCATTCAATTGAGTAGCTATGGAATATTAGTTTAAATTTTTACTTATATTGAAATATTGACATCTTAAACAGCGTAAAAAATGATTATTATCTTTGAATATACTGTAATCTATACTTATAAAATAACATGTCCTGATTGATTGATTGATTGATTGATTGATTGATGACTGACTGACTGACTGACTGATTCATCATCGCCGAGCGCAAACTATCAAGGCTACAAGCATGAAATTCGGACTGTATATTCATTTTGTTATGTAGGCACCCACTAAGAAAGGATTTTAGAAAATTCCACCCCAAAGAGGGTCAAAATAGGGGATGATAATATGTATGATAATATGTATGAAAGTCCGTCATTTTGAAAGTTACATAAACAAAATTTTGTATTTCGGTTATTGACGTAAAACAAATAAATACGTGTTTTAGGAATTTTGGAAATTTTATTTAATAAGGGATGAAAAAAGGGGGTGAAAGTTTGTATCGGACTTGCATTATTTTTGATCTGAGGTCAAGTTATGGTCATCAACGTAACGTAATATTTTAAATTAATCTGTAAATACATATGTATATTTTCGTATTTGTATATAATCAACTTCCACGCGAGCAAAGCCGCGGGCAACAGCTATCTAGTGTTAAATATAGTATTAATTATTTTTCTGTTTGTCTTGATCCCCAAGGAAGAAATATCAACTTTAACCCCAATGATAAATTATTATTCTTGGAGATATTTCAACTTGAAATTCCAAGAGAAATCTTAAGACTGTACTAACAACAATAACATGGAGGGATCGAGGTCTACTGTTCACAGAACTACTAGAAATATCTAATGTTCACAGAACTAGAATCATAGACCTATATAATTTTAATGAGTTACAAATTAATCGGTGACCTGACGGTCGAGGGGTAAGGTGTCAGACTTCTGTGCTGGGGGTCCAGGTTTCAATCCTTGGTCCCAACACACATTTATCTGATTGCCAAACCCTTCCTTCATCTCTGACAAGACGTGTATTATTCACAACTTGTGAATGTGTGGAATGGCCAGGCTTACACTGTGGTTCGGATTCCACGTTAAACTCTAGGTCCTCTATTTCATCTCACACTCACCCTACCATTACACATTAGCGTAAGTGCGTATAACTCTAACGGGTAGTAAGACGCGGTGCTATAATAATAATAATATTATTATTATTGTTATAAAAATTATTATTATTATAATTATAATTATAATTATTATTATTAATAAATAAAAGTGTGGAGTGATAATTTGAAACGCACCAGATAATTTCCCTTTACGTGATCGTGAGTCTAGATCTGGTGTGTTATGGCGAACTGGGGTGTTTCTCCGCGAGTCCTCCGTGGCGTGCTGAACTTCGACCTGTGCCCTTACCTCAGACGATTGAAGAAATCGGAACGAGGTTCTACCAGTACTCGAGGTAGGTGTTGTTTTTTTTAATTATCGCCTTATCATATTGAGAAATTATTGTGATCGTGAACATTTATTCACCTTAAGATTATGTTGAATCTTAATAAATTAATTTAGCACCACAGCCTACTACCCATTCAGTCTATACGTTTAAGTATTAATTACTCTAATGGGTTAGGAATAGGAAAGGTTGAATTTTAGAGGAAGTGAGCCCGCAATTTAGTGGATGGAGAGTGGAAAACCATTTAGGGAAAACCAATCCCGGTTCACCCGACCGAGATTCGAACCTCGATCCCCCCGTCCTCGGCAGTATAGCTCAACACGAAACCAGCGCGTTAACTAATTACGCCACCGAGACGGGTATGATGAATCTTGACCTTTTATATGAGCACCCGTAAACAAAATTAAGTAGGTCTTACATTTCTATTTTTCTTTACGTTTGTCCCTTAGGCTACAGATTAAAGAGTGTGATGAATTTTGTTCGAAATTAATATCAATCATATATCAGGGTGTTTTTAAAAATATTTTCTATGCCTCAACTTTACTGAAGTTTCCTAATGACATATTAAAATTTGTAGTAAAAAAAAAAAACAGCTCCAGAAAAATAAGCCCACCGATTCGAATTGGTAATAACTATTTTCCATTTTATCCTTATAAAAATTGAATTTGATATATTATTAAGTGTATTAAATATTCAACTCTAAACCAACATATCATATAACATAAGACTTACAAACTAATTTAATTCTAAGTCAGACACAACCCCAAGTCCCCAAGTCATTCACCAATCGACGTACAAGAGAAAACGACATCTTAATGAGTGAAGAATTACCCTGGCCACGGAACAAATCCCGGATAGCTCAGTGGTTAGAGCATTGGCATACTAAGCAAAGGTTCCGGGTTTATTCCCGTGACCAGGTGTAATTTTTCAATTTAATAATATGTTATCTAGATGGAGTAATCCTCACTAAGAAGCATAAATAATAACTTTGGCTAATTGATTCATTAATTTATTTATTTTCTTTTAAGTTTCTTCCAAACAAGGAATTCAATCCACGACCCTTTATAAACTTAAAGCTTAAAAACTGAAACTTAACTAAATTTTTTTTAAATAACACACTAAAACACGTGTTTTATTTAAATGGTATAGTTTGTCTGTACGTTATTAATTCCAAAATAACTTAAACTAAACAAACCTAACCTTCCATGTGGGTACCAAGTGACAATAACCTACCATGTGTCTACCAAGTGACAACTATGTTAATTTGAACCAAGTCACTCTACTTCCCAAAGTAGTTTGCTTGTCTCCATCTAGTGAATATCTACTTTTCAATTAAGGTGTTAATTTTTAGGTTACTGATCGTATAATTGCTTAGGCCCCACCTGTATATACCTTGTGAATCTTAGTGGTTTACCAAATGTGTGTGTGTGACTTAATGTATGTCAATGGAATTTGAGAACCCATCCCTTAATTAATGACTTGAAAATCTAATTATTTTAATTCATATTTCAGGCAACACACTCGTAGGAAATACTTAACAACCTGGCCCAACATCTCGTTGCAAGGTCAGGATTTCGATGCCAACAAAACCACTTTCTTCATCACCCACGGTTTCGCTAACACCGGAAACGCCACTTGGATACGAAAACTTAGGAATGCAATTCTAGAAAATGTAAGCATCAACTTTTTTTTCTTCCACTATGTTTATATCCAGGTGCTTGGGATTTCTCGATCATTAGAATCTTGAGCTTCCCAATATTTGTGAGCTCTGTAATCATCAAGGAGATAAAGAAAAATATATTATTTATAGGCAATGATAAATAGACCCGTGCGGATTATCAAAGTAGCTCTTACATTCGCAAGACTTCAATCTGTATTCGACACACGTGAACTTTACCAGAAGTAGGTGACCTGGTGGTCTAGGGGTAAGGTGTCGGACTTCTGTGCTGGGGTCTGGGGTTCAATCCTCGGTCCCGGCACAGATTTATTTGATTACCAAACTGGAATCCCAGGCCTCCACCATAGTTTGGATTCCACGTTAAACTGTAGGTCCTCCATTTCATCTCACATCACCCTACCATTACACATTAGCGTAAATGCGTACAACCCGAACGGGTAGTAAGACGCGGCGCTATTAATAATAATAATTTACCAGAAGTAATCTTACAAAATAACCATAAGCACAGAAACAGGTTACTTAAAAAGGATAATTTAAATGTGGTATTTTTTCATTTAATGGTTAAATCGATTAGGTTTATTTTTAATTATTGCGTTTTACCACCTGTTCAGGTTATACGAATATATAATAATATGTTATAATGGGGTAAAATGAAGACATAAGTATTTTGAAGGCAATCTACCAGCATTTGCGTGGAAGGAGAGTGGGAAACCAATTAGAAAAAAAACACCCTTAGTAGAACCGATCAGGTTTCGAAACCCTTATCTCCCCATCATCAGCAGGACAGTCTAACACAAGTAACGCCTTAGACTATTCGGACACTGAAACCGATGAGGGGGGGTTAGAGGAAATGCACCCGCATTATGGTGAAGATAGGAAAGAAGGAATCAATAAGCCACGTGTAGAAAAACCACCACACCGAGACCCTCTCCCGTTAACGTGTCTGCTCACTGAACTTCGAGTCCTGGGTTTGATTTCTGATATGGCCGAAAAAATTATAATTTGTGAAATGAGAATTTCGCCTTTCACAGTGATAAATTAAACGGCCCAGGGCTAGGTGTCGTGTCTGTTCTAGATTTAAGCTAGTTTATAAGTCTTGAGCTGTTGTAATCAGTTGGTTTAGAAAGTGTACACTAAACACCTTAATACCTCATAAGCGTGACAACCTCCATATTTCAAGCAACTTATATTACATAAGGCCTACAATGTTCATAGTAAAAGCCTGTTATACCGGGATCACGATCAACTTACGTTAACTTAACTTAAGGTTCACTTAACTCAAGAAAACAAGTGTGTGATCACAATTCACGTAACTTAACTTACCAACTCTAGCCAAACATCCGCATTCTCGAGTATCATCTGTGATTTGTACCATTTGTAAAGTGATGATCTGTGAATATTTACTATTTCATATCGATATAATAAATATTTTATCACTAAAATTTTTGATAAATTTATCTTTCCTATTTTAGTTTAATGGTTTTGTTTCAATGTCTGATCACAAGAACTGAATCTAAAGAGTAGATATTGGTCATTTGGACAAATTAATTATTTAAATAGCCTTCTAGGCGTCACTTGCATAATGATTGGCTGGCTATATCACGTGGGGATCTTTGTACGTCAAGTTACTATACGCCACTCAAGGTGAACGGAACGCTAAGTTCATCGTGAACCCGGCATTAGAAGAAAAAAAACCTTCTGTTTTTGCTGTAAACGTTGATAACATTTCACTATATTATTAGTGTTAATTTATAGGTATTGATAATATTATATATTTAAAGTGACGTATGAATACGTGAAAGTTATTTTTATTTTACCACCACCGTTCGTGTTATACGCCTATGTAGGCCTACTAAATACCAGAGGGACGGGAGAGTGGAAAACAATACACCCAACTGGGATTTGAACCCCGATATCCCCGTCATCAGCAGTTTAGTATGTGGCGATAATGACGCCTAAGACCATCAGACCACCAAAGGGGGCTGCGTGAAAGTAGATCCAGTAACTTTTCCAGGCCTGCTTTGTTGACCTGATGGTATATTCTAAGAGGCGTTCTTGCATTAGCCTCGACTCCAATGAAGGGGAGATCGGCGTTCAAATCCCGGTCGAGTGTACTGAGAGTCTTAAGGGGTTTTCCTCTCTCCGTCTACGCAAAAGTGTTTACACTAAGATTAACAACTTTTTATTAGCAGATAGGCCATCTTATAAAAATAGACTGTGGTGACTATCTTGTTCATCCAGTCGAACTATGTCTTGGTAGTGGCGTGTGATGACTATTGTTTCATTCCAGGTCGCTCAATGTCTTGATAGCGCACTGTGATGATCTATTGTTTCATTCCAGGTCGACATCAATGTCTTATAGTGGCACTGTGATGATTTATTGTTTCATTCCAGGTCGACATCATGTCTTGATAGTGGCACTGTGATGACTCTATTGTTTCATTTCAGGTCGACATCAATGTCTTGATAGTGGCACTGTGATGACTATTGTTTCATTTCAGTCGACATCAATGTCTTCATAGTGGCACTGTGATGACTCTATTGTTTCATTTCAGGTCGACATCATTGTCTTCATAGTGGCACTGTGATGACTCTATTGTTTCATTTCAGGTCGACATCAATGTCTTGATAGCGGCACTGTGATGACTCTATTGTTTCATTCAGGTCGACATCAATGTCTTGATAGTGGCACTGTGATGACTCTATTGTTTCATTCCAGGTCGACATCATGTCTTCATAGTGGCACTGTGATGACTCTTGTTCATTTCAGGTCAAACATCATGTCTTCATAGTGGCACTGTGATGTCTCTATTGTTTCATTTCAGGTCGACATCAATGTCTTCATAGTGGCACTGTGATGACTCTATTGTTTCATTCAGGTCGACATCATGTCTTCATAGCGGCACTGTGATGACTCTATTGTTTCATTCCAGGTCGACATCAATGTCTTCATAGTGGACTGTAATGACTCTATTGTTTCATTTCAGGTCGACATCAATGTCTTCATAGTGGCACTGTGATGTCTCTATTGTTTCATTTCAGGTCGACATCAATGTCTTCATAGTGGCACTGTGATGACTCTATTGTTTCATTCCAGGTCGACATCATGTCTTCATAGTGGCACTGTGATGACTCTATTGTTTCATTTCAGGTCGACATCAATGTCTTCATAGTGGCACTGTGATGTACTCTATTGTTTCATTTCAGGTCGACATCAATGTCTTCATAGTGGCACTGTGATGACTCTTGTTTCATTCCAGGTCGACATCATATGTCTTCATAGTGGCACTGTGATGCTCTATTGTTTCATTTCAGGTCGACATCATTTGTCTTCATAGTGGCACTGTGATGACTCTATTGTTTCATTCCAGGTCGACATCAATGTCTTCATAGCGGCACTGTGATGACTCTATTGTTTCATTCCAGTCGACATCAATGTCTTCATAGTGGCACTGTGATGACTCTATTGTTTCATTTCAGGTCGACATCAATGTCTTCATAGTGGCACTGTGATGTCTCTATTGTTTCATTCCAGGTCGACATCAATGTCTTCATAGTGGCACTGTGATGACTCTATTGTTTCATTCCAGGTCGACGGCAATGTGTTCGTCGTGGACTGGGGCAAAGGGGCCAAGGACGTCAACTACTGCCAGGCGGCTGCCAACATTAGGGTGGTCGGGGCGGAGATGGCCAGGTTGGAATGGATCACCTTTTTAGGGAAGGGAATAATTTTTCATCAATGGAAATAGTTCACAGTGGATTGATTCAGTTCACTGAAATTATTAATTAGTTATATAAATCATTAGTTTAGTCGTTTGCGAATTACATTTCGTGATGTTACAACTTGTAGTTCAGTCTTTCATGAACTAAATCCTCAGAAATTCAGTCCTCCACCAGTTCTAGATCTACACCCATGTCAGTGATATTATTATACAGTTATAAATATTCTTTGAATTGAAAAATGACACCTATATACAGGAATAAAACCCGGGAACTTTCGATTCCCGTGTCCAGGTGTCATTTTTCAATATAAAGAATATGATGATTAGATGTGGTTATGACCGTAACTAAGAACTATAATAGCTTGGCTATTTAATCCATAACTATAAATATTGTCACAATGTTACCTATTGCTTGGAGCTGTCAGATAATGGAGAGGGGTAGGGGGGGAGGGTTAGGTAGCTTTTCTCAAAAAGGGAAATGTCAGACAGTGAAAGGCCTTTTCGACCCACAAAACCTGACATAATAACTCATTGGAAGATCTCGGCTCTTTTTGTCCAAGAGGACGGGATTCGAATCTCAGACGAGTGTACATTGAAGGATGGTTTCCCATATGACGAATTTCACTTTGATATCACCATCCTTTCTCCACGAGAACGCGGGTACATTTCTTCTAAGACACTCTAAAATGTCCTAACCCTCTTTAAATAAAGTGTTTGTTTTTTCTGATATCTACATTAATACCATCAGTAAAGTTTAAAGGGTAGGAATGAATAAGGTATTTTAGAGCAAGTTCGTCCGCATTAGTGTGGAGAGAGGATGAGAAAATGCCACTTTGTGAGAAAAAATATCTCTAGTGCAATCAACCCAGACTAGAACCTTGATCACTCCCTGTCACTGACGATCCAGTATATTGTGAGACTGACGCCTTGTACCACACTACCACCCAGTGAGGCTAGGCAGGAAGATAGGAGAGCAGGACAAGTGCACAAACAATCTGCACCAGCATTACCTTGAAACAAACCAGGCTCCCTCTAGTTTGGCGGTAGATTAAAGGTACTTGAATGAAAAAGTAGCAGCTCCAATTTAGAAAACTGAAGTTAATGGCTGGAAGTTCGTTGTGCCTACCACATGATACCCTTTATCCTCAAAAGTTGACCATATCTTCTCCAACAGATGGTGGCCGCTTGGTTGAAATGGATCGATTGTGGGCTGACACTATTGCGTTTCTTAAAAGATATATATTTTTTATTTTTATTTACTCGCTTCGGTGGACACCTGGTCTAAGGCCTCACTATTGCAATAGTCTAAACTGCCTATGATAGGGATATTGTGGTTCGAAGCCCGGTCGGGTGTACAGAGCGTGGTTTTCACTAAATGGTTTTCCACTCTTAATTTAGGAAAATGCGTCTACAATTTCTCTAAATTTAACCTTACTCATCCCGAACACATCAGTTTGGTTAGTAGGTCTACGTATGGGTATAGTTTGAACGGGTACTACTTATTTAGCACCGCGTCTTACTACTCATTTGGGTTAGACGATTAAGTAGTCTACTAATTACGCTAATGGGTTAGGAACTGGGAAGATTAAATACAGAGGAATTTAACCCGCATTTGCGTGAAGGGAGTGTGGAAAATCATTTAAGAAAGACCCCCCCCCCCCCTAGTTCACCTGAGCGAGATACGAACCTCGATATCCCCGTCTTCGGCATTCTAGATCAATACGAAACTAACGCGTTAGCTAACTAAGCCACCGAGGCGGGTAACGGGTAATAAAACGTGTGCTTAAATTATGTTTGTTTGTTCTCTCTAGATTTGGGAAGTACTTGATCGACTATCATGGAGGGAACCCCTCCAAGTTCCATTTGGTTTGTCACAGTATCGGGAGTCACGCTTGCAGCTACATGGCCAAAAATATCAGCAGGATAGGACGAATCACAGGTGAAACCGTCTGGACTATTTGTTTTGTAGCAGCTCAAAGTTTATTATACGTGGACCTATACTTGTATGATCTTGTTTTATTCGAACACAATTATGTGTCAGTTGAATTATTCATTTTTATTAATTTAAACAGTTTAGCTAATGTTGGCGACAAGATAAAATATTAAACTTGCAGGAAAATGGGTGGAGGGGGGGGGCGGGAGGAGGGGGTGAAGTCAAATCACACACAATTTCAAGGACAACTTTAAAATCTCAGAACTCGTAAGGAGCTTAACAAATAATTTTTTAAAAATAGACAGAGAACTCTATTAACAATAATTAAAAGTGCCTTATAAAGATATCATGATTGTATAACAGATGGCAGCACTAACTAAATTTAAGTTCAAATTTGACTTTCCCCCTTTCCCCCTGTATTTTAAAATACACAATATTATATTATGTTTTACGAACCCGAATCTTCAGTCCACGTATCTGTACCTCTAATATCGAATCTAAATCGAAACTTAAAAAAACTTTCTATCGTAAGAGGACTTACAAACCTCAAGTCCAATTTAAAAAACTCAATATTTTTCTTTATACTTTCTCACAACCCCTCGGAGAGGGAAAGTATTGTGAGAGTAATATACACTTTAATTCGAGATTTTGATGCATATCGGCATTTAATGACCCCTTAGAGCCAAACAAGTTTTTTTTTTACATTTCTGTCTTTCTTCTGTTACTGGACCTAAAACCAAAACTATTTTACTGATTGGGCAAAAACTTGATATATAGGGTTTTAATGAGGTTCCTCAGAGAATTTTAAAATGAGTTATATATTAACAGCAAAAATTAAGGATTGTTTACTTAAAGGTGAAAAGAGAAAAGTATTGATAAACCCAAAATCTGCTTTAACAATTTTAGTTAAATTTCGTATCTAGGAATTTTTTTGATATTACAAACAAACTGGAAATCTTCATTGTCCCATGAAAATTACTTTGAGGTTACTCATTTTACATAAGCGGAAATTTCCAATTTTGTTTAAGATAATAAATAACTTATCGTCGCAAAGTTTTAATACTAGTAAAAATTTAAAAGCCTTTATTTGAAAATTTTTTTTTTATTAAATCAACAGTTTCAAATATCTTATCAAATAACTTGTGTTTTTAAATTGAGTTCTGATAAATTTATGTTAATGCTCTTTAGTGAACAAAGATGTTACTTTTTTCTCAACATCTGATAGTTCGTGTTGTTTAAGTAGTTCTCACTCAGCACACTGTCCTTGAAGATCAATGAAAACAATCCCTGGGAAGAGACTGATAGTTTGTGTTGTTTAGGTAGTTCTAACTCAGCACAATGTCCCTGAAGATCCATGAAAACTATCCCTGGGAACAGACTGATAGTTCATGTTATTTAAGTAGTTCTCACTCAGCACACTGTCCCTGAAGATCCATGAAAACAATCCCTGGGAAGAGACTGATAGTTCGTGTTGTTTAGGTAGTTCTAACTCAGCACACTGTCCTTGAAGATCAATGAAAACAATCCCTGGGAACAGACTGATAGTTTGTGTTGTTTAGGTAGTTCTAACTCAGCACAATGTCCCTGAAGATCCATGAAAACTATCCCTGGGAACAGACTGATAGTTCATGTTATTTAAGTAGTTCTCACTCAGCACACTGTCCCTGAAGATCCATGAAAACAATCCCTGGGAAGAGACTGATAGTTCGTGTTGTTTAGGTAGTTCTAACTCAGCACAATGTCCCTGAAGATCCATGAAAACTATCCCTGGGAACAGACTGATAGTTCGTGTTGTTTAAGTAGTTCTCACTCAGCACACTGTCCTTGAAGATCAATGAAAACAATCCCTGGGAACAGACTGATAGTTTGTGTTGTTTAGGTAGTTCTAACTCAGCACAATGTCCCTGAAGATCCATGAAAACTATCCCTGGGAACAGACTGATAGTTCGTGTTGTTTAAGTAGTTCTCACTCAGCACACTGTCCTTGAAGATCAATGAAAACAATCCCTGGGAAGAGACTGATAGTTTGTGTTGTTTAGGTAGTTCTAACTCAGCACAATGTCCCTGAAGATCCATGAAAACTATCCCTGGGAACAGACTGATAGTTCATGTTATTTAAGTAGTTCTCACTCAGCACACTGTCCCTGAAGATCCACGAAAACCTCCCTGGGAAGAGGCTGATAGTTCATGTTATTTAAGTAGTTCTCACTCAGCACACTGTCCCTGAAGATCCACGAAAACCTCCCTGGGAAGAGGCTGATAGTTTGTGTTTTCTGTTGTCAGCCCTGGACCCAGCTCAACCTCTGTTTTCTGGACAGAATCGTTTGGTACGACTGGATAAAAGAGACGCCGACTTCATAGACGTCGTTCACACCGACGCTAAGCCTTTCCTGCCCTACATGGGGTTCGGTGCGATGGAACCCATAGGTGAGGGGGCGTCAATTATAGTCAGTATAGTCACCCTTAGACGACATGCAGGAAAGGCTCTTGGTGCTGTCACCAGGGTTGATTACACTCAACAGGACTGTACCGTGAGAAAGTAAATTCTTACTTCACTCACTGTCCCATTCGGACAACCACACATACACAATAATGTTGTAAGCTGATATTTGGATCAGCTTTAGATTTCAAGATTGATATTGAGTTGAAGGATACCATTTACTGTTACACTGTCACAGTCCTGTCAAGCTGAGCTAGCCTTGTAAACAACCCACGAGCAGCCCCAAAGTCGTGTTAGACTGTTATGCTGATGATGGGGAGATTGGCGTTAGAATCTCGGTCAGGTTTACTGAGGATGTATTTTTCCTAAATGATTTTCCACTCTCGTTCCAAGCAAATGTGGGTGGATAACCTCTAAATTATATATATATATATATATATATATATATTGTCTACTCTAGTTTTTTTTGAAGCCTCTTCCAATTTTAATTAAGTCTCTGATGTTCTTTGGTTCAACACCCAGCGAGAGACTAAAACTTATGTGTTTAGATTAAATTTGTTTTTATATGCAAAGTAATGTAAATAACTAATTCGTCTTTGTTATTTATTTAAATCAATAATAATATTAAGATAAAACAGCAAATAACATATGTAATTAGCTTATTTAACCTCCCTCCTTAGGCAAGGATATTAAACATGTATATTCTGGTTTTTTCAGTGACGAGAAGGTTTGGGCTCAAATCCCGGGTGGGTGTTTTTATACCCAAAGGGTTTCTCCACTTTACCTACACACAAATTCGAGTGAATGTCTTTTAAATTTTATCTTCCTCATCCCTAATCCCTTAGGGTAGTTAAATAAAGAAAATCCTTTATGGATAGTATAAAGTGGTGTAAAGTAAAAACCAAGGGATATTTTTATGTTTCAGTAAGCATTATAATAAAACAATGAATTTTTTTATTTTTAAAACATTGTTAGGTGATAGATGTATTTAAATGAAGTTTTAGATTTAAATTATTGAGTTTAAAAAAGCTTATCTGCTATAGCCCCCATTAATTTAAAAAAATTGTTAGGCCTTGATCTCCACTATAATAATTACCAGTTCTTCTGTCAAGTCAAAAATATCTCAAAACCCAGAAAACCCAGAAGACCTAGGAAGCCAACAATTTGTATGGCAACCAAAGATTCCCATGAGGGTCCCCAGGAGGATTTACAAAAAACACAAAATCAAAAAATCTCGAAGCCCAGAAGACTAAGGAAGCTTTAACTGTTAAGGCAGTTAGACCCTAACCAAAAAGAATCCAAAAGTACCCAAGAGTGTGCAGGAATAGGTGGTGGCCAAAGATTTACATGTCGGGTAAGGGAGGGATAAGGGCCCCATTTTTTTTCTCAAAAAATTTAATGTTGAAAAAATATCAAAGGCCAGAAGAAGGAATATGAAATTTTGCAAGCTGGTAGTACCTAACAAAAAAAGGTGCAGTAATAATTGGTAAACGAAAATTCACATGCAGGGACTCAAAGAACTAAAAAATAAAATTTTGCAAAAATGTTGTTTGTAATGAAGTATTTAATCAAGGAACAGTTTTAAACTTCCATTGGAGTAAATATTTATTTACTGTCGAGTCTTTAATTTAAATGCACTTGCTTTATTTTGAGGGTCACTTTAAAAAATTAATCCAATTCGCAATCATTGTCCATAAAATGTGAATGGTATACATTACACTACTAGAAATGAAGCGGTTGATTTTTAAACGGCTATTATACAGGGATAAATATAACAAGTCGTGAAGCTAGTTGAATAAACTAATTAATCTTTCACCCACATCGGTGGCCGCGTGGTCTAACGCAACATTCTATTCTTAGAGTGAATTATTGGTGATTTAGATAGGTGTTTGATTTCCGATGCGATATACCGAAAGTTCCCTTAATGGTTTCCCACTCTATCTCCCCGCTAAATTTATACCTTTCTCATTTCTGCCCCATTAGCGTAATTAATAACTGCGTATATGGAATGCCAGGCCACCACCGTGGTTCGGATTCCACGTTAAACTGTAGGTCCTTCATTTCATCTCACAATCACCCTACCATTACACATTAGCGTAAGTGCGTATAACCCGAACGGGTAGTAAGACGCGGTGCTAATAATAATAATAATAATAATAATAATAATAATAATAATAATAATAACCGCGTATAACCCAAACGGCTACAAAGAGGCAGTGTCATATATATATATATATGATCTGTTTGTTAACAATGTGTTGGTAATTCTTTATTCAACTTTAGAAATTAGGTATATTCTACTTTAGAAATCAAGTCCTTTCTCTGAAATGTGTCTTGTGGTTTTACAGGTCATGTAGATTTCTACATGAATGGCGGCTCCAATCAACCGGGTTGTCCACCTGTACCAACAGCTTTGAACATTACTTCAATTAAAGATCTGTCGCACATCAAAGTTGAAGGTAAAATAAAAACATAACATTTTGTTGGAAAGAAATGTTTATTTTCCAGGTATTTATACAACTTTTAAACCATCATATTCAGTGTGTACAGTCCTATTTTCATATGAAGGACCTTGTCTGATGACTAGACAAGTTACTAGTTCTACGTGTTCAACTGTCAGGTCATGTTATCTGCAGATGACACTTTTTTATTCAACTAGTTGATTTACTACAAACCCACCATTTATTTTCACACATAAATTTCAGTCCGGATAAATGAGGGTCGAATGTATGAGGTTCCACTGTAAAAAAAAAAGTATCCAAAGTATGATAATATTTTTGTTTTCCTCAGCGATACAGAACCATGTCATGTGCGAGCAAGGGAGAGCCTACAAGTATTTTATAGCCGCCCTTCATCACCCGAAATGTGTATTCTGGGGCCACAAAGCAGACTTCAAGACGCTCTCTTTAGGGTAAATACCATACAGTTAATTCACAAATGGATGTTTTACCTCAAGGACAGTTATAATGTTGGAATAAGACACACTTTAATTGATGGGTTGGTCTCTTATTCTATTATTGATTGACCCTAAGCTGAGAGACCTGATGTAAACAAAACCACGCGGAAGTCTATGCTCTGATTTGCTGCTGAACGGACTTCAATGGTATCTCTTCACTAAATAGTCCCTCCCTTATTTTGTATTAAACTTGTTTTAAAATAACATAAGATTATTATAACTAAGATATTCCCTTCATTTGATTTATAAATGATACTTTGAGCTTTGCAAGCTCTATTTGAATACCAACAAACTCCTGACTCGGCGTTGAGGGAACCCATGGTACTGTTCTCATCATAAGTTAACGTCAAATCAGCAACGGTCAGTCGATAGTTTATCCGGCAGTGTTTTAAGTCATGGTTGTGAGTGTTGATACAATCATATAAACACACAATACAGTTGCTTAGTGTGGCACTTGACTATTAGGTCGCACGGATAGTGAGGCCGACTCTGATTTGAGAGACTAAGAATTATTATTATTATTATTAGCACCGCGTCTTACTACCCGTTCGGGTTATACGCACTTACGCTAATGTGTAATGGTAGGGTGATTGTGAGATGAAATGAAGGACCTACAGTTTAACGTGGAATCCGAACCACGGTGGTGGCCTGGCATTCCATACATTCACAAGATATCTTGTCAGAGGTGTAGGAAGGGTTTGGAAATCAGATAAATCTGTGCCGGGACCGAGGATTGAACCCCGGCCACCAGCACAGAAGTCTGACACCTTACCCCTAGACCACCAGGTCACCTTTAATTAGAATTAATTCACCCCCACCCCCACTAGGAATTTCCCAACTACAATGCAAACGAACTTTGGGGAAAATCTTTAAAATACACACTTCTCATCCTATTGATTTATAATCAGCTCTGGCACATTATAAATACTACAATGAGATCGATTCACTGTTTCAGGATGCTGAGTGGTGGACTAAATGAGGCTTACACCCTAAAGAAGGGTGACTGCAACCTTAACTCGTGTACCCCTATAGGGCTGATCACCCCCTACTATCCTGCCAGGGGGGTGTTTGTCGTAAATACCAAGGGCAACAAACCCTATTGTGGTGAGAAAATACATAAACAATATTATGAAATATAAGGCTCAGTATTTATTTTAGAACTTAAACTAAGATAACAGAGCTAAGCATTTATTTTAAAACTAACATTACATCACAATAAATTAGACTCAACATTTATTATAAAACTAACAATAATATATCATCATAGATTAAGCGCAACATTTATTTTAGAACTAACACTATAATAGCATCATAGATTAGGTTCAACATTTATTTTCAAGCCAACATTAATATATCATCCATAAAAATTTAGGCTCAAAGTTTATTTTATAGCTAACACTACAATATTCCCATATATTAGGTCAATATTTCTTTTAAAACTAGCGCTATAATACCACAATAGATTAAAATCGACATTTATCTAATGGATAACATAATAATAACAAACTTAATTGATTTTGTTTTATATAAATATAGCACCAATAACATAATACCCTTTTTTAATATTTCACTATTTTATTTCAGAACTAACATTATCAAATAATAAAATATTGGGTTTATTGTATATATTTCAATGAAGCTCATATTTCTGAAAGGTGGTTGTGCCTCTAAATATTGGGGTAGTTATGTGTTTAAAATATATATACTTATGTATCCAAAATCTTACAACTCGCTAACTTAGATAAGAGCCATGGATAGTTTCCTTCAGTTAAACTATTAACTACCAGCGTCGATGATCGAATGGCTTAAAGCGTCACTATCGTAATAGAATGGACTGCTGGTGACGGAGAGACCAGGGGTAGAATCCTGGTTGTATGTACTGAGACCCGCCTCGGTGGCGTAGTTGGCTAACGCGCTTATCGTGTTTCGCTTGACTGCTGAGGACCGGGAGATCGAGTTTCGAATCTCTGTCGGGTGAACTAGGGGTGGTTTTTCCTAAATGGTTTTCCACTCTCCCTCCACGCAAATGCGGGTTCACTTCCTCTAATTAAACCTTCCTAATCTATTAGCGTAGTTAGTACTTAAAGCGTATAATCCGAACGGGTAGTAAGACGCGGTGCTAAATAATTATTATTATTTACTTAGGCTGTTTTTTTTGTTTTGTTTTCAAAGAGATTTTACACTATTTTTCACACAAACGTGTCTACATCAGTCGCTCCTCGTGACCAAAATTCTTATGCAAGCTAGGAAAAGGTTTTTGAGGGCTTTGCTCCCCTGAGCTTAATATTAATAATTTTTTTAATATTACATGCTTCAATAAACTATTTGGAGGTGTTTTTTATGATAATTTTTATAAGATAATTGTGGCTTTGGGTGTGATTTACAAAGGCACACTAGAATCTTTATAGCTCATGTTGAAGAGGATTCGGTTGTAAAGGGGGGGGGGGGGGGGAAGTGAATACATCTTGCTACCCTTTCTTTTAACAGGTGGGGGTAAATTACCCCTGTCTCTCCCACTTCAGTTCTACCACCCCTAAAGCTGAAAATTTTTAAATTAAATTTACATAAAAACATTTTAAAAATGTATATTTAAATGTAAATCAATAACGAAAATAAATAAATAAAGTGCATTGCAGGTAAATACGTGAAAACGTTGTGTAAAGTCTCTTCTTTAAGTTGTTAAATTGTCTAAAACGTATCATATTTTGTATTAATTAATTACGTTAAATATACATACACCCATACACGTAACATGTTTTTTTTAAAATTTTCAATATATTGCAACCTGATGCATATATTTAGTGTATTTTATTATTTTCAGATATTAAATGCATTTTTATAAATCAATGACAAACAAGGTCAAAAGTTCCATTCTTTTTCTGAACCGCAGCCAAGAATAGTCCAAGAATAATTCGAATAAATATTTTTTATGAAAATAGCTAATAAAGCCGTCCTTTTTCTTAATGTATTTAACTAATACATGGAACTTTCACTATTTCGAAGCGCTCTTAAAAACTTCTCCCAGCAAAAGATGTATATTTTATACTAAAGTATAATGTTCTTGCACATATTACTATAGCCGCTCACTCCATTCAATCCGCTAAATATAAAAATAATCCTGAATCCTTCTTCCACCCCCTTAAACTTCTACTACTGTCACTTTGTGTTTTTAAAACGTTAGAGAGGGTTGGTTATATATAAAAGGGCACAGACAAGGTAAGGTGCGAGGTTATCTCTTTCATTGACTCCTGTTTTAGTCGGCACCCTTAAGGCATAGAGCTTCGTTTGTTGATAAATCGTAACTTTGTTGCTTGAATTCCTATCTTAACGTCCCAGCTCAGCTATGACATTACAAATAAGAACTACAATAGCTAGGGGGCTATCAGACGTCTGGGATTAACCCGACACTGATGGATTTGTAATTACGTCCGGAAGTGTGTCCAGGATTGAAAAAAAAAGTCAGAGATTTTTAAATGAGAGGTTTTAAATTTGAAGAAGAATAATATATTATTATTATTATTATTATTATTATTATTTTATATGATATTATTACTATTATTATTATATTACTATTATAGCACGCTTACTATCGTTCGGGTTATAGCACTTACGTAATGTGTAATGGAAGGTAATTGTAAGTGGAATGAAGACCTACAGTTAACGTGGAATCCGAACCACGGTGAGCGTATTCCCACATCACAAGATGTCTTGTCAGAGATGAAGGAAGCGTTTGGAAATCAGATGAATCTGTGCCGTGACCGAGGATTGAACCCCGGCCGCCAGCACAGAAGTCTGACACCTTACCCCTAGACCACCAGGTCACCACAAGAATAAATAATTCAACTTGTGAATATATGGACTGCCCAGGCCTCCACCGTGGTTCGGATCCCACGTTAAACTGTAGGTTCTCCATTTCATCTCACAATCACCCTACCATTACACATTAGCGTAGGTGCGTATAACCCGAACGGGTAGTAAGACGTGGTAATAATAATATAATAATAAACAACAATAAATGTACATATAAGAAAACATAAATATTAATGTTTTAATGGTTGGAGGGTATTTTCGGGTAATTTCATTAACAGACATTGGCGACCCTGGTCATGCCTTTCTATTGTGTAATTTGTCGGTACCCACCCGGCTTGCCGATACTTAAGTGTTTAGTGATTAGTAATATTCTCCTTGTGTGTGTTTGATGTTTGTGTTTGAAATCTTTTACATTTATTTTTAGTTTTTGCATCTCTTACTTTACTTAATTCCTCACAATAGACCTGCTGTAGAGGCGCACAATCTACTTTTCGATATTTTGATTATTTTGTTGATTGAGTTTCTTGTTATATGATTTTCTTTTAATTTCTTCATACCAACTTTTGTTTGTCATACAAGGGTGTGTTTATTTAACACTGAAATTAAGACGCGGTGCTTAAAATAATTGAAATTAATTTTTCATTAAGTATCTTGGATTATATTTCCTAAAATATGGCAACTCTATTAATAGCTATAGCCAGAGCCCTGCGTTTGTGGAGATCACGATAATTCGCAAATGTTAGATATGGCATTTTTTCATTCAGATTTCACATTTCAGGTTACCTGATTGCAAATATATGCTCAGAATTGTTGCGATGATTCGCGAAATCGGCGTTTTAGCGCGATATTCGCGATTTTAAACGATGTCCGCGATAATCGCGATTTAGTCGCGATTTTCGGCATTCGCGCTAATATTTTGGGATATTGAAAAATACATTTTTGTGTAATATTTTGTCTTTGTGACTTGTACATACTTTTCCCGGACCAGATGCCGCTAAATCTTACTTTTTTAATAAGTTGACAGAACATTTTTTTGCGGACTATTGTTTTTTACCGTTTTGTCCAAACAAAATGTAATTTTTTGTTTTCACTTCAATATGTTTAGCTTACCTGTTTCAAACATTGTCCTGGAAGTCTAGTTTTAACCCAACAAAGTCACCCTAATCACGAAAGTTTGGTAAAAACAACTTTTTTTAACGCTTTTGTCTTAATTCGATAATTTCGTCGCAAAAATAGGATTTTTGTAATCCACCGCTTATTCACCGCTTTTGGGAAACTTAAAAACGAAATTGGGCTTTTTTATTCACCATAAAAGCAGGGCTCTGGCTATAGCTATAGGATGAAAGCCGGAAAAATATAAGCTCTCGATTACCATACGATGGACAGATAGTGTACGTCTTACATTGATGTCACTTTTATGTGAAGGGATTTTTTTTTTCCAAACACACTGATGCTTGAATTAAATTTCAATTATTACCAGGATAATATTTTTGTGAACATTAAATAAAATGAAATAATTGTGTGTATCTTCGTTCTAAGGTAAGCAGCGCTTGCCTGATTTGCCCTGACGCGACGCTAATGATCTACGCTTCCTCTAAATTTACCCTTTTTCATCCCTAAAAGAATTAGCGTAAATACGTTTGAGTATAACACAAATGATGAAGACGCGGTAACAAAAAACCTATCAATTGTATGAAAGACCTATTGTTAAATGTGTTTTCATATAAAATATTACCTTAAAGAAATCAATTTTAAAAAATCAATGAAGGATTTGATAGTTTGTATAAAAAATTGGATTAATTTTTTTTTCTAAACTATTAACAACTAACCTAAAACGTTTATTAACATTTCAGGTCAAGACAAGAAAGCGGATGAGAGTATGAAAAAGTTGTTCGAAGATTTCAAATCCACATCAGCTGTCGAGGATCAGTTGAGTTTACGAGGCTTGTTTGATGAAAATTATGGACCTGTCTCAAAGGTGGAAAGCAACGAGTTTGAAGAGAATACCGATATCTACGAAAATCACAAAGTTGACGAGAATACCAAAATTAATGAGAGATTCAAAATTGATGAGAATACCAAGCTTGATCAGAATCATGAGAATGATGAGAATCCCAGGCTCGATGAAAATCTCAAGTTTGATGAAAGTTCCAAGCCTGGGCTTGACGAGAATACCAAGCTTGATCAGAATCATGAGAATGATGAGAATCCCAGGCTCGATGAAAATCTCAAGTTTGATGAAAGTTCCAAGCCTGGGCTTGACGAGAATACCAAGCTTGATCAGAATCATGAGAATGATGAGAATCCCAGGCTCAACGAGAATCTCAAGTATGATGAAATTTCCAAGCCTGGGCTTGACGAGAATACCAAGCTTGATCAGAATCATGAGAATGATGAGAATCCCAGGCTCGACGAGAATCTCAAGTATGATGAAAGTTCCAAGCCTGGGCTTGACGAGAATACTGAGATGGACGAAAATCCCAAGCTTGAGGATAATCTGAGATTGATGAAAATCCGAGCTTGACGAGAATACCAAGCTTGATCAGAATCATGAGAATGATGAGAATCCCAGGCTCGAAGAAAATCTCAAGTATGATGAAAGTTCCAAGCCTGGACTTGACGAGAATACCAAGCTTGATCAGAATCATGAGAATGATAAGAATCCAGGCTCGACGAGAATCTCAAGTATGATGAAAGTTCCAAGCCTGGGCTTGACGAGAATACCAAGCTTGATCAGAATCATGAGAATGATGAGAATTCCAGGCTCGATGAAAATCTCAAGTTTGATGAAAGTTCCAAGCCTGGGCTTGACGAGAATACCAAGCTTGGTCAGAATCATGAGAATGATGAGAATCCCAGGCTCGACGAGAATCTCAAGTATGATGAAAGTTCCAAGCCTGGGCTTGACGAGAATACTGAGATGGACGAAAATCCCAAGCTTGAGGATAATCCTGAGATTGATGAAAATCCCGAGCTTGACGAGTATACCAAGCGTGATGAAAATCCCGAGATTGATGATAATTTCACGCTTGACGACAAGTCCAAGTTTGACGAGAATCAAAAGTTTAACGGAAACTACGAGCTTACAGAAAATTTCGATTTTGCGGATAATCCCAAACGATATACTCTAATTCCTTTTTACACCACCCCCAGATTCAAACCGTTGTTCGGGAAACTGAAGATGTCTACGAAAGGTAGTGACCGAAAATCGAAATATAATCAACCATCCAAGCGTCCTGAACTTTTCGACGAGATTTTGGTTCAGACCGGGTTGATAAACGAGCATCTCATATCCCTTGGAGAAGTAGCTCTCACGGAAATCCTCTGGAAAGCCAAGGCTCGCAGGATAACCATTCCTGGACTTTCTCACATCCTGGAGACGAACATACTGATGACAGAGAAACATTTGCCGGTCGATACATTATTTGACGGCGTGGTACCTTAAAATGGAGATTTGTCGTCTGTTTGAAATCGTTATAAATATCCTACCTTTGTAGTGAGTTCTGATATAAAAACTGATTCTAAAATTGCAATGCTTTTTTTTATCTACAACGATTCCTGTTGTTTTCGATTCAATTTTTGTTGTTGAATGGTATAAGGCCCTACTTTTGCAATAGAATGGACTGCCGATCAACAGGGCAGTCGAGGTTTAAATAACGGTCGGCTGTTGCGAGAGTGTTTTTAACTAAATGGTTTTCCAAGCTCCCTCTGAGAAAGTGATGGTAAACTTACTCTAAATTCAACCTTCCTCATTCCTATCACATTTGTATGATTAGTTTATAAGTGTATATCCCGATACGTGGCGCTAAAAGAAAAATTAACGTTGATTTTTTCGATTATTGATTTTTCAACATTTACAGTTTCAATCTTTTTCTTAACATTTAATATTTTGTTATTAATGTGTGTGCTGTACTATAATGTGGTTTAAAAAACCTAAATAGTGTAGATAGTAATAAAAACATACTTTAAAAAAAACCAACCTTGTTTTATTGGCACAATATCATTTGAATGCAAAGGTTATGCATTCCAGTGCTTAAGTGAAAAGGCAAAATGGTTTATTATCACTATCAATTGTTTCCAGCCTGTGGCCGGGTAAGTTTAGTAAAATGCTTACATCTTCCTAAATCCTTTCACCATTCTTCCTCCTTTAATTGCTTCCATTCTTCTTATCTCACTTTCACACTTTATGTTATCTGCTCCTTCCCTCTATTTCTGGTCTCCCTTTTGGTATTTTTCCTACATACTTCATTTACATAATTTTCTTTGGCATCCTCTCCTTATCCATTCTCAATACATGTCAATTCCACCTGAGTCTTGCTTCCTATATTATCTCATGTACTCCTCTACTCCCACTCTTTCCTGGATAACTTCATTCCTTATTCTGTTACTCCTCAAAAAAAGCTAACATGCTCCTCACAAACCTCATTCACATTGCCTCCAATTTCCTAGTCTCTCTTATATTCAATGTCAATGTTTCTGCTGAATATGTGACAAAGGGTACAAAGTACGCCCTATACAACAGTTTTCTACACTTATGGAACCTTTCTTCTCCATCGCAGGTCTCTTACACGCTTATAGAACATCTCCCAGCTGTCCTCTTCTCATTTGATCCTCTTTACTTTCACCTTTCACCTCATTCAAGATTTAAAGACATTTAACGTTCTGCACTTTTCTCAGCTCTACTCCATCCAATTTTATAGCTTTACTAGGCCTTATTCTATTCCTTGTAATTACCATTACGTCACACTAAGCTATGCTAAATTTTATTCCAGACACTTTCCCTTCCTCACTATACATGTTAAGACTTCTAAAAAATCTAAGGTCAATATGTTTTCATGTTTTTATTCTTCTGGTTGATGGTCACCATTTGACTTGATATTGTTATGTCACGATTATTTTTAATCAAATTATTTCTATCTCATATATTTTAGTGTTATCGAAAGCGGTGCTTGAATTTTTATAAACATTAATATATATAATTTTAACTTGTTAATTACTTTTAATTTTTAATTTTCTTTAGTATACTATCCTTCTACCTCTTTATTGACCTTAGATTTTTTCAAAGTCTTAACATGTATTATAACTGCTCCTTACTTTTTTCAGGTTTAGAATGTTTTCTAAAACGACTTCCTCATTATATTCATTTAGCTGTTCCTGTATTTTCTATTTCTTCTTTTATTTGAAACCACTTCGTACTTTCACTTTCCATCTTAACATAGCTCCTGTTATCTTCAGATATGATTTTTACTCTCATTGCAACTCCTCTTTCCACTTCGGCCATCACCATCTCTTTCTATACTTTATTTCTATCCACACTATCCCAAACTTTCTCAACATATATCTTTTAATGTTTCCATTTTTTTAATATATAATATCACTAATAATACTAATAATAATTATAATAATAATAAATTAATCGATGTGGCGTTAAATAGATTATATTGTAATACATACATACATACATACATATATACATACATATACATACATACATACATACATATACATACATACATATACTACATACATACATACATACATCATACATACATACATACATATACATACATACATACTACATACATACATACATACATACTAATACATACATACATACATATACATACATACATACATACATACATACATACATACATACATACATACACTAACTACATACATACATATACATACATACATATACATACATACATACATCATACATACATACATACATCATACATACATAAAAAACATATTGTTTCAAAACTGAGCCAATACTGGGGTACAAGTACTCGTATGTGTAAAAGTATCGAAACAAAAATATTCAATAAAAAATAGAGTTGTATTGAATCTACGATTTTACAAATCCGTATATTTATTTAATCTTCAAATCTCGAATTAAATATTAATTTACTTAATGTATATTATATATAAATATATGTTAAGTGTTAAATTAATGGTCTGGAGTCTGGTTGTTAAGTTTGTCATATAATTATTCTAGGATTGAGCTATAAACCAAATTACAATTAAATTTTTTTATATATATAAAATTATTATTTGTACCTTTAATCCGATAGTCTCTTGAATCCTCAAATCTAAGATATCCTTAAGGATCTGAGGTATTCAAGGGTTCCACTCCTAAAAAAAGTATTGTTAGCAAAAGACTAAATTTAAATACTTTTTTCATATTGATAGATATTAATTATTATTTAAAGTATGTTTTGGAAGAGAAACCATGATGATTGAATGTGGTGACAGACAAAACGGATCTTCATAAAAATGTTTCCAAAACTAAAGTGTTAGTTTTTGATAAGAACAGATCAGGAAATGATTGTCGGCTTAGTATAAATGGAACTGTTAAAACAAGTGAGTGATTTTGTATATCTGGGCAGAATGTTCTATAAAAATGGAGGGCTGTATTGTGAAATCGACAGACAGGTGAATGTATCTGTAGATTAGTTGGATGTATATGGACTAATACACCTCCATATATCAAACTTCTGTATATCGAAATTAAGTAGATATCGAAGTTTTGGTGAATTTCCGTGACATTACATAGAAAAACTGTTTCTATATATTGAAAAAGAATTCTATACATCGAATTTTCTTTAAGATGAATCGGGATTTTCCCCCCGTAGTGATGATGGCATATGAAAAAAAAGTGAGGGGGAAAAAAAAAGGAGATGTCGCAAGAGGAAGAAGGAAATGCTTTGTCAAGGTCATTGCGACACTGACGGGTGTCCTAAAGGGGTGATATTATCTCCACACCCTCTCACCCCTTTCCTAAAGTAGCTTTCTACCTCTATAAATCAGGTTCAGTTTGTTTTAGTATCTTGAACCGACGGTTTAGGTTAAATTTTTTTTTAAGGTATGTTCAACAAAAAAATTCTTGTTTGTTTTTAATTATCTTTATGAATACAACTTGTACATAATGTGATTCATATTTACTTATAATGTATGCAATGATTAGCAAATATTTCTAAATACAATAAATTACACAATATTTATGTATAACAAAGATCATTTTTATGCATCGACATTTCTATGTATCGAATTTTTATGTAACCATTGACTTCGATATATGTAGGTCCGACTGTAGTAGTATCTAAAGTGGCAAAGTTGGCAGTATATACAAGTGTATTAACGCCAAAATTGTTTTATGATTCTGAAGCGTAGATTTGTTCAGGAGAAACAAAAGAGCAAGGTGACTGCGTTTGGAATAAGATATCTATCAAATGCGTGTAGAAAAACTTGTATGAACAAAGTCAGCAATAAAGAGATGCTGAAATAGTGCGGTTTGAAAAGGAATCTAATAGGTAATTGTGAAAGAAGCGTCCTACGTTGGTTTGGGAATGTTGAGAGGATGAGCGTGGATTGAGTGACGAAGCAAATATATGAAGGTAGAGTGTGTGGATAAAAAGGAAGGGGTTTGACCATTAATAATAATAATAATAATAATATATAGCACCACGTCTTACTACCCGTTCGGGATATACGCTTTAAGTACTAATTACGCTAATGGATTAGGAATTGGGAAGGTTGAATTAGAGGAAGTGAACCCGCATTTGCGTGGAGAGAGAATGGAAAACTATTTAGGACAAACCACCTCCAGTTCACCTGACCGAGATTCGAACCTCGATCTCCCCGTCCTCAGCAGTCGAGCTCAACACGTCTAGCGCGTTAGCCAACTACGCCACCGGGGCGGGTGGTAGATCGTTATTGTAAGACGTGGCTAAATGTGGTAGATGAATGTATGAAAATAAGATATAATAAAATAGCATGTATGATTTGATGCAAGGTTGTTTTTGGCTTATATCCAACCCTTTGTGTAGGGGTTTCAGGACAAAGAAGAAAAAAACAAATCACTAGGGATCTTTATTTGACCTACACTCAAATATGCCAAGCCCAAGTATCCAGACTTAGCTATCTTAACTTTCAGTTAAATAGTGTATTCGTCTATTGACGTTGAGGGAGTTGGGATTTTGCTTAATATAAATGTAAAACGAATTAAATGAAATACGAGTAAACATTGGCCTGAAGACTGTTTAATTACCAGAGTATAGAATAAGACTCAAAAGGTAAACAAAATAATATTTAGAGATTGCAGACAGTGAGCAATAGTAGGTAATTTCAACAACAATTATCAAAAAGCACTATATATACTTAAGTATACAAAACAATATTAAATGAAAGCGTTCAAAGCACATTTAACTAAATTAGAGAATATTCATCGTTAGGAAACATTACCACTTCCAAAGTAAACAGAGTTGATTGTTGCGAACAATAGGCAAATTAGATTGTAAGCATTGATACAACCTATCATCAACACATTATGGCTAAGCCGTTCAAAAGATAACTATACATTCATGATATTACGTTTATCTTAAAAGTCAATACATATCACATTTCCGTATTTATAACACATATCTTTTATAAAACAACTAGTAGAGTTTTGCTCGTAACTAAGAAAATCACTATTCTTATATAATGACCCGCGAGGCGGGGTAAACTTACACAAGAAAATACTTATTTATTTTATACCCTATTTGCTAAGTTTACAATTAACTCTTAACATCCTAGAAATATCTAATGTATTTCCCATTAGCATTAAATTTGAAAATATGATACCAAACATTATTAGTTACGCTTGGACTCACTACAACTGTAAGTATATGGTAAAAGAAATAAAGTGCTAGAGAGCGCATGAAGATTAAATTAAATAATTTTGACTTAAGAATAAATAATCCGAAATCTGATAAAACAACGTTTAAGGCCATACTATGCCAGTATCCAAAACAAATTCTAATTACAAAAGAAATTTAATTTAGTAATAAAAAAAATCTGTTGAAACATAATCAAATTTAAGCCTTACATAATATAGAATGAGTTTAGTTGTTGCCAAGTTTTCAAATAAAAGACTTATATAAAATGAGTATTTTCCAAAATAACGATCACTTACATGTTGGTAAGCCCCTAATTCCTATCAGAATCAAAGTGTAAAGTTCCATTCTGGGTACTAGCTTATATTTCAATTTGAACAGCGACCCGCCTCGGTGGCGTAGTTGGCTAACGCGCTTGTCGTGTTGAGCCCGACTGCTGAGGACGGGGAGATCGAGGTTCGAATCTCGGTCGGGTGAACTGGGGGTGGTTTTTCCTAAATGGTTTTCCACTCTCCCTCCACGCAAATGCGGGTTCACTTCCTCTAATTCAACCTTTCCATTTTAATCCATTAGCGCAATTATACTTAAAGCGTATAACCCGAACGGTATAAGACGCGTTCTAATAATAATAATAATAATTTGAACAGCGGGGGAAAATGGTAGGTAGATATCACATGACCAGTCAGAAATGACCCTCTCATCGACGCCTGCGCACAACGTCATGAGGATGACCACGAGGGGTAGCTTTAGCGCCTGCGCAGTGTCTTGAACTCGGGGAACAAGGGTCACATGCCACTTCGTTACTTCATTCTTGTTTTCTTGCCAAACTCGAACGATAAACAGTGTTCTGTGTTGACTTGCGTGGAGTGTCCGTGATTAGGCGCTGACTTCCTCGTAAAATGGGGTAAGTGTGTATACACTCTTTTAAGGTGGCGGAGGCTGGTGGTGATATTAGTTTGTAGCCACGGTACAATATGAACAATTTTTTGCCTATGTCGTAAGGAAACAGCGTGATTATGTTTTCGTGTATGTATGTATGCATATATGCTATATGTGTATGCGTGTGTGCGTGTGTGTATGTGCGTGTGTGTGTGTGTGTGTGTGTGTGTGTGTGTGTGTGCGCGCGTGTGTGTATGCGTGTGTGTATAAAAGGTGTATTGTATATTGTTTATAAAATCTCAAACATGAGCCATTTCAAGTATTTATGTTTTTTAATGGACACAACTTATTTCTCATTGTTTTGGTGTAAGGTTTGTTATCTTTACGCGATTATGGAATTGTGAACTAACATTGACTACATTTTGTGTATCTTTCTACCAAGATGGTCATGCACAAAAATTCATGCATTTCACTCTTATATTATATCATTTAAATTGTATTGAATGGAAACAATTTAGTTTATAGATGTTTCCCTAAAATGAAGGTTACAATTTATACACCTTACCTGTATCATATACTTCTTATTTTCCTAAATCTTAACCAGCTCATGTGGGGTTGACGTTTTTAATTCATGGCAAGGCACAAGAATTTTCCATGTTAATTTTGTCGAACCTGTATTACATCCGAATGTCCTTCTTGACCTAATACCCGGAACTTGTCTGAGGAAACAGAGTGATTTATATGAGGAAGCGTGAAAGAGCCTACAACTTTTGTCGGAAAGTTACTTTTACATATGCTCTAAGGATACCTTACATGCCGCAATCGACATGGGGTTGGCGGCTTTACTTTCCCTTCGAAGGAGGAGAAAAATCCGTCAGCCTAGGCTGGGTTTTGAAACTACAAACTGAGGCGAGTACTTTACCCCAAGACCACCGAGGTCACTGAGCTATAGTACTTTGATCTACTTAATTTTAAGATTATTTGGGTGGTTTCTTAATTATTTACGTTATTATATTTGTGTTATATTATTTACTTTTTTACTTGAAAGCAAACTGTATTCTTGCTAGCAAGTACTTATTTAAGTGTAAAGTATAAACAATAAACAATGTTATATAATTAACACTGGATTTAAGTGACTGGCGTTGTCTGAATGAAGTTAACAGTTTTGTTATCTGCATAGGTGGATGTATGGTCTAAGGCGTCACTCTAGTTTTAGACTGGTTTTTGGGGGACAGGAATATCATGCTTTAAATCCTCGTTGGGTGTACTGAGTATCAGGGGTGGCCTGTCCTTAAGGGTCACAGGCCCTACCAACACTTCTCCAATATTTTTCGGACATAAAAAAGTATTTATTTCTTTATATGATATAAAATATTTTGGAAAAAAAACATGAATCTGAATTGGAGCACCATTCTCTACACGTAGTGAATTATTGGACTCGTTATACAATATTTCCGTAATTAATTGTCACGCGAGGATGGTACCAGCACTCGAGTTACTGAATATAGAAGTTGACGAGGGTCAGCTGTGACAGGTCCTCTTAGAGAAGCCACACTCGCCGTGAAATGTTTCTTAAGGTCAACCCCCATATCATTCCATTGCTGAACTTTGCATTAGCGAATAGGGTCAGTCTGAGGGTCTGCTATATGATAAAGATTGTTTGTATTTTGATTTTGCGTTTATGTATCTGTGGTTTAATATATGTTAGTATATATTAAGACCCAAATGATTAATTAAAATGAATAAAGTAGATTATTTACTAAAAAAAACTTCCTTTTCTTCATTAAAACTGCAAGAAAAACTTTCGAATGAATGGTTAGGAGCACATCAACCTAATGAAATTACATTTATGCAGGTGGATGGCAAGAACAATAAAAAAAAAACTTCTAATTTTTGGTTTGGAAAAAAATATTGTGGTTAAATTTGAGGGAGTAAAAACAGAGCTTGTTTTGTTTTTATTGTTTATTATTTAGTGGTGAGGTATTGTGGACATTGGTAGACTCTAAGGATCTTAAACATTTAAGTAAAAGAATTAAAAAACATGAGGAATGTACCATTTATTTGGAAAAGTCATATACGCTTAAAACATTTGGAACAGTAAATATTGCAACACAGATAGATTCCATTGTCAAAATTTCAGTCCAAAACACATATTGAACAGGTGTAAAAAAAAATAGGTATATATTAGGCCGATTAATAGATTCTTAAAATACCGTGGTACTCAAGTACAGGTATTAACTTTTGTACAAGTAATATCATCCCTTGGCAAGTTTAATTCAAAATCTATACTTTTTTATTTTTTCTGTTTGTTGATGTTATATAGCAAGTTTGACATCCTCCATTATATACATCAAAATAACAACTGCATGTCGCATGACAGGTGACTGTGGGCGAGAGGCGAGAGTCTAGAGAGTAACTCTCATCCTCACTCGGCTAGTACAATCTCGCCGAATGTCTCGTTTGGTTCCTCTCGTGAGAGTCTAAGATAACTCCATCCTCACTCGGCGTACAGTCTCGCCGAATGTCTCGTTGTTCCTCGCAGATGTAGAGATAACTCTCATCCTCACTCGGCTCGTACAGTCTCGCCGAATGTCTCGTCCGGGTCATCTTGGCGAGAGTCTAGAGAGTAACTCTCATCCTCGCTTGGATCGTACAATCTCGCCGAATGTCTCGTTGGGTCGTCTTGGCGAGAGTGTAGAGAGTAACTCTCATCCTCACTCGGCTCGTACAGTCTCTCCGAATGTCTCGTCCGGTTCGTCTCGGTGAGAGTCTAAAGAGTAACTCTCATCCTCACTCGGCTCGTACAGTCTCGCCGAATGTCTCGTCGGGTCGTCTTGGCGAGAGTGTAGAGAGTAACTCTCATCCTCACTCGGCTCGTACAGTCTCTCCGAATGTCTCGTCCGGTCGTCTCGGTGAGAGTTAGAGAGTAACTCTCATCCTCACTCGGCTCGTACATCTCGCGATGTCTCGTCCGGGTCGTCTTGGTGAGAGTCTAGAGAGTAACTCTCATCCTCACTCGGCTCGTTCAATTTCTCCAATGTCTCGTCCGGGTCGTCTTGGCGAGAGTCTAGAGAGTAACTCTCATCCTCGCTCGGCTAATACAATCTCGCCGAATGTCTCGTCCGGGTCGTCTTGGCGAGAGTCTAGAGAGTAACTCTCATCCTCGCTCGGCTAATACATCTCGCCGAATGTCTCGTTCGGGTCGTCTCAGTGAGACTGTGGATGTGGCAAGGTTGTGAAAGCGAGAGAACTAAACGATTTAGAGAAGGGCATATAGATATTCTACCCTAACATCTTTTGGCGCGAGGTAAAGAGAGGGGGGGTGGAAGTACCTTGCCAAGGCAAACTATTTATTAGCAGAAGCCTCTGTGTTGTTGTTAGTAATGAAACAGCTGACAGGGGTGTCAATTCTAAGTAACCTCTTAAGGGGCTTTCAAACATAGATATTTTAAGGTTTTAACCTAGAGAAATTTAGGTTTTAAAACCTAGATATTATTTAAAGGGTTTTATACCAAAAGAATATTTAAGAGGTTTCAAATCTAGAGCTTATTTAAGAAGGGTAAAATGTGATTTAAAAAAAAAATTATACTACTACAATAATTATATATAAAACAACATTTTCAAAAGAGATTAATTAGTACAAATAATTTCCATCAAAAATGTATTAAGACTAACTATTTTATTTGTATTATTCAATATTTGTTAAAAATTCTGCTATTTGATCTGATATTCGCACACACACCTATCTATACTATTATATTTATATGATAGTATTTTACTATTTATAACACGTTTAGTAATGACTAAATTTTTACAAGTCTTGCCATTATTATTTTAAAAATAAAAAATAGTTTAAATCTAAAATTATTATAAACCATTATTTATAATTTGCCTTCCCAATCATGATATTTTGACTCATTTCCCGTTCAACTCGTATCAATAACTCTTTTGATCGATTGTATAAGTGGTGGTGATAGCAATAATTTTTAATTGAGAAAAGTGACACAAAACAACGGATGGTCTTTCCCCCCCCCCCCCCTCTGCCCCCAGTCTTTAGAAATTTTAGAAATCGACCACATCTCCGGATATGATCAACTTTCCTTTTCTTGGTTCGTGGTGTGATACCAAGTTATTTAGAATCGTTGAGATGACAAACCACACGTATTGAGTGTAGTGTGATGGATTTAATTTTTCTTAATTTGTAAATGTTACTAGTGTTAAAAGTGTTTCTTTTGACACCACGCACGTACGTGTGGTCTTCACCTTCAATAAAAGGTTCAAATTAAAATAATAATAAATTTTCTTAGGCACATAAAATGTATTTAAATTACTTTTTCTTATGTGAAGTGAATCTGTTAAAGTGATAACCCAACACAGATAGCTAGTCATATGATAATAATATATATTATATATTAGCACCGCGTCTTACTACCCATTCGGGTTATACGCTCTTACGTTAATATGTAATGATAGGGTGATTGTGAGATGAAATGGAGGACCTACAGTTTAACGTGGAATCCGAACCACGGTGGAGGCCTGGCATTCCCCACATTCACAAGATGTCTTGTCAGAGGTGAAGGAAGGGTTTGGTAATCAGATAAATTTGTGCCGGTACGAGGATTGAACCCCGGCCACCAGCACAGAAGTCTGACACCTTACCCCTAGCCACCAGGTCACCAGACGATAATAATTCACGACATAATTTGTACCACCACAATAAGAGGGCATTTATTATATTATTATTAATAATTTATTTATTATTTATTATTAATTACTCCTCTTCGTTTTTCTGGATACCGCCCAATCACGGGGAAATAAACTTATCTACAGTAGATAATCAGTTGTCTTCAACAACACAATGTTTAATTAATTTATTTATTTTTAAAAACATTGAACTTATTTATGATACACATCTTAAATTTCTATAGTCAAAAGTCTGTGTTCTTGAATCAAAGTGGAGAGGAAAATGGTTCCAAAGCGTCAGGACAACATACTCCCGCAAAACTGCAACCAAATTAGTTTAAAATTAAGATAAAATTGCATAAAAATACAACAATGTTACATATTAAAATTTCATATATCTAAATTTAATCCAAAACATTTTGTTTTGCATTAGATTTCTACCGCCTTCTTAAAAGACTCAAATGAGCAAGGTAAATTGTGATAAAAAAACACATCAGCTTTAGCTTAGAGAGTGATTGGGAAAATCACAATGAAAATCATAATTTATTTAAAAAAACTCAGTGCAATTATATGGAATTCGAACCGAATCTCTCAAGAAATGAGTACACCAGTAAAGTTATTCCTGGTATGTGGTCAACTCTTCTAATGAGTAAACGTTTAATTTATCTACCTTTATATTATTAGTGAATATAAAAAATTGTTTTCTTAGCTAATTTTTAAATATAAATCACACTGATGTATTAATTTAATGAAATTTCAAAAATATATATTTTTATAAAATATTAATTTTAAAATTTGGCAACCAATCAAAGCACAAATTACTCCTATAAACAATTATATATATTAAATAGTTTTATCATCAATCTTCACTCTATTGATATGAGGAAATAAATCTTTAAAATAAATATGAGATAAATTACATCTTAATATCCAGTAAATAACATTGTTATTATTGTAATTTAGCGTGCATGCACGTTCACGATATATTTGGAAATTCGCTATTGCCATGGGCGAGGGAAAAGTATTTTGCCAAAAGGGGAAGGTTTTTTTTATACCTCCACATAGGTCTCTACTTATGAAATTGATAGTGAGATACAAGACACAATTTTGTATTTATTTAAAAAAGTATCCTGAATCTTGAGGATTATTAAATAATTATTTTATATATTTTACTCTTAGGTAAATAATAACTACTAAAATAGTATTCAATGGGGAATAATATAAAATCCCGTGCACACAGTGATGTTTTTATACTTAATTCAGTAGATTTATTAATTATTATTATATTATTATTATATAGTACAGCGTCTTACTACCCGTTCGGGTTATACGCACTTACGCTAATGTGTAATGGTAGGGTGATTGTGAGATGAAATGAAGGACCTACAGTTTAACGTGGAATCCGAACCACGGTGGAGGCCTGGCATTCCCCACATTCACAAGATGTCTTGTCAGAGGTGAACGGAAGGGTTTGGTAATCAGATAAATCTGTCCGGGACCGAGGATTGAACCCCGGACTCCCAGCACAGAAGTGCAACACCTTACCCCTAGACCAACAGGTCACCTAATTTAGTAGAAAAACTTGCACTGAAACAATAATGGCAACCGAAACGAACCGACAAACTTACTACTATATATAATTACGTACATTCACACAAACATTTTGTCCATATTTGTTTTGAGAATTGTTAATGTTATTGGTCAAAATTGTTAGAAACCACTAGCACCACGCTTAGCTTATTGTGCTCTATTTACACCGAGGGCATTACTATCACGTGTATCAATAAAATGAGCTTTATCTCCTTTAATTTATCTTGGGCACAATTTAAACATTTAAATTTTCTAAAGAGAAGGCATCTTTACTTGTCTATAACATTTTGATTCGATTGAACTTTTTGATGCCAAAAATTACATCAGTTTTACTTGTGTGGTTGTCGGTTTGTCTGTATGTATGTCTATTCAGAAAGGTAACACACAAGCTTACGCTGACTGGTTAAACTATGGTGAAACTTATAAGATAAGCCACATTGTAATCAGTCAAGGCGAGACTTACTGGGTAAACGAAGTGTACAGTCCGTTTGCCCTAGAAGGAAGCAAACTAACCTCACTTTTATTCCGCCATGTTGTTAGTTGTATGATAGGGCCACGTTGAAACATGCCAAGGTAAGACTATAAGCTTTCGATATCAATGGAGTGTACAAAACCTCTATTCAGGTCCCATATCAGAACAAATTGGCCCTCATTCTTTTTGTATTGGTTTTGTTTTCATGAGAGTGGTTGTTTTGTTAATCTTTGCCATAACAGATGTACTGTACATTCAAACGTTTGTGTTGACTTGAACTTAATTCAATCTAACTTAATCCGAAAACTGAGGGAAGCATGCATAAGATTTAAAAAAATGGATCTGCGTAGTTGATTTGTGTATCTAACTTATAGTGACTCAAAAACTTACGTCTGAATTCTGCAAAAGAAGGGAAGGTAGTCGGTGACATTCAAAGTAAATACATCCAGCGCACAATAAGGCAGATGTCTGCAATGTCCAGAGCCTCCTAGAGACGTTGTACATTCGCTGAACGCTGAATTAGTCTGAAACATAAGTTAGGGTATTTTATTACAAGTTGTATTTACTGTTCAAATCTATTTTAATATTGCTGTAAAAATATTCCTATGAATCTTAAAAATAAATTCGACCTATATTAAATAAGTTTAAATACAATTTTTCGTATGAAATTAAGAATAATATAGTTTGTTTTATTATTATAATAACTGGATTATTAATATTACCAATCATATATTCATTATTTTAGGTTAACTGTCTATCGACACAAAAGCGGCCATTAGAATCAGCTATAGTAAATATTACCATTTAGTTGTTTTTATTAAAATCAGAAAAACTAATATTGATTAAGTCATTAAGTGCAAGACACTATAAAGGGATATCCATTGATGTAGCCAGAGTGTATTTGGGAATTGGGGTGGAATTTATTTCTTTTTTCCCTACGGATGGACATTTGGGTCTTTAAAAAAATACAAACTCATTTTTTGCGGTAAGCATTGGTAATATTTTACTCTATAACTAATGTTATTTAAGAGATATTGTTAAAAAGGAAGGTCTATCTACGGTAGGAGTTGAAATAGGTGAAGGCTAGCAGAAAGTCTTTTATTGCAAATATTGCCTGAAAGTCACTAAACTCAACCTATTAGTAAATAATTATTAATTGGTTACTAATATTAGATTTTAATTATCTCTATAAAAACCTTTTTTCACTTTATGATTTAATTGTTGTATTATTTAAAGAAAGCATACTAAAGGCGTATAGAAACATAAAAAGAACGAGCACAATATGACTTTTCAATGAAAAGAATAACACAGTACCTATACAGTTAACATTTATAGTTAAAATATGTTAACGGTTCTAATATTACTTCCCTTAGGATTAATGTGTAATTGACCTTTTGGTAACTTATTGAGCTGACAAACAATATTAATAAGTCTATTATTTTCAACATTTATACAAAAATTATATTTTTTGGTTGATAGAATATTTCAAATTTTACTGCAAACAAAATTAATTTCTCAAAAATATGCATGCACATTTTCATAAAACAGCTTAGCATTTATACTGTACCGATTTTTATTGATCAAATAAATGCATGATAAAATACAATCATGACCTTTTTAAAATACATATTTTTAATTGAATCGTTATCTATTTCACATCTGACACTGCGGGTTTCCCTTTTTCCCTCCGATATACTGTGAGGGCCGTAATTTCAGTGAGCGTGGGCCGTATTTGGCCCGCGGACCTCCAGTTGGACAACACCGACTTAGAGAAAGAGCTATACAAAATATTATTATTTCCAAAATAAAACTTTTTATTTGAACACAACTGAACACTGCTTGTACGACGTCATTAACTATCTTCAATTTGTTTGGTTCGCCATCTTGATTTTTGAAAAAAAAAAAAGTTTTTTTTATGAGCTCTCCTTTGTAAAAACAACACAAGAATCGTTTATTTTTATTAGTTCATGTTTCAATAATATAAAAAGGGTTTAGAGAGAAAGAAAATTAAAAACAATTATGTATGCGTTGTGTAAGTTTTGACTAAGAAAAGAGAGAACATCTCAACATATGGTTTGGAGAATGGATACTTAGTAACTTTTGCTTAGCTGTCACCAACTCCTCTACTGTAGATGGGGTATATTTATCAAAAGTCACAATTGTATAACATATGAGATGACATATGGATACGTGAAAATAGATCATGAAACTTTTTCTAGTTGTCAGACCATAGCTGGTGGTGAAGTACCTCCTCTAATAGAAAAGGATAAAGATTTGTTTCAAACAATTTCCCTAGAAATACATGTATTTTTTTAAAACAAAGCTTAGGTTGTGGTGCTTTAAATTTGATACCAATAAGTTTCTAGCCTATGAAATTAAATGGAATACCAACAACCCGCTTCGGTGGCCTCGTGGTCTAACGCGCTAATCTCGTGTTTGACTAGACTGCCTAAGACGGGGAGATCGGGGGTCGACCCCAATCGGGTACACTGTGAAAGATTTTCCTAAATGATTTTCCCACCCTCCCTTCACGCCAAGGTGCATTTCCTCTAAATTGAGCTTTTCTAATTCCTAAAACATTAATTTAATTAGTGTAAAAGCATATAACCTGAATGGGTAGTAAGATGCTCTCCTCTCTAATATATATATATATATATATATATATATATATATATATATATATATATATTATATATGTATGTATGTATATATGTGTTTTACCAATCAAACTTTCGGAGGGGAGGGGGGACCAGGTTGGACTCTCAAACTCCCCTCCCTCGGTTGAGCCCTGGGGATATCTAATAATTAAACGGGACCGATTCAATTCACCTGATTCAGTCCAAGTTGTAGAACCTCGTCTGCTCCCTCAGGATTGGTCGGCAGAGTAATCCCCGCCTCACTGGTGACGTTATTGAGCCAAGCCAAGCTTTTCAGAGGGACTATAGTTAGACCTGAACAATTAATCAAACATTATGATTAGTTATTCAAATTGTTATTTCCTCACTGCTCTGGTATTTTACCATCCTGGCTTAAATTTCATCAAAACTTATCTATGATTTTTAAATTTTATTTATATATATATATATATAAATATTTTTTAACAGTTGATGATTATGATTTACATAGCATTACTTGGTGCGAATAATGGTCACTTCTTTCAAATTAGCCGTTTTCATCGTTTGTTTAGGAAGTTTAATAGACCCTAAAAATCATCATTAAAACAATGCTAGAAACAATTTTGTGGTTTTTCTACACAGTGTGAAGGGTACAGGGGGAAAAAAGAGGGGAATTAAAATTTTAGTTCAAATTTAGTTAGTGCTGCGTTCTGTTGGACAAAAATGATACCTTTATAGTGCACTTGAGATATTGATTTAAGCTTTAATAAGGTTTCTATCATATTTAAATTAATTTAAAATAAAAGTATTTGCTGGGGTCTTTATGGGTGTTTGAAATATTAAAGTCGTCCTGAAAAAATTTGTTGAGTGAATCTCCCCCCTTTTTCCCCTATACTGTTCATAATTAGTAGGATATTTACAAACCAATCCAAAATTCATTATAAATATCCCAGTCTTCTAATCCTCCAACAAAAAAAAAAAAAAATTAGCAAAGTGAACTGAAAATACCTTTAATTATTTTAATTCAATCAACTTTGTGGTAGGCATTGGCCATTGTATAGATAAAACTCATGTTATAGTGTGGCTTTTTTTTTTGTATATTTGTGCTAGGGATCGAAAGTGATTTTACCTCATTTTATTAGTTATTTGTACTGCGCGTCCTACCACCCTGCCTGCCTATCCACATATTTATACTAATTAGATAAGGATGAGGACTTTGGGATTTATAAGGAGGTGTGCCCTCATCTGTATGGAGAGATGGAGAGAGAGAGAGAGAGAGAGAGAAATGAAACGCTTAGGAAAGACTCTCTTATTACATCTGGTCCAGGTTCGACCCTAACCTCCTTGTCAAAAGCAACCCAGACAAAACTATATTAACTCGTTTGTCCATCTATCTACCGGCATAGATGCATCATTATAAATTAATTGGTTTTATATTTGGCAGGTCAACGGTATAGCACAAGGACATACACTATATCCTCAGCCTTACGGTCTCTGTGCTCCTTGAACCAGCTTGAGTCCATCAACACTGGAAGTTCGCTGGTTTCAATGCCCAGTGATAAAAGCACTTCCAAATGTGCAGTTGTGAAACGACTCACTTATAGCATGTTTGTCATAAAGGGTCCATTGTAATCGTAATGTATAGTTTGAGTAAGCTCTTTGTGAGGTAATATTATGAGAAGAGGTATTGGGTCACTACATGAACCTAGCTTCATGGAAGCCGGTCGATTGACTCAAGTTATATATTTGTGTCCTCTCTCCCTCTATAGTGAAACTATGTTTAAAATGAGTTTTTTAATGCCCTTAGATGGCACGTAGCAATCCTCAATGAGCACATACATTTTAACTTGGAGGTTGTGGGTCTGGCATCTGTGCACAAGAATAACTAGGCCATTAGGACTAATTTAGTGGCTTGTGATTATGAAATTTTTTTTAGAGTAAGTGCACTCACATTGACATGGCGAGACAATGATAAAACCAGAGGGATAAACTAATTGTGTAAAATCACGTTAAACGTATTCGGCTGGGGTTCAAACGCCACCATCCTCGTAAACGGTGACAAGATGAAATGTGAGTGTATGCTGCGTTTTAAACTGCTTTAGGATTGAGGTCAGCGTAGTTGGAGTGGGTAACGGAGGCTCGTCACGTGCTTGACCAATCCGTGAAGGTTAAGATAGCCCCATGGCTTCTTTGGTGCTGAATGACAGTTCACAGCTGACTTCTGACAGTCATCATTTAGGTGTAAACCTAAATTTTGACTGTCAAAAGTGACATCTGCTAAACACATGTTTCTGCAGATCATATGGTTCCGCGTAGGGATACTTAATTTGGTCTGTTAACTTTTCAAAGCCGTCAGCTGTCAGTCAGCACCAAAGAAGCCATGGGGCTACTGTAGTTGTCATAGCAACTGATGCACGTTGTCAGATTTATTGACAGTCACTGAGTATGCTTGCGTAACGCGGGAGCTCCCGCAATGTGGCAACTATGCTCCTCAGCCTACCCACCACGCGGATCCTAAAGCGGTTCAAATCGCAGCATAACATCATGGGCAGTGTGGCGTTTGAAATCTTTGTTTTGTTTTAAAAGGATCAAATGGTTTCTGGGCATAGTTTTTCAACAGGGAAAGGAGGCGAAATTTTATTTTTTGACTTACCTGATGCCGGGGATAACGTGTAATTATCTGACACAATCAAGAGGTCACGATAAAATAAAGATTCTTCATGAATGCTGTCATATGCAAACGAATGAGCAATTTGTGGTTGCTGTAGTGGAGAAGAAAAACCTGAAATTGTGACAGGAACATTCACATTATTGTAATAGGTCATTCCGCATACACGCGGTATTTTATTATTATATATTATTATTATTATTATTATTATTATTAGCACCGCGTCTTACTACCCGTTCGGGTTATACGCACTTACGCTAATGTGTAATGGTAGAGTGATAGTGAGATGAAATGAAGGACCTACAGTTTAACGTGGAATCCGAACCACGGTGGTGGCCTGGCATTCCACACATTCACAAGATGTCTTTTCAGAGGTGTAGGAAGGGTTTGGAAATCAGATAAATCTGTGCCGGGACCGAGGATTGAACCCCGGCCGCCAGCACAGAAGTCTGACACCTTACCCCTAGACCGCCAGGTCACCCCATAAGGCATAGTTTATAATTGTTGAGCCTTAAGCTCTATCGTCCTATGTCCATATGGCATAGTTTTTGAAACTCAGTACGTATTCCCATTTCTATAAGGACTGGTGTGCTGTTTACTATGATTTGTGGTAAGTTCTGCTGTTATGCTCCAAGATGTCCAGGTGTGCAGTGCTGTCCGCCTAACTCATATGCAACTTGTTGTACATGCATGCTTGCACAACTTGACTCTCCAGGCGCTTCACGCCAAAACTTTTTAACAAAATTTAATGGTATTAGCATAGTTTGCCAGATGTAAATGTATAGGGATTTTGTATTACTTTTAGTTCAAAGAAAGTGTATGTCCAATTTGGGCGTTGAGTTTCCAAACACCCTGTACTTAGCATTATGCAAGAATTTAGTTGTTAAATACCTCATTGCATGGTTAAATTTCTAATTTGCTTTTATAAAGCATCTGTTTGATTTTGGTCATGTGGATTTATTACACCTTTTTCTATTTTTAGGTCATTTTTTGAAAATTTGAAGTAATTTTTTTAGAATGTTTTAATCACTTTTAGGTCAATTTTTGATAATTTTTAGAGTCATCAAAATCCGGGGACTGATAAATAATAATAATAATAATAATAATAATAAACGTGTTGAACTAAATGTACAATTAAATCAAATCAATTAATTTCAGTTAGCATTAGAATCAAAATAAGAAAATAATAAGTTTTGTTGAGAGAACTTGCGAATGCATTCAGAGGGGCACTCATGGACATATGGGGCAATCCTATCCTCATATATTGATTGAAGTAGCTAAGATCGGGAGCAGCAGACATATCACCGAAAATCATGAAAATAATAATGAAACCATAGAAATAACTACTAATTTTAATGTGCAGTTATGTAGTTGGTACCATTTCAACGGGTCGACAAAGTAAATAATGTGTCTCTTTACAGGAAATTGTATCACCAGATCATTTATATAGCTTTGTAGCTCTATTAGGGGTTAATCTCTCTACCACTAAGTAGATACACTGAGATGGAAACCAAATGGCATAGCAAATTAAGGGTACATGGGGGGAAAGGAGAGAAAGTCATATTACAAACATTTTCCAAAACAACAATTATATATCAAACCTCATAAATACCCTATCAAATACTATTTTACTTTCTCTCAAGCCCTCGGAGAGAAAATTAGGCCTATTGTGATCGTCAAAAAATTCAAACTCTAGATTTTAATAAGTGTAGACGTTTAATGTATCTGGGATTTTCTTAAGGTCCCCCGAGGGTTTTTTGGAATTAGCTAAATAACCATAAAATTGAGGGTAGTTCACTGAAGGGACTAAAGGGGGGGGGGGAAATCGATTATCCTGAAACTAGCACTAACGGTTTTGAATACATTTTATATCTAGACACTATTTATTATTATAAACAAGATGTAAACTCTCATATTCTCATGAAAATTACGTTGAGGGTAATTTACATGAGGAAATTTTTTCCAATTTTGATCATCTCCCTGCAAATATTTGTGATATGAAATAACTTTCCATAGTAGAGTTGTAGTACTATTAAATATAAAAGTATTTTATTTGATAAATATATATATTTTATTTAACCAATAATTTCTGATATGTAATCAAATATATACATATAGGCCCCTATTTAATTTTTAATTCAGGATTTTGAAAATTAATTTGATCCTTAAACTCTTTTGTGGACAAAGATGTTTCTCTTTTCTCAATATGTATGTAACAGTGTGCTTATTCCTAACGCCATAGATTAAGTAAGTAACAGTGATTAGCATTTCCTTTATGATTTTTGGTGTAATCGTAATGTTTCTACAACAATGTATAGTACTATTATTTCGTTTCACAAAACCTACAAGTTTTTAGTAAATGCCATGCACCAAATTAAGGGAAACGGGAGATATTAAAGGTTTTATAATTAATACTAGGACATACATTTGTTATTTACTTTTCTCTGTGTCAACAAATGTTGTTATTTACCTTTATCTGTGTCAACAGATGTTGTTATTTACCTTTATCTGTGTCAACAGGTGTTGTTATTTACCTTTATCTGTGTCAACAGATGTTGTTATTTACCTTTATCTGTGTCAACAGGTGTTGTTATTTACCTTTATCTGTGTCAACAGATGTTGTTAATTCTGTTTCAGCAGATGTCTCCTTTGGTTTCACCACTACGAGGGATGTTAGCGGTGTCACAAAGGAATACTGCAACAAACAATTTGAAGTACATGGTTCAATCAATGATTTGAATTTTTAACATTGAATATTTCCATGTATTTTAGTATAATTGCCCTATCTATTTAAGGCGGGAGAGTAGTGAACGTGAAAAAAAGCCCGACTTTTCTCACGTTTCATTGCGTCAGTAGAATTAAATTTAAGGTGGTATCAACAGTTCTTGAATATCTGTTGAGGGTATCCTAGATCTCAATAACAACTTTTTCTCATTTAAAAAAGAATCACATCAAATGCCAATATGCTCAAGACAGATATTCAAGACCTGTTTATATCACAATGTGAATAAAATTAAACTCTGTGCTTGTACTGAAGCAATATTTTATTTATTTTGACCCAAAAAAAAGTTTTGATACAAAAACTGTGAAAACACTAACTCTTGCACACTTTACACTCCCAACTTAAAGAAAACTTCCTTTCACTTTTTGAGATAAGTTTTATTATATTTTGAAGACTATATAGGCAATAACTACTATTCATTATTCTTTTAAAGTTAGAATTTAGTGAAAATTTACTAAAGTGTGGAAAAGTATAAAAAAATACACTATTAGGCCTAATTTTAAATTATAATTTAAAACTACATAAACATATATTAAGATATTACGACCATCCTTAACTGAAGAGAAAAAGTTTAGTAATAAAATGTTTATAAGCTCTATTTCATTATCACAATATTTGATCCTGATTCCTAAGCACTCGGTATCTTAAAAACTTAATAAACACACTTTGATAGCTAAATAAGTGATCTTTTTTTTACAGGGTGGAGTTATATTACCTTCAGGTGAAGAATCCACTTTTTTTTTCTACGTGTTGCTGAATATCTTGAATGCTAAATCAATTATAGTGAAATTACCTTGAGAGCTAATTCAAGTGCCCTCTTCTTATTGGGTGAAGTAGTGTTGACTTCTGGAGGCGAATCCACTTTATCTTTCTCCAGAAGCTGCTGGATAGTTAGATACGCCCAAAGACGTTCCATGAAGCTGGAGTTGGTGACATTGCGCTCTTCAGTTGGTTCACCTGTTGGAGGGAATCTAGGACAAATATGGATGATATCTGGTCCAAAAGGTATAGAGGTGGTGCCATTCGGAGACCTCGCTGTGAGACCACCAGTCAACTCTGTCGACTTGAGTTTTCCAGCGACCACAAACTCCGACCCAAGGAACAGAGTGTTGAAGTGGGTTTTGGAAACAGAGCCTTTTTCCACTGTGCATACAATTACAAAGTACGAGTATTAAATCTTTGATTTGTTTATGGTTTTAGACCAAAATGTCATATTGTTTCCTCAAAAAAAAAAAATTTTAAAAGAAGCTAAATACCTGTTAACGGTAGTATTAGATGTACAAAGAAATTAATTTCCTTAAGTTGAATTTCAACTAATATTTTCTTCAACTTAAAATTTTGGTATTTGTGTTATGTGTTATTAACCCTTTTTATGATGATTTCTAGACACATTTTGGAAAATTTATATTTATTCAAATATGTATCTATTCTCTTTAATAAGTTTTTAAATTCCAAACTTTAGAGTTAAAGTAATTGTTCTTTAAAATATTATGAATTTACATTTTTATTTTTTATTTAGCACCGCGTCTTACTACCCGTTCGGGTTACACACTTAAGTATTAAGTACTCTAATGAGGTAGGAATTGGTAAAGTTGAATATAGAGGAAGTGAACCCACATTAGCGTGGAGGGAGAGTAGAAAACCATTTTGGAAAAATCACCCCCAGTTCAGCCGAGAGAGACTCGAACCTCGATCTCTCCGTCCTTAGCAGCCTATCTCAACACGAAACTAGCGTGTTAGCTAACTCCGCCACTGATGTGGGTAATTTACATTATTCCTTGGCACACCAACGAGGTAATTTAATCCTCCTTTCACCTTTAAATAAATTATGTAAAAGTCCTTTTGTAAAAAACAATAAATACAGGTTGAGTTTTATACACAGCATTCGCCTACCTGATTCTCCGTGTAGTTGAAAGATACATCCGCTAGCAATGGTGACGCGACCTGACGGTAGAAGTCCTGCAGCTGTATAGCAGCGTCAGATGCTTCGTAGATCTTGCGGGCGAACCCAGAGTTACGGAGGGACAGTTTCTTCAGGAAATCCAGATCCACGTCATCGCCGAATGCGAGGCAAAAAATGGCCGCACTCGCATTCTTGTTTGAGGCAGTGACTGTGTCGGTGATTACAATTGGGTCACTTTCTTCTTCATTCGGTTGACCATCGGTCAAAAAAATAACAATAGGCTCTGGTCTTTCAGTCAAGTCATCGTTCATGGAAATCAATCTACGACCCAAGCGGACGACATCTAAAGCTTTTAATAAAGCGCCATAAATATTGGTACCTATAAAAAAAGATTGTAGTTTCATTTATATTTATATATATATATATCAATCATAAAAAATACATATTAATAAAACATTCTTATATTCAATTCTAGAAATTAAATTTTAATTTATATATTCAATAGACAATATTAAGAGACTATTTAGTTTTATATGTTTTCTTAAAGAAGTCATGCTTTTTTTTTAAGTCAAAAGAATTTTACTTCTCTTTGGTGCTATCCATATTTTTACACCCATCAGTAAGAAAGAGGTTTCAGGATGGTTACCCAAATTTGCATGGATGGAGAGTGAGAAACCATTTATAATAAAAACCACTCAACCAAGAGATGAACCTTAGCCTCCTCGTCAGTGGTAAACCAGACAATATGAGACTGCTTCATTTATCTGCGTGTCTATTGGTGTAGGTTTAAGCTATTTTTGATTGGGAAATATACCTACTGGAGTGAGTATCCAGGTGACCAATGAATTCCTTAGCTTTGTCAATATTATTTTTTGTGGCTGGAACGACCGAAGCCCTTAATAGCTCCGATTTTGTTTTGTTTATTGGAGTATTGAAAGAATAATCATTTGATGGAAGATGGCTATGCTCAGGATCCCAAACCTGCAACATTAATTTGGACCAAACTCTTATTTATATTTAAATTTGTCTGCAGTTTATAGATAAGCTAAGATGTATAGCAATAATTTTTTTGTAAATGGGTTAAGGAGGCTATATTTATATCAATGTTTTTATGTATATTTTGGTTTACCTGGGCATCTGAAGAAAATATAATCACACTGAAGAAATCTCCTGGTTTTAAATCACTAAGAATAGTAGTCATGGCTACTCGTAGCTGCTCACTCTTTCGTCCACTCATAGAGCCACTCACATCCAGTACAAAGGTGACATGTTTTTTGAGCGTTGGAAGGTTGGAAGGTGCAAAGAAGTGGACGAAATAACCTTCGTTTACCTGTAGGAATAAGTTTACATGTTAATAACATTGCAACAATATAATGTTTGTATCATACACACCAGGGCGAAATAATATGAATACATGGTATTAGAGAGAAATGTAAACTTATTTGTTATTCCCACAAACCTAGGTGGCTTTTAACTGACCAGTATTTGCTGTGGATGAGACTCTCTGTCGACATCATAGCGAACTACCAGTTGACCTTTGACGCCTTCGCTGTTCAGTTGTTTCTGTTCTTCTGGAGTAGGAGACCATCGTATGATGGCGGAAGTGTCAGACGGCCGCTCGATCTTTGCCAGAGGATTATCTGATAACAATATAAATTATATATAACTAATCGGCCAGATTTTAAATTTCTAGGCATGGTCTTTGTAATCGACATATTCACGCTAATACCTATGCTTATTACATTCAAATTTCTGAAACATAACTAAAAAAAAAAGGTATTGATACTCAAGTTATAAAACATTTATCTTAAACTTAAGTAGGTAAGATCAAACCCTATACGTTTTTCCTTTATTTTTACTTTCTCATTATCTTATAGGTAGAAAAAGTATTGTGATCGTAAAAAATTCAATTCGAAATTTTGATGAATCTCGACGTTACATGACCTCCCGAATCCGAAAAAGTTGTTTTTGAATTTCCGTCTGTCTGTCTGTGCCTCCGAAATAGAGCCTGACTATTTTAAAGATTGGGCTAAAGCTTGGTATCTAGGGTTTTCATAGGGTTGCCCCGGGGATGTTTGGAATTGGATATCTAGCTCTAAAATTAAGGGTAGTTTACTGAAGGGCGAAAAGAGAAAAAGTCAATTTTATCAAAATCGGCTCTAACGACTTTGATTATAATTCGTATCTAGGCATTGATTAAGATTATAAATGAAATGGCTATTTCAATTTTCTTACTAAAATTAATTTTAGGGTACTTTACAGAAGCGAAAATTTCTGTATCTCCGCAACTATTTGAGATACTAAGTAAAGTATCATTGCAAAATTGTAGTGCTATTGAAAATAAAAATCTTTTACAAAAATATATATTTATAAAACAAATAATTTCTGAGATAGTGGCAATATATTAATACAATTTTGTGAGCTTTAGTTGTAAAGAGATATTATTTAAGTTTTAACGCAATAATTCTCCAATGCCATAGAATAATTAAATATAAGTAAGTCTCTCAAAAAGTTTGCTATTTTTCCTTTAACTGCTTAGGAGAAATGTTTGAACAGCAATGGTCTAACTCCTTCATTTTAGACTCAATAATCAATATTTACATTTTTTATTGGTCAAAATTCATAAATGATGAATTGAATAGCAATGCGATGACTTAATAAATTGTTAAAATTTTAATAGGAAGTCGAAATTTTAATACGAAGTCTTGACCCTTGTGGACCTAAAATCTATCATTTTTATTGGTCCAAACATACAAAGGAGGACATTCTTTAGAAATAAAACTATAAAATTTAAAACCGGGACTCAGAAAATGTTTTACCTAAGTATAGTGCAATTTATGCCTGGGTTTGCTAGTGTTTATTATTAAGTTTCACACATATTACGAGTTTTGAGTAAATATTTTCATTTTTAAACAATAGAGCGAGAAATTCCGTGTGGAGTTCCGTACCATTTATTTGTTTTTGTTTTGTTTATCAAATCATTCAAATAGAAGAAATGTCAATTTGTCAATCCTTGTTCTGATTTATAAAAAAAATTATAACTTATTTTATTTATTACTCTTAATAACTGTTCGAAACTAATTATTAAGAACTATATTAAGTTGAAACATTATTTCAAAACAAAATTATAGTAATATTTTATGACAAAAATTCTAAATTAACTTTGAATGCAATTGGTATTTGATAGTACTCCATATTAAATTCAAATTAATAAACAAAGATATATTATTTTTTAACTAAAATAACAAATGTGTTTATTAATTATTTTTTGCTAAGATTTTAATATGTGATGAAACTTAAATTATTAAAATTGACTTTCAAAAATTTGTAGTATTCTTGCACAACTTGGGAACATTTATATAGTAGTTTTAAAATAGTAATAGTTTGAAACCTTGTGTTGAATTTTCCTGGTTGATCTCGTTACTTCCTTTAAGTGCAGGAACTTCTAGGGTTGTAATCTTGCTAGATTCGTTGATATAAACCTCTACAGAAAGATCTGGAACAATCTGTAATTATATATAAGTGCTAAAATTACGATTATACATTAAACAAATTAAGTCTACGCTATTAACAATAATATCATTAAAAATCTTAAGTCTGGCTTAAAGATTCTAGTTTTCCCACCCAACAAATACACTACTAAACGTCATGACTACAAATAGTATAAATACTTTGGCTCAAAAAATATAAAAAATTTCATCATTTTCTTTGAACAATTGGCTCGAAAAATATCAAGATTTCATAATTTTCTTTTAACTATGATGGCATTTCATTAAGCTGTTAACATCTCGTATTTTGTCAAGAACAGTAAAACTCTGAATAGAACAAACAATAGTTTCCCTGGTTGTTCTTTATGGATATGAAACATGGTATCTTACCTTACATAACAAGAATAAATTTAGAGTGTTCGTAAACAAAGTGCTTAGGAAAATACTTGGTCAATGTAAAGGAATGAAGATAATGGAGAGTGGAGGATATTACATTAGGGTAAGTTGAATAACCTGTAGTCATCCCTAGATATAGTTTTGAGATAACCAGATCTCTTAGATTACAGTGTGCAGGACACCCAGCGTGAATGGAAGAATCTAGAACCTGTTCAGAGTATTGACTGGCAAACCTAATATAAATAAACCATTGGGGAGAACTAGACGTATATGGGAGGGTAACATTAGAATGGACGTGAAATAACTTAGATAGAGATAGGGTGTAATGAGGGGGACTGGATAGAACTATCTCAAGATAGAAATAGGGTGTAATGAAGTGGAATTGATAAACCAGTTCTAGATATGGATAGGGTGTAATGAGGTGGACTGGATATAAATAGCTCAAGATAGGGATAGGGTGTAATAAGGCGGACTGGATAGAACTAGCTCAAGATATGGATAGAGTGTAATGAGGTGGACTGGATAGAACTATCTCAAGATAGAAATAGGGTGTAATGAAGGGGAATTGATAAACCAGTTCAAGATAGGGATATGGTGTAATGAGGTGGACTGGATAGAACTAGCTCAAGATAGGGATAGGGTGTAATGAGGTGGACTGGATAGAACTATCTCAAGATAGAAATAGGGTGTAATGAAGGGGAATTGATAAACCAGTTCAAGATAGGGATAGGGTGCAATGAGATGGACTGGATAGAAATAGCTCAAGATAGGGATAGGGTGTAATGAGGTGGACTGGATAGAACTAGCTCAAGATAGGGATAGAGTGTAATGAGGTGAACTGGATAGAAATATCTCAATATAGAAATAGTTTGTAATGAGGTGGAATTGATAAACCAGTTCAAGATAGGGATATGGTGTAATGAGGTGGACTGGATAGAACTAGCTCAAGATAGGGATAGGGTGTAATGAGGTGGAATTGATAAACTAGTTTAAGATAGGGATAAGGTGTAATGAGATGGACTGGATAGAAATAGCTCAAGATAGGGATATGGTGTAATGAGGTGGACTGGATAGAACTAGCTCAAGATAGGGATATGGTGTAATGAGGTGGACTGGATAGAACTAGCTCAAGATAGGGATATGGTGTAATGAGGTGGACTGGATAGAACTAGCTCAAGATATGGATAGAGTGTAATGAGGTGGACTGGATAGAACTATCTCAATATAGAAATAGTTTGTAATGAGGTGGAATTGATAAACCAGTTCAAGATAGGGATATGGTGTAATGAGGTGGACTGGATAGAACTAGCTCAAGATAGGGATAAGGTGTAATGAGGTGGAATTGATAAACTAGTTTAAGATAGGGATAGGTTTCATACTTTTATAAGTGCGGCAGTGAACTCTTGAGATCCTCTTGCATAAAGTAAGTTAGGGTAATTAATACTGTTTTGTTGAGAAAACATCGCATTGAAAATATTAAAACCCATCCTAAATCTTAAAATAATTGAATTATAAATGTAATATATTTAAAGTTGGTCCAGTGTAAAATTATTATTGTGACATAACAAAGTTTAAAGAGGAAGATCCAACATAACTTAGCACAAAATAACACTTCTATTTTTAGTAGCTCTTAAAAATAAATTTATGTCAGATTAAAAGTAACTTTTTTTTTTGTATATACCTGTCCAGGGTTGATGTTAATAGCATGGTTATAAACTGAAAGCTCTCTTCTCAGTAATTCTTCATATGTCAGATTGAAAGTAACTTTCTTTTCTCGCTCAATGTTTACAGATACTGTAAACCTGTTGGAGTTACGTGTGCTGAACAATACAACAAATATAAACAATTAGTATAAAAAATAAGATTCTAGCATAAAATGAGTTCGGAGTGTTTTTATCAGTTTAGTAGTGTAAACGATACATTATATTTTAAAACTATGTATGTTAGCTTTGTTGTATAAAATATTTTCCAAAATAGATAAATTATTGGTCCAGTATTTTATTTATGGAATAATAATAATAATAATAATAATAATAATAATTTAATATATATATATTGATTTATACAAACATAATAACTATGATATAAATGTAATGCCTAATTTTGTATAAATCTCTATGATTCAAAATATTTATGAATATAAATAATTTATATATATATATATATATACTGTTTTATATATTTAATAAAAAATTAATATATTTAATATTAAATTCTTGGTAAAATTTTCTTCGACAGTTCTTGAAAATATGTCATTAGCATAATTACATTTGTAGAGAAACATTTTAAATCAAAATTTAAAATCCTATTAAAGTTCCACAAATCCCATAGCGAAATATATTCAAATGAGATTAATATGCATAGAAAAAATTAGACTAATTGTATTTTCAAGATAATTTTTATTTTTATTTTGGCAAAAACTGTTAAGATTATTTATAAAAAAAATGTATTAACTTGTTTCCCTTTCCATTCCATCTTATTTAGTGGGTGTTTTTTTTTCACCATCACTTTCATTGATCTAGCGCTTGACCTAATTATCAATCGTTTAAAAATATTTAGGTCAAAATCGGATTATAAACGACACAAGTTATTAGACGGACAAAATTTCGAACAGTTTTATATTAAATATAGTACATTCTATAAACTAAAAAAAAAGTAATATTATTCTTATTACATTGTTCTATAGACGTGTGAGAGTCCTGATATGGAGAAGAGACGTGCCCTTGAAGTTTGTACCGGTCGTATTTTGTACCCATTGTCACACATGCAGCAGAAACATAGACAGTGAATGTAAGAGAGAATAGGAAAGTGGAGAACATAGGAATAAGTGTGTGAGGAGCAAGTTAACTGTCACGAGGAGAAACAGGATAAGGGATCAAGTTATCTGGGAAAGTGTGGACGTACAGTGAGTACATGAGATAGTAGAGGAAACAAGACTCAGATGGAATAGGCTTATAATGAGGATGGAGAAGAAGGGAATGGGCATATAATGAGGATGGATAAGAAGGGAATGGACATGAAATGAGGATGGAGAAGAAGGGAATGGGCATGTAATGAGGATGGAGAAGAAGGGAATGGGCAAGTAGTGAGGATGGAGAAGAAGGGAATGGGCATGTATTGAGGATGGAGAAGAAGGAAATGGACATGTAATGAGGATGGATAAGAAGGGAACTGGCAAGTAATGAGGATAGAGAAGAATTGAATGGGCATGTAATGAGGATGGAGCAGAAGGGAATGGGCATGTAATGAGAATGGAGAAGAAGGAAATGGGAATGTAATGAGGATGGAGAATAAGAGAATGGGCATGTAATGAGGATGGAGAAGAAGGGAATGGGCATGTAATGAGGATGGAGAAGAAGAAAATGGACATGTAATGAGGATGGAGAAGAAGGGAATGGGAAAGTAATGAGGATGGAGAAGAAGGGAATGGGCAAGTAATGAGAATGGATAAGAAGGGAATGGGCATGTAATGAGGATGAAGACGAAGGGAATGGACATGTAATGAAGATGGAGAAGAAGGGAATGGGCAAGTAATGAGGATGGAGAAGAAGGGAATGGACATGTAATGAGGATGAAGACGAAGGGAATGGACATGTAATGAGGATGGAGAAGAAGGGAATGGGCATGTAATGAGGATGGGGAAGAAGGGAATGGACATGTAATGAGGATGGAGAAGAAGGGAATGGGCATGTAATGAGGATGGAGAAGAAGGGAATGGGCAAGTAATGAGGATGGAGAATAAGGGAATGGGCATGTATGAGGATGAAGAGAAAGGGAGTCCTAAATAGGATGATGGAGATGAAATATTTAGGGAAAAACCACAAGGGAAGCCAAGAAAGAGATGGGAGGAGCAGCTAACATAAAGTGAAAGGAGAAGAATAGAAGAGATTAAAGGAGGAAGAATGGTGGAAGGATGGAGGCATTTCCCTAAATTGACCCGGCCACAGGCTGGAAACAATATATGATGATGATGATAATGATATGACATTAATAAGACAATTAAGATGTTAACAGTGTAGTAATGATGCCATAAGAGTCTTATAGTCAAAAGGTTGTCAAATACAAACAACTTACTGACTAATTTATAAGTGAAACTTTACTCAAGGTTGGGTTACAGGAAGGTCAACTACTAACTGATGGCAACCTGTGTTGTGATTCCGTGAAGGAGTCTACAGGGGGAAGGGGAGGCTAAACGTAATTACAATACGTTCTTTTACCTAGATGTTATCATACCCGTCACTATTGCTTAACGATGTGTCATAGTTTAACGACCGATTTCATGACAAAGTTTCATTTTTTATATTTCTTGGCACAGTTAGCTATTTATGATTAGATAGGGAGATTTTACTAAGCATAAATATTCTAAATAGTTTTAACTATAAGTTAAATATTATTAAAATATAACACAATAGAGTTAAATTTAATGTAGAATATTAGAAATACATTTAATCAGAGAATACATATTCTCGGTAATATTTAACTTTATTGAAGACTAGGCTGTATTTTTTTCTCCACTATATAAACTATGTAATAATACTGATGTGGTCTTTTAGCTATAAAAATTCATCCCAAATAAAAATTAAGTTTTAACCCAACTAAATGTGGAAATAAAGAGCGTCTTCTAAAACGCATCCTTCTGTTAGTTTATAATTAAGTCACTGAAATAACCTGATCAAAAGTTCAATTTCAATACTTAAGTAATAATTATTATTATCTTAAATGTGTATGCTATTATTTTAATATAAAAAAACTAACCGATCTATTTTAGAAAGTATAGTTATAATGTTTTTCATTTAGTAGGCTTACTTTCAAATTAATTTAAAAAATGTATGTATTTTATATTTTAGAATATCTTTGGCACAAAACGTAGGAGTTTGAAATAAAGTATTTGAAATTTATTAAACCCAGTTAAACATGATTTAAAAATAAAAATACATTATGTCCACAATTATTTTTAAACTGTTGAAATAAATATTACCTAGAATTATTCAAAGTCCGCACAAAAACTACGTCAGAGGGATTAAGAAGCGATTCTAATTAATTCAAAAGAATTGACCAGATTTATGTATCGTTTGACACGTTTTGTCTGAGGTGTTATGTGTTCTCTTTGTGCTCTCCTCCTTCTACCATAACCACGATAAAGAGAAAACACTCCAGAAATATGTTCTGGAACAGGAAGAAATGAACCCTATAGTTCTGGTCTACTCTAATTTGTTCTAGTGGTTTTACCATAGGGTGGAAGTGTATGGGACCCAAGAAAAGGCCAGTCAGTGTTTTTGAAGTTTTTATATCAAACATTTTTTTGGCCCAAAATAAATAAATAATTATTATTAGCACCACGTCTTACTACCCGTTCGGGTTGTACGCACTTACGCTAATGTAGGGTGATGGTGAGATGAAATGGAGGACATACAGTTTAACGTGGGATCCGAACCATGGTGGAGGCCTGGCATTCCCCACATTCACAAGTTGTGATTAATACACGTCTTGTCAGAGGTGTAGGAAGGGTTTGGTAATCAGATACATCTGTTCTGGGACCGAGGAATGAACCTTGGACCCACAGCACAAAAGTCTGACACCTTACCCCTAGACCACCAGATAACCGAAAATAAAATTAAATAAAAGATTGCTTCAGCATAGCGTTTAATTTTCTTCCCATGGTGACCTAAAATTTTCTTTGATATCTGTCAAGGGTGTTTTGGAATGTAATGACAACCTTTTTCTCTTAATTTAAAAAGTTTCTGATCTAATACCGTTAGGCTCACAACAGGTACATATTCAACCACTGTTGATATCACTATGTGAAAAAAAGAATTAAACTTTACGTTTCTACTGGAGCAATATTTGATTTATTTTGACTCCTCGGTCCCGGCACGGATTTATCTGATTGCCAAACCCTTCCTTCACTTCTGACAAGACGTGTATAATACAACTTGTGAATGAGTGGAATGCCAGGCCTCCACCGTGGTTCGGATTCCACGTTAAACTGTAGGTCCTCCATTTCATCTCACAATCACCCTACCATTACACATTAGCGTAAGGGCGTATAACCCGAACGAGTAGTAAGACGCGGTGATGATGATGATGATGATGATGATAATAATATATTTTGGCCAAATGAATGTTTTGATATAAAACTACAAAAACAGTGCCCCTAACTCATGTTTCCTAGACTCCCACCTTGATTAATTGAATGACCTCACCTTTGCACGACGTGCGCGGCTGTTTGACCCGAACTCACGGCGGCGTCGTATTCCTTTTTCGCTTCCTCCTTCTCCTTCACGTGAGATTTAAACACCTTGCCATCAATTTCCCTGGAAATAGAACAAAAAACCTTCAAATTCCACTCAAAAGACGGAGGTCTCACTTAGAGAGAGACCCTCTTATCATCTTGTATAGAGCAAACTCACATCAGTGGCTACACGGTTTGAGGAGTGTTAGATTGCTTGTTATAAGGGTAGGTAAGGTTTCTAAATCTCAGTTAGGTGCTTTGGAGGTAGGTTTCCTTCCCTATGTGATTTACCTCTGTGATTTTATCATCAACTCCCTACAAAAAAAAGGGTGATGAAATTTTCTCTAAGCCACCATACCTACCTCGGTGGTGAAATTAGCTAACGCGCTGGATTCGTGTTGAGCTAGACTACCGAGGATGGGAATATTGAGGCTCAAATCTTGGTCGGGTAAACTTGGGGGTTCCTAAATGGTTTTCTACTTCCCTCCAAGCAAATGAGGTTTCACTTCTTCTAAAATTCAAACTTCCCAATTCCTAACCACTATCGTAATTAGTACTTAAGTGTATAACCCGAACGGATAGTAAGACGCGGTGCTAAACATTAATATCCAAGCTACCTTCCTAATCCGTTCACCTTTGATTAAGATGTCGTTTAACTTTGTTGCAGAACGTACTAATTAAAAACTATATGCCAATATTAAGTTACAAATAGATATAATTTTTTTATGTAAACGTATTTTTTTTTTCGTCCCTCTAATTTTGTGGTCGATATTTTAAATTAAGTTTCTTTTTTTTAAAATGAGGTGTAGAGAATTATATTATATTAGGTTTATATTATTATCTCTTTATATTTTTCATGCGTGTAATACAGTGATATCTCCCTTAACGGATGGATACCTCTGAACAACAGATTCTTTATCATAACGGACAGTTAATTTTACCCTGTAAAATAATATAGGATTTTAATGTTTAACAACACCCCCAATAACAGACACTTCTAAGAGACGCATATTTTATTAATATCAACAACCTCTTAAACAGCGGACATAGGTTGAAAACACCAGTTTACTTATAGCATTTATCTTTCATGAAGTGTGAGCAGTCTCCCCTTACCCCTCTGGTGAAAGTTTATAAAATAGTTTACATTGTATTAACTATATATTACTTCAAGGCCATACCTCCCTCCTCTTCCGATGTTCTAGCAATTTTTTCTGAGCTCGTATGAATATATTATTCACTATACAGTACAGAATGCATTTAATTTCATTAGTGTATTGTTCTGTTTACTAAGCTAATGTAATCTTTTTAATAAACTACGTTCATTAATTGGTCATTAATGATTCCGCATAAAGCACTATATCGCGGAGTCATTAAAATTGTTGTAGTTAATAATCACAGTATATAGGTTCATATAGAATAGATTTTTGTATATTTTTTGATAGGTATGATTAAAAAGTTAAATTTTTACAAATAACGGACACTTCTTGGTAAAGGACTATTTATTTTTTTTATCCCGGAGGTGTCCATTATTTTCAGCCATAACTCTAGGAAACTCTAGTTTGATTTCCAAAGGTGCTGAATAGGATGTTTATTATTTATATTTTATTTCATCTTTCTATACAATCAGAAAATACAGTAGCCCCATGGCTTCTTTGGTGCTGACTAACAGCTCACAGCTGACTTCTGAAAGTCAACATTTAGTTACATACCTAAATTTTTGACTGTCAGAAGTGACAGCTGCTAAACACATGTTTTTTCAGATCATTTGGTTCGGCGTAGGGATACATAATTTGGTCTGGTAACTTTTCAAAGCCGTCAGCTGTCAGTCAGCACCAAAGAAGCCATGAGGCTACTGTAGATATACACACTGGGGCTGGGTTTTTAATGTTAGCTGTACTTTTTCAATTCACTTTGTAAGCCGCTATTTGATATAATTTGTCTATGAAGAAAGACCATGCTAAACAAATTAATTATCAAGTCTAAATTCAGCATACTATATTTTTGTTTTCAAAGATGTGATCCATTATATTACATATTAAAACAACTAAAATATTGGTCAGGAGCAGTGTCAGATTTACGTGTGTGTGTGTGTGTTGTGTTGTGTTGTGTTGTGTTGTGTTGTGTTGTGTTGTGTTGTGTGTGTGTGTGTGTGTGTGTGTGTGTGGGCGGGGGGTTGGGGGGAATAAACACATGTAATTTTATTAGAACTTATTATATTATCAGATGATACGCATGTATATTAATTACTCTAATGAATTTGGAATGAGGAAGTTTGAATTAGAGGAAGTGTACTTTCAATTGCGAGGATGATGAGTGAAAAACCATTTAGGAAAACACACCATCAGTTTACCCTACTGGGATTCGAACCCTGATCTTACCGGCATTCTTGTCTATTGCAAGAGTTACGCCTTATACCATACGGACACCGAAGCAGGTCAATGTAAGTTACATCATAGTGTTTCTGAAGAAAGATACAAATTAAGCAAATGTTTAATGTCACACAAATGTAATAATAACAGAGTAAAATTAAAAAGGCTACATAAATAAATACTTGATAAAAACGCTCATTATAATACAAAGTTTCCTTATTTTCTTTGCAGCAAACATGTCAATATTGTCTTAAATTCCATTTCATGAAATACATTACGTCCTATGCTAAGTAAGGAACGGTGTGATAGACGATTTTGGTTAATGATTGTACAGAGCTGATTTTTTTTTCCCCCCAACTTTATTTTTGAAAATGACCTTTCCCCACTACAGTTTGACACCATACGTGCTAAACTTATTCTGGATAGTATTGCAACATTGGAAAATGTCGCTTTAAAATGTTGTTCATTAACGATTTCATAGAAGAACATTTATTTTGAAAGAGTGTTTGTAGTTTTTTTTTTCATGTCCACCACTAGTTTTACAAACTAAATTATTTCATTCCTTAGGGTGGTTTTAGATTTAAAAAAATATTCAATTACCAGATAGGTACAGTAGCGGCAGAACTATGGAAGTAGGGGGCATTTGCTCCTGGAAAGAATTCCCCCCTGGAATAAGTATGCCTCCACCAAGATATCTTTCAAATCATATAACATTATCTAATATGAAGTTAAAAGATGCCCCTATCTTAAACTCTAAATAACTCCTGGATGCATTCAATTTTCAAAAAAGCATATAACCCAAACGCGTTTTGTAAAATCTAAATTAAAAGAAAAATCTGGGTGAAGACAATTTAAAATCTCTTTAAGAAGCATCAAAATTTCAAAACATTTCTGATGGAGGAATACAAATTTTGAAAGAGTCCTCCCTTGAGACGTATTTCACACCTTTTGATATTCTCGAATAGGAACCTGAAAGACTTGTATCATACTGCAAATAACATTTAAAGGCAATCAATTTTCAAAAATGTGCAAGGTAAGGACCACTACAAATAGTTTCTAGAGGCATACAATTTAAAAAAAATGCTGGGAGAGGTCCATTCCCAGGGGTGAATTCAGGAGGGGGGCACGCTCACGCCCCCCTGAAGAAATTAACCCGTTATTTCGGAGGGGATATTGGGAGGGGGTGGAAGGCACGTTTAAAAAAACTCTTTCTCTTTGCTTGGGTTTTCCAACAGAAATAAGGTTCCGCTGCCACTGGATTGGTAGCTGCAGAGATAGTATCGACAAAAATTATATTGTTTTCTTTTTTTGTGGAATTTGTGGGGGTCCCGAGATGATCACCCCCGTCACCTTCCCCCCCCCCCTCCCGTTAAATCCGTTCACTTGCCAGGTGACACCAATGAACTATGAAAGTAAACCTTTATCAAAATTCTAATAAAAAATCGTATAATACACAGTAGTATCTTTAATGAGGACAATAAAGATTAACGACTAACTCACATCAATAATCCTGAAATGAAAGCGGTTTCTGGTAGCACGACGGTGAAAAAAACTTCTTGAGAGATGTTTGCTCTGTTGGCGACCCTGCTGGTAACCACCGTGCTAGCATAGCGGTACTGGATGTTGGACACAATGTGCAGGCTGTACACATCTGGCTTGACAACCTATAAACACATAACACATATTTCACATGTGGGAAGTTTATATTAATATTAATATATTGCTCCTTTGGCAATCCTGTTAGTTATTACCGTGTTAAATAAAGTATCGTCTTTCATCTAAAGTCCAGTAAAAAATTTAATTTTACTAAATAATTAATTTGAGAATCGGTTGCTGTAACTTTTTCTATAAAATAGCACTAATAATATGTTGAAATATTATCAATGTTGACAGAAATAAAAAAAAATATACCGCCTTTATGGTCTAGTGATCAGAGTTCTTGGCTACACATCCAGAGGTCCCGGGTTCGATCTACAGGGCTTTCAAAATGTGTCTTTGAAACACTGGGACAGGAAAATGGTCATACCCAACCTCGTCAAGACAAATGAGGATCTAATTGAATAAATAAGTAGCAGCTCTGGTTTAGAAAACCGAGATTAATGGCTGGTGGGCTCGTTGTGCTGACCACATGACACCCTCTATCCGCAATTGTTGGCACTATCATCGCTAACGGTGGCGGCCGCTCGGTTGGTATAGCTCACTTGCGGGCTCACATTATGGAGTTGTTGTTTTTAAGTGCTCTAATGTCCATTCTTAATATTATTATTATTAGCACCGCGTCTTACTACCCATTCGGGTTGTACGCACTTACGCTAATGTGTAATGGTAGGGTGATTGTGAGATGAAATGAAGGACCTACAGTTTAACGTGGAATCCGAACCACGGTGGAGGCCTGGCATTCCCCACATTCACAAGATGTCTTGTCAGAGATGAAGGAAGGGTTTGGTAATCAGATAAATCTTGCCGGGACCGAGGATTGAACCCCGGCCGCCAGCATAGAAGTCTGACACCTTACCCCTAGACCGCCAGGTCACCATATTCTTAATAAAATCGTGGTATAGCAGTCAGGGCTAACAGTGTAATTTGCAAACGTTAAAACACGTCATCATAACTAATGCATATGTGTACAAACAAAACGAGTAGTAGTACGTGGTGTTTAAAATAAGAACTTTTCAATTGACAGAAAAAGGGCAACGTTATCGCGAATGGAATGCATCCCGCTTCGATGAACGCATGGTCTATGGCGTTAACTCAGTGTTTTCTTTACTTAGCACTACGCTTTACTACCTGTTCAGGCTCACGCATATGTACTAATTACGCTGGTGTGTTAGGAATGAGAAAGGTTAGATCTGGAGTAGGTGTACCCACATTTGCGTAGAGGAGGGAGAGTGGAAAAAATTTAGTATACCTGACCGAGATCAAACGTCAATCTCTCCGTGATCATCAGTCTAGTCTACTGCGAGAGTAGCGCGTTAGACCATGCGACCACCAAAGCAGCTAAGAATAGACTGCAGCTGACGGAAAGATAGGGGTTCAAATCCCAGTCGGGTGTACTCAATGGGTTTTTTTCCTAAATGGGTTTCAACTCTACAGTAGCCCCATGACTTCTTTGGTGCTGACTGACAGCTACAGCTGACAGCTGACGGCTTTAAAAAGCTACCAGACAAAATTATGTATCCCTACGCTGAACCATATGATCTGCGAAAACATGTGTTTAGCAGCTGTCACCTCTGACAGTCAAAATTTATGTATATACCTAAATGTTGGCTTCAGAAGTCAGCTGTGAGCTGTCAATCAGCACCAAAGAAGCCACGGGGCTACTGTACCTCCATTCAAATGTAGGTACACTTCCTTTAAGTTCAACCTTCTTCATCTCTAACACATTGGCGTATAGCCTGAACATTTAGCAAGACGCAATGCCTGCTAAAAATAATAATTGAATATACTTACCTTTCTTCTTGCGAGTCCTCCCTCATCGTTTCCGTCTACGGTCGGTTCCAAAGATGCTACGAGTGCGTTGTCCTGCGCTTGGACAACCCCGCACAAGAAAAACGCTGCTGCCACCACGATCGCGACCATCGTCGAGACTCTCATCATCACAACTCCTCGATAAACACTGACTCGTTCTCTACTAGATCAGGAAGAACGAAACGTAAGCCACTAATCACGCGGATGACCTTTCTCCTGTGAATATGACGTCGACGCTGCGCGGGAATCTGACAACCTTAGGTTCAGGTTATAAAATGAGGGGTGATGTAGTTAACGCGAATCCAGGATTCTGATTACCGTAACATCTGCATCGGTGAGCTGGAGGATCAAATAACAGGATCGTCGAGTCTGGTTTTGACGATGTTGGGGAGATTAGGGTTCGAATAACGCCCGGTGTAATTTGGACTGTATTTTCATCCACGATGGTTGGTAGGATCTGAGGGAGGGGTGGGGAAATATAATAATTCCCTGACCAACTATTCCATTCCCCTTCCTTTCGTGGGAAAGACGTGGCAATAAAGAGGTAACAAATTACGTTTTTCTAAATTGTTTTTCTACATACCTTAACGCAAATGCGGATACAATTCCTATGAATTCAATTTTTCTCATCACTAACACATTAGTGTATTTTTACATATACGTAAGTCTTAATGTGTAGGTTAGACGTGGTGATAAAACAAAAGATTGAGACTTTTTTCTTTAATTTTAGATAGTTTAAATCTCCCTTTGATTGTTTTGTTTGATTTGTACCGCGTCTTACTAACCATCCAGGCTATCCACGGTTAATTAATACCAATGGTGTGAGGCTGAGGAAGGTAGAATTTTAGAGTAATTGTACCCGCGTCCGAAGAGAGAAAGGGTTGGAAAACATTTAGAAATTAAAAACACCCTGAGTACACTCGCCCGGAATTCTAACCGTACACCTTTGGCCCAGCTCGTCATTTATTAAAAAACTGAACTATCCACGATTTTAAACACAAAACACCCTTTTAATTCTTTCGTGGGGTTGTTTAAGGTGGCAGTGTAGTGGACAAGAGTTAAGGGCAGTATTTTTGCGAATTTTTTGGTTAAAATAAATAAAATATTCCTCCAGTAGAAACACAATTGTTTAATTTTCTTCACATGTTGATATCAACAATTCTTGAATATATGTCAATGGTGTCCTAGAATTTGATGACAACTTTTTCTCTTCATTTAAAAAGTTTCTCATCTAATACCGCGATGCTCATGCCATACATTCAACAACTGTTGATATCACCATGTGAAGAAAATTAAACATTGCGTTTCTACTGGAGAAATATTTCATATATTGGGATCAAAAGAATGTTTTGATATAAAAACTGCAAAAAACACTTAGCTTTTCTTGCATCCACTACAATCTCACCTTAATTCCATGACTAGCCTATTGCTGGTTGAATCTAAGAGGTTTTAATGAGGAGAGTAAATTAGGGGCAGTGCCATAATCAAGGTATTATTGCACCTGGTGAAGAAAATAATTAATGATGCGTCCCCTCTAACCCCTCCAAACCCTTCTCAACAATGATAAACTGTCCACAGAGTATGATGAATTGACTTTCATTTGTCAACATTATAAATATGTATTATTTAGTCACGCACTACACAGTGCTACAGGGAACTGCAGGTCTAACGGAGAAAAGCTCTATCTTGGCTCTCTTTCAGCTAACTGCTGTTTTCAGCTAAGTCAGAAGGTGGTATGTTTGGGTAATAACATGGCAACATCGACAAACCAGCGTTGCAAGATTGATTACAGTAAAACAAGAAAATTACAACGCTGTTTCCCAATAGTAGCCATGTAGTTCCCTCAGAGATGACACCCAGTGTCAGTCCAAAATTCATGGGAAGAGCCTTTTGGAAGATGGAAACTTTTTTCTCTCTCTGCAGTTAAATTTAGTGACATTTTACCATACTACAGTATTAGAATGTTTTAATCAAAAACTGCGTTATCAGAATAAAATCGCCCGGGGTAGGTTTCCCTCTCAACCCCTCTTCCCAATTAACTACGGTCATGATTGAGGAAAGTCCCTATTTTGCTGAAAAATTGAATCTATCTAGAATTTAATCACATGAACGAGATTAGTTAATTTTTGCATTCCACCACAAAAATAAAAACGTCCGGTCAAGTTCTCCTCTTGACACCTCCCCACCCTGCATTCCCCTTTAGCTAAGACCATGATTAGGAGAAGTTTGAAAAAAAAAATCACGTTCATTTATCTAATGTAGAAAAGATTTATCCCTTACTAGCCCCCTTCCCCGTAAAAAAAAATTGTAAAGAATCCTGTAAAACAAAGCTTCAAATCATCCATCATGTCAATATAAAAACAAAACTTTTTTTACTTATTTTTTTTTAAATAGAGTCTTACCATCACTGTATAGCCCCCTTCCTCTTTTTATCCTCCCTCCTATTTTCATCTCATTCCTCTTTCCTCACCTCAACCCCCGCCCCCTTCACCAACCCCACTTTCCTTCAACAACTTTTTTTTCCCAGCGATTATATAATATACTATCGACATTTTTATGAGGAATAAATTAAAATTTCAAAATAAAATATAGCCTATGTTACTCGCTGATAATGTAGCTTTATATTGGTGAAAGAATTTTTAAAATCGGTCCAGTAGTTTTTGAGTTTATCCATTACAAACAAAAAAACAAAGCAACAAAAAATCAAATCTTTCCTCTTTATAATATTAGTATAGATATAGATTTACCCGACTTGTCCATAAACTGCGAACGTGTGTAGTGTGAGTTTAACGCCTTAAACCTCTCGGCCACTGTCATGGTTAAACGGATGTTCATAGCCTTCTTATATATCAAATCATAAGAAGCCATCAAAACTTTATCAAAAGGCGAATTTTAATGAATTACTAACCTTGTTATCGGAAAACTATGGCCATTAATGCAAGCGCGCTTATTGGTTGCTCCCAAACGAACAATGGGTGATAAAGGAGTGCGGGGGGGGGGGGGGGCTAAAAATAATTTCACATGTCATTCAATCATTCTCGGTGGAAATAAACGAACAAAATCAAGGCAACATTACTTTTATGTGTATTTTAAAATTAACTGCTCCTGTTAATTGTGACATTTTACGTAAAACAAGAGCTTGTTATAACCCACTTCGGTGGCCTAGTGGGATAAAGCAGGGTTCACAAACTCACGGGCCACGTTCGGCCAACGAGATCAGCCTGTTTGTGATATTTATAAATCATTGCTCGAACCGCAGTCAAAATTATACACAATCAAAAATATATATTTATAGTCTACAGTTTATTTCTTGTTGGTCCAAAGCAAGAGTTGAGGGACCACTTTATTGTTTTGCGTAGTGAAAGGCAGGTATACTAACGACTAGGGCTAGGATTTTGATGATGTTCCATATTTCTTTTTTTTTTTAACCTGGAACGTTGATAAAGTATATACAAATGTCTTTTATAAGAAACTTCGCTGATTTAAGTAGCTTTGTTAAGGCATATTTTTAGCATTTTTCCGTGTTTTTACACATATAGGGCATTTTCCGGTCAATTTATTTAATTTGTTGTTATTTTTGAGTCATGTGCCCATGTTTAGAACATCTCTGCACACGTCATAGCAAACGGTGGTTCCAAGGCGGTGCTTAGTTTACTTCCACCCGAAGTTCATCCTTCCTCATATTTACACAAAATAAAGTTAAAACACAAATCACAAATACCAAACACAGTGAAAACCACCAATTGCACATGTGATGTTAAGTAGCCATACTAGCCAGTTGCCTCGACCGTTAAAAATACCGCCATGGTGCATTCTGTCCGGTACGGTGCTGAGTGGTTTGGTGACTAGACGTGCCGGGCGAAGATAGTGGGTTACGTTGCATTGAAAAAAAAAAATACAGAGCAAAGTGTTCAGTGCCAAGCGGGTTGTGCTATGTGGTGCCGTGTCGTTGCAATGGGTTTTGTGCTTAAAGGAACTCATCTAAACTTGTTTAAGCAAGTTTTGCAGATAAAGGGGCCTCATTGTTTCGCTACATTTTTTGGAAGCTGCACGTGTGGTTTATGGGAATTTCAACATTCAACATGCCTAAAGTGAAAGAAAGTGCCTCATATAGATTAAAAATTTCTTTTCTGAATATAGAGAAAAAGCATTCTAAGCCCATGGATAGATAATATATTGCAAACTCTGTGCGTGAGAGTTGACGCAGAAAATAAAAGTACTGTGCAGCAGCATGTCAAGAGAGAAACACACAAACGAGGTCTTCAGCGATCCCAGGATGAGAGAAAACTACAGCAATTGCTCCGTGGCCAAACCAGCGAGTCTTCAAAACATTCTGCATTTTACTAAGAACTGTGCGAATCCTTCATTTGTGCTGATAGTCCCTTGAGCAAAGTTAACAATTCTTTCTACAGTAAGCAAACTCTTTGATAGGTCCTTGAGCTTAATATGGCCCAATGGCATCCAACACGACAATGTTCTGCTCTTCGTGATTGATGCTGCACCTTACATGATAAAGGCTGCTAATGATCTGAAAGCACTGTACTCAGAAATTGTGAACCTAATATGTCTAGCAAATGCCTGTCATAGAGTTGCTGAAGAGATGCTAGTGCAATTCATCGAAGTTGACCAGCTAATTCGGTGCGTGAAGAAAATTTTTCTGAAGGCACCATCTCGAGTGCTATCAATCAAGTCTGAGGGCTCGAACGTTCCTTTGCCGCCGGCTCGCATTTTAACCATATGGGAGATTTGGATTGAAGCATACAACTATTACTGTGAGAGCTTCCAAGCTGTGAAAAAGATCATCGACTCGTTTAACAGCAATGAAGCGAACTCAATTAAAGTTGCACAGGAACTTCTTTCTGATCCTGAAATTACAGGTAAGTTTTCCTACCTAAAGTCGAATTTTGGATTTCTGCCTAGTGCCATTACTTCTTTTAAGAAGTCAGCAGTGCTATTATTGGATCAAATAGATTTGATAAAGAAAGTTGTGAATTACCTAAATATTGTGACTGGAAAAGTGGGAAAGGCTGTGCAAAAGTAAATTGAGCCAGTTTAAAAAAAATGGATTGATCTATACGGCTACCAATCTCAGCTGAGTAAATATGGGTATGTGCGTTGGGATCCATCTTAAACACCAAAATAAATTGTTTATAATTAGATTTTATTTTGTGATTGGTTATATTATTGTTGAATATCAAAACCTACATAACCAAAAGAAAGCACGAAAATAATATTGCTTTATTTACTTTCAGAATACTAGTACCTACATTTATTTTGCATTTTTCGGCCATTTTATTCTTAGTTTGGTGGTTAAAACCATCTTCTAAATATATTTATTGTGATTGTGCTACATTTTAAGTATATTCTGAAAGTTTTCTCAACAAAATTGTTTTTTTAAATTTCTTTTATTGATTAGCTGACTCATTTGCGTTCGCTCTTGCTGTAGACAAGTTTCTTTCGAAGTTTTCGATTGGACGAGGTCTCTGACTATCTCATTGGTTGGAACGGTCACTTGACTAGGGATACGGACTGTGTGGACTTGAATTAAATTTTTTAAGAAGCAAAGACTATAACTACGGACCTACAGACACAATATCTGTAGAAGTGGCCTTACCCTTGCCTGAGGCCCGTATGGTTGCAGAGACCACCACTACAAATCGAGTCGGGAACGAAGGACAATACGATTTTAACAGTCAACAAATACAGTCAACTCTAGTTATAATGAGCATCTATGGACTCGGCTATTTTGTTGTCCGAAGTTCACTAAAACAGATTTTTTTTTAATCTGAAAGTAGTGAGCTAGTGATAAACAAAACAGGAGGTCAAATAAATATAATCGCTCTTTGTTAAAATCTATTAATTAAACTTTAGAAAAAATAATCGGTTATATGCTGCTGTTTAATGTATAATGTTTTGATTATTTTTTCTTTCCAGATCCTTCTCTAGAGTCTGTGCTGTTTTCAAACTTGATTCCACTTTTCATGCATCCAAAAAACTAAACTGAGTATAAAAGTATAATTTTTTGACTTTCATATACACTCTCGAAGAAAAGGATGAGTGAAAACTATTACTAAATGGCCTCGGACTGTCATTCACTTTCCTGTAGCTCCTGTTGTAGAAAGTAGAAGACTGTCTTTCTTTACCCTCCCCTCCACATTTCAAACTTCCAGTCAAGTTATGTGATTCCTAATATTATTATTATTATTATTATTAGCACCGCGTCTTACTACCCGTTCGGGTTATACGCACTTACGCTAATGTGTAATGGTAGGGTGGATTGTGAGATGAAATGGAGGACCTACAGTTTAACGTGGAATCCGAACCACAGTGGAGACCTGGCATTCCCACATTAACAAGATGTATTGTCAGAGGTGAAGTAAGGGTTTGGTAATCAGATACATCTTTGCCGGGACTGAGGATTGAACCCCGGCCGCCAGCATAGAAGTCTGACACCTTACCCCTAGACCACCAGGTCAACCACTAATACTAAAGTTGAGAGTTAATTATAAACGATTTTTTTTATCATACATTGAAATGAATGTGGGTTTGGACCAATGAATTAGGTTCACTTTAGTAAAATGTTCATTTCAACCGAGTTCACTAAAACCAGAGTTGACTGTACTTAGGTGCGTTAAATACTCCAATTAAGTTTTTGATATTCCCAGGACAAACCGCTGGGCGCAGGCATGATCGCTTAGCTTCACTTTTATAATATAAACTAGTAAATGGTTTAAAAGACAAATTTAATTCAATTTTCTTTAGCACCAGGTCTTACTACCCGTTTGGATTATACGTTAATGTACTAACTAAACTAATGGTTTTAGAGATTAGGAAGGTCTAAGCGTATCCGCTTTTGCGAGGAGGGAGAGTGTAAAACACTTTTGGAAAAACCACTCAGTGCATCCGAATGGAATCGAACCCCTACATACCCGTCTTCAGTAGTCTAGTCCAACACAAGATCAGTGCGTTAGACCACGCGTCCACTGAAGAGGGCTATTAATTAGAGTTTTATTCACAAGTTTATTAGTAAATTCATAAACTTTGTAGGTGTTTTAAAATATAACTAAGATATTTAAATTTTAATATTCATTTATACAGTTGAATGTGCTAGTTAAAACTGTTAAATATAGCCCATTAATTTTCAAATTGTGATAAGACAAAATTTGATTGGATTAATAGTATGTAAGTTGATTAATCTAAAAAATATATACAGTCTTGGCTATTTGGCTCTCAGTTTTGTTGAAATACATTTATATCCTCAATTTTAATCGTGATAATATAAACTGTAAAATTAAAATTTCATTCAATAGTCATTTGGATTGAAAAAAAAATTAAGGTAATGGGCAAAATTAAGCTATCAACATTTTATTTGAATTTTTATATGGTTCATAATTAACTAAACAAAAATGTATTAATATTCATCTAAAAATAACACAGCAACCTTTATACAAGAAAATTTCAGACCATTATAATATCATATGTATTTAATTTTATCATCTTGAATATATTAAGTTAAAACTGATCAGTTCTTCAAATATATTCACCAAACAACTGTATGTAAGGTATCAGGACAGCACACACCAGCAAAACTGCAACAAATTTTTTTTTAAATAAGATGACAATACAATAACACACTAAAAATAATCAACTATTATTTTATAAAGACTTTCATCTGCAGAAATATTTATGGACTGTATTTACTTGAAGGAATGAAATAAATATTTTAAAGAGCTTATTTATTTTCACAAAGTAACTAAATAATTATTTAGACCTTAGCACCTAATAAATATTTTATAGGCCTTATTTATTTATACAAACTAACTAAATACGTATTATATACAGCTTATTTACTTATATAACATAATATTAATGTTTTATATAGCTTAATTACTTGTACAGAGTGACTAAACTTATTTGCTTGTTCAAAGTAAATACATGCATATTTTAAATAACTTACTTATACTATGTAAGTAAATAACAGATTTAAAGAGCTTATTTACTTATAACTAATGTAAATAAATAGACCTTTAAGGATAGTGTTTTAAATATAATTCAAAATAAATATATTTTTATATAAAATATATTATGGGCTATTAAAAATTAAAGCCAAAATATGCAAACGGAATATTATATTCATACAATAATTTCAATAATAATAATATTAATAATAATTATAATTATAATTATATTATTATTATTATTATTATTATTATTATTATTATAACAAACTTCAGTGCCCGCATGGTCTAAGAAGCTTTTCCTGCAGTAGACCAGAGTGTCGATTACGGAGAAATCAAGGTTCGAATCTTGAGTGAGTGTTCTGAAGGTATTTTTTTTCCTAAATTGTTTTCACCCTCCCTACACGCAAGTGCGAGTGTACACTTCATCTAAAATAGTACCTTCCTAATCCCTAAAAATATTAGAGTAATTAATATATAAGCATATAACCCGAACGGGTAGTAAGACGTGGTGCTAATATATATATTTATGAGCTGTGTTAGTGTATTGTACGGCTTTATTAGCTCCTCTAGGGTGACCTGGTGGTCTAGGGGTAAGGTGTCAGACTTCTGTGCTGGCGGCCGGGGTTCAATCCCCGGTCCTGGCACAAATTTATCTAATTACCAAACCCTTCCTTCACCTCTGACAAGACATCTTGTGAATGTGGGGAATACCAGGCCTCCACCGTGGTTCGGATTCCACGTTAAACTGTAGGTCCTTCATTTCCTCTCACAATCACCCTACCATTACACATTAGCGTAAGTGCGTATAACCCGAACGGGTAGTAAGACGCGGTGCTAATAATAATAATTAGCTCCTCTAAGGGTTTCATATTCCAAGCAAGACTTCTCCCCTCCCTTGTCCGCTTTGACCTTAGTTGCGCGACTGGCTGCGCACGAGATTTTTTCAGTATAGTTAAGGGGTTCGACTCTTGTCTTATGGTGAGACTAGACTAGTTTGAGCATGACCATGAGCATGGCCGGGTCAACGAGTGATCTAGACCAAAAGAGTGGCGTGTGATGTGCTGTATTTGCGATATTTTGATCGATCCGTCTTTGTTCACTTCGATGTAACTAAATGTCCGTACTTTGAGAACCGTATAATGTGGTGCCGATATTTGGCGACTATTTTAAGTCTGTTGGAGGGCGCGAGGGAGGGGGGGGAGGGGGTAGCTATGAGGATTTGCGTCTAGTTTAATTTAATGGTTGTTTTTACACAAATCAACCAGAACTAAAATTCACAAAACCGTTAATTAAACCCTACTTCAAACTTATCAAAATTAAGCTATCCATCTCCCTCAAACAGCTTAACCGTTCCAAGACCTTGATGTCAGGTGTGACCAAGTTCAAGGTCAGGACCCTCCCCGTCGATGTGTGGGGTATTTTATGACGACTCACGCCAAACGAATGAGTCATGGGGTAATAAGAGATGAACTACTAAAATATCTCTCGCAGAAAGGGTAAGTTGGGGCAGTAAAGATGGTAGCAAAGGCGTGGGTTTGTTGATCAGCAAATCACCAAAGTTGACACCTGTGCATCGAATTCAACAATTCACCAATTGACGTTCCGAGAAGCTCCAAAGATGTCCGAGGTATCCAACCCCATGGAAAGGGTGTCAACAACGTCATCATCATCATCAGTTGCAGCCGCAAACCTACAGCTAGGTCAGTTTCATCTATACGTTATTTTCTTAATTTATTTTTTTCAGAAATATGCATGCAGACACTACATTATATTAAGGTGTGTTATGGTATTGTCAGTTATTCTGCAATTGCGTTTGGTGACATGTAAAAAGCTTAGTCATATCTTTCTTGATTGGTTAACACGCGGCCGTGCACAATTTGATTATTTATCTTGTTGTTTTTGCTTCACTTAGCTAGTAGATTACCCACTTTGATGGCCGCATGGTCTAAGGTACTAGTCTCACTGCAGACTAGACCGCTGGTGACTGGGAGATCAATGTTTGGATCTTAGTCAGGTGCACCGAGGGTGGTTTTTCCGTAATGGTTTTCCATTTTTTCTCTCTCTCTTTGCAATTATGGTTACACTTCCTCTAAATAAAACCTTCATATTCCATCAATTCATTAGCGAAATTAGTGCATAAGTGAATTATCTGGATGGGTAGTAAGACGTGGTACCATAAATACTATCAGTTTTTATTAAAGGTATTGATGCTAAGAGTGCACGTACTAGACGGCATTAAAACCTGTTATTGAATGAAAGACACGTAGGCCTACTATTTTAAACAGAAAAACCTTAGCTTTGACGTAAAGGATGGGGAATTAAACTAAATGATATGATTAATAAACAACTTCGGGTTTCCTACACAAAAAAAAAATTATTATAAATTAAATCTTGAATATGGTGTGCACTTTCATCAAACTAAGTTTATGAGTAACATCGTAATTTAAACGAAAATCTATTGTTGTAAGTTATTGTTGTAATAGAGATAAATTATTTAAAGGTAAGCTTTAGACACCTAAGTAGATAAAAGGTTTTAGATTGATGGTAATTATCAATCATTAACCCGAGTCTTAACTTATCTCGTGATTAATCTAAAACGAACTCGTGGTTGTTTCCAAATTTAAGGGCACCCCTGAGGAGAGATAATTTACCCTGCAAATGATTTTTACGATTATTCACATTTTAATGTTTTCTCTTTATTAAATATTTTCCAACTTTACTAGGCTGTCTCTGGTAGAATCAAAGAGACCGAAGGATATAAATAATACATAAATGTTGTTGTGTGTAGTTATCTTTGGGGGAAGGTATAATGAATTATCCTAACTTAGAAGGATGAACTAGTTTATGAATTAGCAGTTCATGGTTTAAAACCTGAAAATACTGCAGAGTCGTTAAGGTCATAATTATGTAATGTTTTTTATATCGAGAGAAATTAAAACCATTCTCCTGTCCTGGCGAATAAAATTCCCAATTTGACCGCGAAATGTCAGTTGCTTAAAAGAAAATTTAATAGCTCATAAGTGATGATAGGTTATTATGATCAACTGGTACAATCCATGGAAAATAAAATTCTGCAGTAAGTTTACTAACCAATCCCGTCTTTTTAGATTGTCAACAAAGTCACCCGAGAAAAATATTATGTTTACTCAACTTAATTTCTTTTGCGAGGAAGTGGAATCTCTAATGGTAGTGACTCTTAAAACTGTAATGAAAGTCATCAAAAATTAACCCGTGCCGACCCGGGAAGTTGACTTTGATAGGCGAACTCTTTACCCCAAGACTGAGTATCCGATGTTCATGGCTTCAAACCCAGCCGGAATCAACGAATTTTTCTTGAGTGATAAAAATCCGTAGCACAACTTCCGTAGGAGGGTAACTAAAGCCTTCGGTTTAGGGGAGAGCGGGGGAATACCGCACACTTAAGGAAAACAAGACATTGCTATGTTCTCATTTAATCTATTAAATCTAGTAATATATCATTGTAAACTTTGTTTTTTATACATCAATTCAGTGTATTACTTTTATATACTGAATCTAGCATTCTCTTACAATTAATTAAAATATGTAATCAGTCACTGTGCGGCATTGCCCACCCTGGTAGGGCAATGCCGCACAGAGAGTGGGGAAATACCGTACAATTATAGTTATTGATTTATATAAAACTATAATTTTCGATACACACACAAAAAATACAATTTAACTAGTAGAATTAACCCTGTATTAACTTATATAAATTATGTGTATGCCTAAACGTAAAACTAAAAATATAATAATAGTAAAAAACATAGTTCATTTATACAGATATCAAAATGTGGCACTATAAATTAAATATATTTTACTTTTTGAGACAAAAGTCACAAACAAAGTTGTCTGCTCTTTCCGCTGCACTACATTCAGCATGTACCCAACGTGAACAAAGAACACATCTGAGCCACAACTCCTTGTTCCTCCCAAATTCTCCACAAAACATACAATTACAATCTGAATTGTTAAACATAGGCAAATTATTAGAGGATTCAGGTTCAATATCATCCAGTTCATCATCATCGCACAGATTTGATAAATTCTCTCCTTCATCTGAGCTATCTTGGAGGAGTTTTTTTCGCACAAAGAGCAACTTTTTATTTTTATTATTAATTTAATTCTTGGAATATTCTTTGTTTTTATTCCTAAATTTCTTCTGTATTTCACATTTTCTTATGCTCTTCTTTTTCTTTGCTTCTTTCTCATTTTCTCGGATTGTTTTATTCTTACGTTTGAAATCTGCTTCTTCGAGTGTTTTTTTCAAGGGCGTTGTTGTAAAAACAACAGAGCTTTGCATTCTTGATGAACGGGGCTGTTTTGATGGTTTATAATCTAGAATGGGTGTAATATCTTTAACAGAAACTATTTTTGAAGTAGATGGTTGTTGAGTGTCTACTATTTTAGTTTTGAAACATGCACTGTTTTTCTATGTTTTCCTGAACATCTTCTTCGATAATAGTAACAGCTTGGGGCATTGCTGCTGCTGGTGGTGCAAAGTCTTCTTCCGTGAATTTGTTTGGGTTAAGTGGAAAGATTCCTGATGAGGAAAAATCGGATACTCCCTTTTCAATTGTTGCTATCCTTATGAAAGCCTTATTAAAAAGTGAAGCAACATCATCGGGTCGTATCTTCTCATAAAAAAAGGTCTTGAGAAATAAACCACACTCTGTTATAAGCAGTTTTCAGAGGACCAAAAAAGGTAAGGTCCAGAGGTTGGAGTCTATGTGATGTGTGAGGTGGAATTGTCAAGACTACGATTCCATTCTCTTGACAAAATGTGAAAGCCTGAAGTGATTTGTGAGTACCATGATTATCAATTATTATTAGAACTGGTTCGTTCTTGGTTGGTTTCACACATTTCGCGAAATGTTGGAGCCAAATAATGAACAGCTCTTCATTAATCCAGCCATTCTTAGAACAATGATATATAGCTTCTTCTGGACCACCTTTGGCGAGTGTAGGACTCATCCTTAATCGAGGAAAAATAAACATAGGGGGTATAAAACTTCCACTTGCACTCATAGCAGCACATCCGATAATATTTTTGCCTCTCTCCCAGCTTGTTGTTGATCCTATTTGCTTTTGCCCCTTAGGTCCTAATATTTTCTGTGGGGTATGAACAGTTGAAATTCCCGTTTCGTCCATATTATAGATTCTTGAGCCAGGGAACTTGTGTTTTTCCATTACTCCTTCCAAATTTGAGAAAAACTTTTGCACAGCATCCTTATTGAAACCTAGAATTCGGCTCACGTTTGTTGCCTCTGGTTTCCGAAGGCTGATTTCTTGATTTCGCCGTAGAAACCCGCTGAGCCAGTCTTTACCAGCAGTTCTTAAGGTGGTGGTGGTCTAAATATAATATCAAGATTCCGAACTATGCTTAAATAAACACTTTAAATATTCTAAAGAAGCCACACGGAGTATAAATACATTAGTGTTCAATTTTAATTAAATTATTTACTTTTAAATCTTATGCTTACGCGTAGGTTAAGGGAATATAAAAATAATTGTTTCTTATGTTTATATTGCCGTAAGAAACAAGAAGGGGGTAATACCGCACACTGTGCGGGAATGCCCTCTCTAAACGTGCGGGATTACCCCACAACACGTTTCGCCATTTTCTACCTCTTCAACAAATATTGTGTTATTTAGAAGGAATATTTACTGGTGTAGACTTATTTTTAAAAACAAGTTCTATTTGTAGATGCTTATGAAAAAATAGTAAATATACATCCAAATGAACTTACCTTTAATGAAATACAATTGAAAATAGTAAGCAAAAGAATAAAACTATAAAAACAATGATTACACAGAAACAGAGGCCACTTGTGTTCTGAGCTTACGCTATTTAGTTCACCCTATAAGCCGTTAGAGTATGCCATGGTAGGTATTTTACCACAGTGAAAAAAGTGAGCTGTTTGAGGGTGTGCGGTATTGCCCAACTGTGCGGGATTCCCCCGCTCTCCCCTAATGTATATTGGGTCTGGGGTTCAATCCTCGGTCCCGGCACAGATTTTACCAAACCCTTCCTTCACCTCTGACAAGATATCTTGTGAATGTGGGGAATGCCAGGTCTCCACCGTGGTTCGGATTCCATGTTAAACTGTAGGTCCTCCATTTCATCTCACAATCACCCTACCATTACACATTAGCGTAAGTGCGTATAAACCGAACGGGTAGTAAGGCGCGGTGATAATAATAATATAATAATGTATATTGTGGTATGTAAAAGAACCCTGGTGGATATGTAAAAATACCTTTCCCGGAAAACTTGGTAGGCCCTTTCGCTCTCGCACATAGAAAATATTGTGAGCTTATATAATCAGTTGGTTAAGAAAGTGTACTTTAAATACCTCAAACAAATAAAAATAAAGAACAGAGGAAAATTAGAAACTTGATTCAATATAGTTCAACTACATTTAAGTTATATATGTTCCCTCATCAAGATACTTAAACCTTTTCAAGCTCTTAACTTATTTCGCAAGTGGAATGTCACACTTGAGGTTCATACCAACCCTATCGGTTTTATAGAAAGTATAGCGGCGCTAAAGAATAGTTACAAACTCCCCGACCAAGAAATGTTGGCAGCCTTAGCGGAATTGTTCATAGGGAATAATTCGTTGTGGACGAGGTATAAACATAATAAATGGAACACGTAGTGTGAGTTTACTAATTATTTTTGTTTGTGTATTTTTTCACTTCCAATTTTACTGAGCGATTCAATAGGAATATTTTTAACTGCACCCAGGAGCAATATTTTTAACTGCACCCAGGAGCTATATTTTTAACTGCACCCAGGAGCTATATTTTTAACTGCACCCAGGAGCTATATTTTTAACTGCACCCAGGAGCTATATTTTTAACTGCACCCAGGAGCTATATTTTTTACTGCACCCAGGAACCGCAGGAAAAGATTAGCGATTATTTCATTCGTATTAATACCCTCATTCGTAGACATGAGGAGTTTTCAGAAGACCAATCTGTCAGTCGTATTTATGCCAATTTAATATTAACACTAGGAGGAGCGAAATTAAATCCCTCTCACAGTTACTCAAAGTGGTTGTTCGTTACCATGTATTATTTAAAATTCCAAGATGTGACCTGATTTTCAATATCTTAGTTTATCTTCCAAATAGATTTGTGTATATATCACGTTGGCTTGTGTACTGAATTACGTCATACAATCAGCCAATTAGACGTCTAGCTTCATCTGGCGCTACCTCTTATTCTCTTTTTATTCGTAGTGTCTTTGTTTCATAAGCTTGAGAGAACGTGTACCTTTAGTGTGTAAGCGGTTTGGTAACTTTATGCACCGGTAAAATTAGTGTAGGCCTATATGGTTGACCTTGATGGTTTTTGAGTAAAGTGCTCGCCTCAGGACCCGTTGTTCGTGGGTTCACAACCAGCCAGATTCGACGGATTTTTCTTGAGCGATAAAAATCCGTTGCACAACTTACTTAGGAGGGAAGTATAGCCGTCAGTCCCATGTCGATTGTGGCATGTGGAAATACATTTCCCGGCAAAATTGATAGGTCCTTTCACAATCGCTCCTAGAAATTGTCGTGTGCTGATTTATAATAAGTCATATGACTTTTTGGGATTGGCGAGAATCTCTTTCTAGCCCACGTGGTAAGTTTAAGGGGGAGAGAGACGCTGAGCCATGTCTTTGTACAACTATCGTAACTCCTCTGAGTGTTTCCTCTTTTACTCGAAGAGTCTTCTCTCCCGAGTCCCGGCCCTGCTGGCGTTGGTCAGACAACCCGCCGCGCTCCGTGCGGACGGGCCCTAGGGTAGAAGAGTAACCTAAATGCGGCGAAGGGAACGCGCTGCTAAAGATAACAAGGCAAGGTGAGGCGGCAGATCAACTTACGTATCAATTCTGCAAAAGAAGGGTAGGTAGTCAGTGACATTCAGAGTAAATACATCCAGCGCACAGTAAGGCAGATGTCTGCAATGTCCAGAGCCTCCTAGAGACGTTGTACATTCGCTGAAAGCTGAATCAGTCTGAAATAGTAAGTAGAATAATTAATTGTCATCAGTGTTGTCACAATAAATGGTTCAAAGCTACAAAATTATTCTCTTAAGGATGAATTAGCTTGGGCAAATGATGACAGAATAAATATTTGACCTCCATTTTCTTATTATACATCCAGGCCATTCGAATGTTCATACTCACACATTATATGAGTGTGGTTGATCTTAGAGGAAGAAGACCCAAATTGGCATGGAGGGAGGGATCACTCGTGAGAGAAGGGATTCTAATCTTGGATTCATCTTCATTTGCATACCAAACTTGACGGGCTTAGACCTTTTTAGTCCACGGCACAACCAATGCGAGTTTGAATATAGTTAGCATAATTATTCACTGTACTTTTGGTCTTGTCTCTAGTCAAAACCACTTTAATAATTTGTATCAAGATTAATATTTTAGCTAAATATTTAAAAGTTAATGGTTACGTGAAGGTCACCTGATTCAGTCCAAGTTGTAGAACTTCGTCTGCTCCCTCAGGATTGGTTGGCAGAGTAATTCCTGCCTCACTGGTGACGTTATTGAGCCAAGCCAAGCTGCTCAGAGGGACTATAGTTAGACCTGGACAGGCAAAAAAAAAATTAGTCTTTATGTATTTCTAGTGGTGATGAATGAGTTGTCTTTATAAACTACCTCCATATACATACACTGTAGAGCACCCTTTATCCAATAAATATCAAACTAATAAAAAGTTGTCTTATTAAAATAAATGTAACTCTAAAATCAGGCACGAATTCAGTCAAACCAATACGTAATAAAATGTGGTAATGGTTTGCCCATCATTGAATTAAACAATTTACAGATAAATTAAAATAAATATGAGTAAATATCCAGTGAGAAGAAATGTATTTAGGCTACTCTCTACTCTAGACTGACTTGCAGATTTCAGTATTGGAGGAAATGTTTCCTTTGTGCCTGATGGCTGAAGCCAAACAGCGTAGTCCCTCTCCTTACTTGTAACCGATCTCTTTTTTCTAATTCCTTTCAGTGGGGGTTGAAATATAGCGCACGCGCAGTCCAGAGCTAATAAGTGTTGTATCCAGTCTAGTTTATGTAAACCTTTGTATTTATTCATCCCTTTTTATAACCGTGTCTTACTACTTGTTCAGGTTATAAGAATTTTTACTCTAATGGAGTAGGATTGAGAAAGAAAGCATTTTAGAGCTAATCTACCCACATTTGCGAAAATACCAACATCAGTAGAACCCGACCACGATTCGAACCACGGTCTCCCCGTCATCAGAAGGCCAGTCTAACAAGAGTGACGCCTTAGACTATTCGGCCACTGACGCAGGTCATTCAATTTTTTAGAATGACAAGATTTTGCCTATAGTGAATTCTTGCTGTATGAATTGACAGTCTCGTGTTTAGAAGAAAAATCACTTTAAACAGCTACTAGTGGTAACACTGGCTACTAGTATGTATCTCCAATGTGTATTTTTTACACAATAAAATTTTCATTGGAATATAATTAAAATAAAAAGGAATTATTCATGAATTCGATATTGACAGCCACCTTAATGTATAGAGCAAAATGTTGGGCTTTGACATCAAAGGACAGGAGTTATTCTGGCGAGGGATATGGGACCTCTACGAGTCATAGTGGGAAAGACAAGGAGAGGGAGGTGAGAACTCTACGAGTCATAGTGGGAAAGACAAGGAGAGGGAGGTGAGAACTCTACGAGTCATAGTGGGAAAGACAAGGAGAGGGAGGTGAGAACTCTACGAGTCATAGTGGGAAAGACAAGGAGAGGGAGGTGAGAACTCTACGAGTCATAGTGGGAAAGACAAGGAAAGGGAGGTGAGAACTCTACGAGTCATAGTGGGAAAGACAAGGAGAGGGAGGTGAGAACTCTACGAGTCATAGTGGGAAAGACAAGGAGAGGGAGGTGAGAACTCTACGAGTCATAGTGGGAAAGACAAGGAGAGGGAGGTGAGAACTCTAAGAGTCATAGTGGGAAAGACAAGGAAAGATAGTTAGAAATAAAAAGATCCGACAGAAAGTAAGAGTGATGCCAGTGTTGAAGAAGATAAAAGGCTGAGGTGGTTATGACATGTTGGGAGGATAGAAGGAGAAAGAGTTGCTGTGCAATGTTGGAGATGGAAGCCTGGAGGGAAACGGAACAAGAGGAAGACCGAGGAAGAGGTAGAGAGGTGGCGTTGAGGAAGTCCTCAAAACGGAAGGGATGCAAAACAGTCGTCATTTGAGAGAGGCGGGAGAAATTACCGATAAGACTGAGCTGGAAGAGGATGCTTGTCCCGCTGACAGGTGTAAACCTAACCACGACATGATGAAGAAGAATATTTCATTTGTTGCCAATATTGATAACATTTTACTATTTTATTTTTAATTTTATAGGTATTGACAATATCTATCTAAAGTGACAGCTGCAGATAAGACGTGAAAAAGGATTTAGAAAATTTTATATCAAATAAGGTTTTATCTCTGAAAAATGAAATGTATCTTTATTCATTGCTGTCCTTTGTGTAGGTCATTTTCTGCTCACAATGGTCGAATATTCAATTTTTGAAAATCTCTAAGTGTTATTATTAATTCAATTGACACTGACAAGTACTTCATTAAAGTTTAACAATTGAGTTTTAAAGATATCAAAATATAACACATGTGAATGCAAACTGAAGTATTTTAAATTTAATTACCTGATACTGGAAGCATTGTTGAAAGGGCTGGTTCAAACGTTTCTAATTGCACACCGCTCTGACTTATGGAACCTGTAGAAGAGAATATAGCTTTAAACATTTACAATGCAATTATAACAAAAATTATGTAAGGTTGAATTGTTATTTGTTATTTTGAATGCATTAAATTATAGTTACTAATTCATTAATGGCTTTTAAAAACTCTGTTAAAATACTTTCCCATATATAACCATTAAAGTAGGTAGATTAATATTTTACTTTGATCCACAAAAAAAACTATCTTATATCTGTTATTTTTTTATGTAGCCTGCATTTTCAAAAAGATGTTTTTAAAAGGTTTAAGAAATATTTGTCCAGTTATATAAGGGGATGTACCTTAACATGTAAGTCCCACTTTAAGGGTGGTATCGATACAAAAAAACGGTGGGAAAAATACAAATAAACATATCTCATAGACATATCTCGCATTAACTTACGAAATGTGTCCAAGGTGAATACTTACTTGCTATATGGCATTAGGAACGCTAGAGTTCATTACCGCACTTATAAAAGTACGTCACATATCTCTATATAGAGCTAATTCTAACCAGTCCACCTTGTTACATCCTATCCCTATCTTGAGCTAGTTCTATCCAGAACATCTCATTACACCCTACCCCTATCTTTAGCTAGTTCTATCCAGAACATCTCATTATACCCTACCCCTATCTTTAGCTAGTTCTATCCAGTCCACCTCGTTACACCCTGTCCCTATCTTTAGCTAGTTCTATCCAGTCCACCTCGTTACACCCTGTCCCTATCTTTAGCCAGTTCTATCAGAACAGAGCAGAACAGAGTGTAGGAGGAAGAATGGTAGAAGAACAGAGGGAGATGGAGGCATTTTACTAAAACAGGGTCACAGGCTGGAAACAGTTCATGATGATGATGATGATGATGAATAAGATATGTTATGATGATGGATAAGAGATGAATATGAAATTAAAAATTTACAAACTAAGGACACTCATTCAAAGCAACAAAAATGTATAGTCAATTTAATACGATTATATTGAAAGATTGCGATTTTATTTCTACTTATTTATATAGAATTTGGCACAAAGTAATATTTTTTAATCTAATTTCCCCCAAAAATTAAAATATAGTTCAGATTATGTAATTATCTTTTTTTAACGTACAACACTACAACATTTAAAATTACCGCATATTCTCTATTTCAATCATCTTGTCAAAGACAAGTGGCCCTATTTGGGTTATCCGCGTTTTACTACACGTCCGGACTATACACATATATACTAAGATGAAGGAACACGTCAGGTAAAGGGAGGGAAATGTTTACGCATTTGAATGCAGAAAGTGTTAAATAATTTGATAAAAGATTAACTGATTACATTTAACTTCATAGCTGTGCAAACCAGACAAGACGACACCTATAGCATTGCCTTTGTGCTCATTGTCACGTATAGATACACAATTAAAATCAATACACAGATAAACACATTCAGAAATCTTTACATAAAGCATCATACACTAAAGGTCACCATATATTTTTCAACAACCGATTAAAACGATTTTAATTGGGTTTCACTCTGTGTCAGTTTCTTAATCAGAATTAGTACGCCTCAAGCTCGGTGCTATAAGTGTCATCTTGCATACTACTATATAAAACCTGCTTCGGTAGACGCATGGTCTAAAGGATGTTTTTTCAAAATGGTTCTTCACTCTTATGAAAGTGCACTTATTATAAACATAACCTTCCTAATCCCTGACACTACTAGAGTAATTAGTACATAAGCGTATAGCCCGAACGGATATTAAGACGCGGTTTTGCTATAAAAACCTGTCTGAACCAAATGATTATATCAGCACACGAGAATTTCTCTGAGCAAGAGTGAAAGAGGCTACCAATTTTGTCAGGAAAAATATTTTGGAATACCTTTTAAGGTTATTTTACATGCCACAATTTATATGGGACAAACAGATTTACTTCCCTCCGAAGGAAGTTGTGCTACGTATTTTTACCCCTCAAGCAAAATCCGTTGACCTCAGCTGGGTTTGAACCGGGTCTTGAGGTGAGCACTTTACCCCAAGACCATCGAGGTCTACTATGTATTTATTGTAAACATGCTTTTTTTTTAAAGTTGAGTATACCTGGTGCCCCGAATCCCCCTCCGTTGCGTATTGATAGTGGATAAATTCCTGCTCTGGCAACCGCAGGTGCATAACTTGCATGTGGGTATCCTCCACCAAAATCAGGACTAGTAGTATCACCTAAAAAGAGGTTAAAAATAATCATTGTAAAATTTTATTGTTTAGTCTTTCAACTGAATTAACACTCCAATGTCTTCTAGAAAGGCCGTAGCCAGCCAATAATTTCAGGGTGGGAGGGGAGGGGGGGAGGTTTGGTGGGTACATCCCCCATTTGCCGGATGCTATAAAACTTCTAAATGATAAACAGTTATGTCTGAAGCTATCTGAAGTGTTTATTTATGGTAAAATAACTCCCTAACTGCCAAAGGCTTGGAAAAACTCTAAATATAAACACCTCTAGAAGAACTCTGAAATGATTTTTATGGTAACACAGCCCCCTAATTTATACTAACCCTTTTGTCTTAATTTTGATATTTTTTGAACCATAAATAGTCATATAATTTTGAAAAACATGTTGAAATTGTAGTAGGGAAGCAATATTAATTTATATTAATAAAATTATATATATATATTCATATATTCAAATATACCATTAATTTTCATATTGAATTCTATTAATATAAACATATATATATTGTTCTTAAAATTTCGGGGAGTTTGAACCCCCAAAACTACTCCCTCCTCCCCAGCTACGGCTTTATCTTCTAGTTTGGTTTTTCTAGTGAGACTGGCTATCTTTACAGAAGAAAAAAAAATTTGAACCCTGGAGACATGGAAATGTAGTCTTCGCGTGATGCAGAAACACGAGATGGACGAATGATTCCATATAAATGTAGGCCCAAACGCTAATAGCCCAAGTTGTGTCAAATGCCTTAAAATAGATAAGTGCGATATACACATTAATAAAAAAAAGTATGACAATTATAAACAAATATGTTCAAAAAGAACATATTACGTAGGAATTGAACATGAGACATATTTTAGGGCACTCATAATCATAGCTATGCGTTGAGGGCTTTTAATGCGTCTACATTCCTAGATCACTTATTTAGCTCGTTACTCAAGATAGCATCTATGACTTACGTGTAACTGTCAATTATTTGACACAATCAACAAATCTACAAGGAATTTTTGTTTTACCTAATTTTATTGTGCTGGTTTTTTAACAGAGGTTGTCGATTCCTTGCAAAATATATTTAACTGTTTTTTAGTTCAAATTATGCTATTAACATCATAACTACGCCTGGACAACGAAGTAAACACGTTTTCGTAAGTTTAACTCAAATGTTTTAACTATCCATTAAAAAAAATATATCAGTTGCCATCTCATCCCACAAATAAAAAAACTACTTAAGCTTGACAGAAGTCATAGATCTAATTAAATTATATCAAAGGTAAAAGCTAAACATATCTACGTAAATATTTACACTCTTATCAAATTCATATTGTAAAAATAAACAAATAAACTATAAGCTACTTATTAAACTTTGATTAACCTTTTTTGTGTCACAGATGTTCCCTCGTTAGGTTTCTCCGCCAATAGAGATGTTAGCACTGTTATAAATTTAAACTAGAACCAATATTTGCTATTCACCGTTCTGTGTGTCCGGCAGATGTTTTTATTTACCTTTCTCTGTGTCGGCAGATGTTGTCTCGTTAGGTTTCACCACTACGAGGGATGTTAGCGGTGTCACAAAGGAATACTGAAACAACAATAACAATACATTACAACTTTTATTCAAACAAATATTGATTCATTGAATCTGGCATGGTCCACTCCTGTAGCTAGCAACTACAATTTGTAATATCTTAGTATTTTATAACTAAACTTGTTTAAATTAACATGAGGCTATGCTAATTATTTAAACCAATTTGAAAATAAATCGATAGCATTTCAGTAGTTTATTCTTTGTGATGCATAAATACAAATATCTTGACAAATGAATCAATATGCAATATTGTATCTGTTTGTATATTAAAAATATTGTTAAATTTTATTTGGGATGATGTTATATCTAAAAGAGACTGTCATATATATGTAATAAAATATTTGTATTTCTTTTTTCTTTGTATGTGATTAAAAAAGTAGATTATACAAGTTTAAAAAAACGTTACTGATAATTTCAATATAAAACTATTTCTTCACTCGAGCTAAACATATGAAGACAGCAAAAAGAATAATTAATTTAAGGATGCAATGTATGAAAGTTTAAAGTTCAAATTATAAAACATTATATCGAGTAAGTTAATGTTATCAATTTAATGTGATTTTTACATATTCAACATCTTGTCAAAGGTCATTGTAGTATCATGAAAGCCACTTCGTTGGCCGTAGTATGGTTTTAAGGCTTCACTCTCGCAATAGATTGGAATGTCGATGACGATGAGATCAGGGTTTAAATCCCAGTTGGATTTACTAATGGTGTTTTTTCATAGATAGTTTTCCATTATCCCTCCATGCAAATATAGGTACACTTACTCTAGATTTGATCTTACTAATCCTTAACCCACCAACGTAAATTAATAAATATAGGCCTATAACCCAAACAGGTAGTAAAATGCTGTGATAAAATATCGGTGGGCACGTGGACTAAAATGTCAAGTTTCATAAAACTTATTTTGCCAGTGATGGGAAGGTTGAGGTTTGAATCTTAGTTGGGTGTATTGAGATCAATTTAATAACATCACTTTCTACTCTATCTATTTTCCACACAAATTCTGGTAGAATCACTTAAAATTCCAACTCTAGCCCTTAGGCATATTTAATTACACTACTATTCTATCACAGACGGGTAGTAATACCTCCTGGAAGAAAAATAAAATTTCACATAAGTTCAAAGTGTTATGTGTCATATTTGTCTTGTAGTTGTAGAGTAAGAATAATAATTATAAATTTATGCAATAAATAATACAATCGCCACAGTTTGACTAAAATTGTATTGAATTACAAATTGTGAAAAAAAAGGCCTAAAATATCTAAAGGGAAAATAAGAATGATCTGTTTCATTAACATACTTTCCGAATTATTCAAGTTTGTTTGTGAAGATGCATTTATACTATTTTTTTAATTGTATTAAATTATTCTTTCGAGAAAAATATTTTATGTAACCAAGAAATCTATAATAATTATAAATAGGTAGTTTATTAGAATATCCTAGCAATAAATATAAACAGTTAAAGAGATGTTATTAGTATTATTAAACTAGGAGAGCAAATAAATTTACAGATGCAAACTAAGAGCTGCCCCGAAACTTTATAACGTTTAAAGAGCTAGCCTGATATATTGTTTGTACGCCACCTTTAGGGTGACATTTGTTATAACGATTGAATTGGGTCCAAGTCTGCATAATTAAAAAAGGACGATGTCTTATTTTATAAATCAAAAGTTCTAGTCTCTTATAGTTATTTTAATTTTAAGTAGATAAACATTTTTTGCTAGATATTAAACACGTTGTAGATTTTAATAAAAGCCCAATTATTACTTTATATGGAAGATAATTCCCGACACGTAAAATTTAGAACACAGATTAAGATGTCATAGCCACCTACACGGCTCCTCGTCAGGAAGGAAAGTGAAGAGATGCGTACCCTGAAGGGGTATATCAAGTAACATTTCCTTCTCGAACCTTCCTAAAAGAAAAAAGGTGTGGTCATCCAGGTGCGTTTCTGTCCACAAAACTGCGTTATCTTTTGAAACAGAGACGTAGGAGGATGTCACCATACCTTGCAACTTAATAACTTAACACAAATAAATCTTACTAACAGCTCTCAATTAAAATATTGTAATTTTGAATAAAGATGTGAATAATAAATTATTGAGATGTATAATTCTATATCATTATAACTTTTGTCCCTTTTTAAAACAATGTTATGCAACATAGTAATTAATATCAGGCGTGTATGGATACAGTATCCGAGCATAGCTCCTAGTGTTCCTCTAATTTATTATTTCATAAAATATATAATTTTAACTATCGTGAGTGTTTCGAATTTATTTTAAATGCATAAATTAAAACTAGTACTTATATCCTCAATTAAATTAAATTATAAAATTTTAAGCATCAAGATAACATTACGATCGTACCTTGAGAGCTATCTCGAGTGCTCTCTCCTTATTGGATGAGGATGTATTGACTTCCGGAGGCGAATCCACTTTATCTTTCTCCAGAAGCTGCTGGATAGTTAGATACGCCCAAAGACGCTCCATGAAGCTGGCGTTGGTGACATTGTGTTCTTCAGTTGGTTCACCTGTTGGAGGGAATGGAGGACAAATATGGATGATATCTGGTCCAAAAGGTATAGAGGTGGTGCCATTCGGAGACCTCGCTGTGAGACCACCAGTCAACTCTGTCGACTTGAGTTTTCCAGCGACCACAAACTCCGAGCCAAGGAACAGAGTGTTGAAGTGGGTTTTGGAAACAGAGCCTTCTTCCACCTGCAAACAAGTACAAATATTAAAATAATGATAGCTTCGTTGTATTTTCTTGTATAAGTCTAAAATCTGAACTATGAATGAAGTGAAACTGAAGACATGTATTGTTTAGTCAAGTCTCTATAATATAACACTATAAAATATTGGCAGATTTAAATTTAAGTTAGGCCCAAACAACAATAAATAATCTTATTTAAAAAAAAAGTGTATTAAATAAATTTAATATATTTGAATTTAAAGCTAAATGCATTTTGAATTTTGTCACTAAGTATTTTATTTTCATTTTGTGTTGTCCCTAAGCTAGTTCAAAATCATTTTAACACATTTTCTTTTGTTGGTAAAACAGTTTATTGAACAATACTCTTTTTTTTAATAAACTTATTTTGAGACCTTCCTTAATATTGTCATTAGTATAAAACCATTTAAGGAACTTATTAAATTGTTGTGATTATTTGGAAACTAAAACTTAAATAAACATGTATTTTAAATTTAAATCAAAATGTTAGTAAATATATAAAAATAAATGTTATTTTAGAAATAAAGATAGTTAAATAAATAAAATACAAATAATTTATAAAAAAGTTTTAAGTAATTTAAAACTATAGGAACATCATTAAATATCGTGATAGGTGACCTGGTGGTCTAGGGGTAAGGTGTCAGACTTCTGTGCTAGCGGCCGGGGTTCAATCCTCGGTCCCGGCACAGATTTATCTGATTACCAAACCCTTCCTCCCCTCTGACAAGACATCTTGTGAATGTGTGGAATGCCAGGCCTCCACCGTGGTTCGGATTCCACGTTAAACTGTAGGTTCTGCATTTCATTTCACAATCACCCTACCATTACACATTAGCGTAAGTGCGTATAACCCGAACGGGTAGTAAGACGCGGTGCTAATAATAATAATAATAATAATAATAATAATTAAATATCGTGTATAAATATATCAAGTGTTATTTTCACCTGACTCTCCGTGTAGTTGAAAGAGACATCTGCTAGCAATGGTGACGCGACCAGGCGGTAGAAGTCCTGCAGCTGTAGAGCAGCGTCAGATGCTTCGTAGATCTTGCGGGCAAACCCAGAGTTACGGAGGGACAGTTTCTTCAGGAAATCCAAATCTGCGTTTTCACCAAAAGCGAGACAGAAAATTGCCGCACTTTCGTTCCTGTTAGAGGCAGTTACTGTGTCAGTGATTACAGTTAGATCAGTTTCTTCTTCATTCGGTTGACCATCGGTCAAAAATATAATCATTGGTTCCGGACTTTCATATAATACATCGTTCGAAGAAGTCAAATTACGACCCAAGTGGACGACATCTAGAGCTTTTAATAAAGCACCATAAATATTGGTACCTGTAAGAAAAATATGGTCATTTATGTTATCCTTGATCAATACATTCTTTGTTTGTATCTATGTTAATAAAATATATGCTAGTAACAGTTATTTATTTAATAGAATATTATTTTATAAAACCTAATGTATTCAATATATTATGTTAGAATAAATAACAATGCTAAATTTTACAAATCTATTCTAAAGCATTTAAATAAATGGCACGACACAGTCATTTTTCTCAAAAAGTAAAATTTTGTTTGAAGGGAGATTTAAAAAAATATGTTTTCAGTAAACATCCCTAGAATAGTTTTTCCTCGTATGGTGGGAATGACTAAAAAAAAAATAAGAAAAGATGCACTTGATATCTTAATATTCTATCAATGATCCATCTCGTTCCTCATGCAGTGGATTTACATTTACTTAAACCTTCAGAGAGCTACGCTTGTGATTTAGAAACGGCAAGTAATTTACCTCAATTAGTTCCGGTTAAAGAAGCTGAAGAATTTCACAGTACTCCTTCTAAAAAGCCTAGCTTAATTACACTAATAAAACTTAAGATTTTATGAAGTACTCTGAAACGAGTATCTGCAGAGCTACTTGTTTCAAGGTCACGGTATTGAAATTTGTTTAGAGAAGACACTAAGGTTTCAACATTTAGATGCCAGCACAGAGAGTTAATATCTTTATAATTCTCAGGACAATAATCTCATATTTGGTAATAATACTCTTGGTCTTATGAGAGCCCAAAGCATGATCAAATTGATTGGATAATTTATCAATTAGCCCAAATTACGTTTAAAAGCTTTACTTAGTATTTATAACATTCTGCCGTCTGTTCCCAATGCTTAAAGGAAACCCATTTCCTTAATAGCATCTAGGCGTGTGCTAAGTTTTGAAACGTCGGCTTTGCTTCGAAATAAATTCCTTCTTTGGCATTATTACGAAGCTTCGCCAATAAAAATATAGAGAGCTAAAATACTCAGATGTATGCTCAGGTAACCCCATTCTTAACTGTTGTATACTTTACAAATTAATATTCGTACGGAAAAAAAACTGAAGTTATTGAATTGGAAATTGTAAAGATAGCTTAATATATGACATTAAAACGAGTTATTACAAAAAATTGTGAAATTAAATAATCCCAAATAATTTAGTGCATAGAGCTATATATGAATAACCACATTTTAATATTTTTGCAATGATTAAACAACTCGTAAATACTTGAATGTTGACTCTGCTTCTAGAATATTTCATATATTTGATTCAAGTTCGCTTCGAATTGAAAAAGTGATCCTCGCACACCCCAACTAGTCTCAAATAACATCTATTCATTTCTTGCAACAGCATCCTTACTATTTATTACCTAACAAATCTAGATCTGCGTATCCTAATAGCTGAATTGTACCGTTTAATTTTTATTATTACAATTATTAATCGTCTAATATATCAAAGTATTATTTAGATGTTCAATTGACTCTTTGTTTTTGAAACAAAGCTTCTAGAGTCACCCAACATACAAACATGTCACTTAGAGCTCAGTCGATACTCTTTTTCCTTCCCTGCATCTCTAAAGAACAGTAATAATATTTATTTGTGAATTAACTCACTTGAGTCATCCACCAGACTACCAACAAATTCTTTAGCAATTCTTATATTATCTGGTGTAGCAGGAACAATGGATGATCTTAGCAACTCCTGCTGTGTAATACGTTCTTCATTTCCTCTGTAGTAGTCAATTACTTGAGGACGGTTGTGTTCTGGATCCCAAACCTATAGCATTCATTAAAACTGAGAACTCAAACCTATAGTATTAATTAAAACTGAGAACTCAAACCTATAGCATTCATTAAAACTGAGAACTCAAAACACACATCAAAAATACATGTTTGAATTTTTATGTCAAGCTAAAAATGTGTTTAGGTGTTGAATGTAGAGTTATGGTAATATCACCTAATATTTACCTGAACATACGTGGAAAATATAATTATGCTGAAGAAATCTCCGGGTCTCAAATCACTCAAAATAGTAGTCATGGCTACTCGTAGCTGCTCAATCTTTCGTCCACTCATAGAACCACTTACATCAAGTACAAAGGTGACATGTTTGTTGAGGGTCGGGAGGTTTGAAGGTGCAAAGAAGTGGACGAAGTAACCTTCGTTTACCTGAAGGAAATATGTAGATATGTTATTTACATTTTGGTGATCTAAGCTCACTCATCTTGTCAGAAAACCTAGGAGGATATATATATGATTACTACCAACATTGTGGTGATGTAAACACTATCACTGAGTCACAAGAAATTCGGGTAAAATATGTAGATATGCTACTAACATTCCATTAATGTAATGTTGGATCACACAAACAAGGGTTAAATATTATGAATACATATCACTAGAGGGAAATGTAAACTTATTTGTTATTCCCACAAACCTAGATGGCTTTTAACTGACCAGTATTTGCTGTGGATGAGACTCTCTGTCGACATCATAGCGCACCACCAGTTGACCTTTGACACCCTCGCTGTTCAGTTGTTTCTGTTCTTCTGGAGTAGGAGACCATCTTATGATGGCGGAATTGTCAGACGGCCGCTCGATCTTTGCCAGAGGATTTCCTGCTCAAAATAAGTAATGGTAATTAAGTTGTTAAAAAGAAAAGAGGAAAGTTAATTTAATTTAATATGTATTCCTCTTTTTTAAATAATGGATTGGGCAAAAAATCTAATAAGTTAACAACTATGTATTCAACATAATACATATTAAATTAAAAATAAATACAGTAACTATTCGTAAAATTAACGGATTTATAATCGACTCATAAAAAAAAGACGTCTACACGTTAAGGTGGCTCTCATAATTTTAGTGCAGGTGCTAGGAGGGATTTCGTTTGCAAAATATGAGGGACGCAATTTCTTTTCTGATATGTCCGCCTGGGATGATAGTTTCAGTGGAAATTCATGTTGCCAGTTAGTTGGGTAAGTGGTGGGTTCGCCCTCCCTGTAACACCCGCCCCCCCCTTGTACACTCTAGCTAAATTTTGTAAACACTTCTCAGTAGCTTTATAGTGTTACTATCAAGCCAACGTGCACTAATTGTCGTTTGTTTTTTTTCATTGCCTTATTTTGTAAAATGTCTGTAGAAGTTGTTGGCCGAAAAAAGAAAATGCAGTGGGGAGTGTTATTGTTTATTTTGTTACACTTGTAAAGATTTAGTGCAAGAACCAAAACCTAACACTTTTATGACTATTCAAAGCGCTGCTGTGAGGTCATCTGAATTTATCGATAAATTTAAAAGAGAAATGTTTTCTGTGAAAAGAAAAGCTAGAGTATTTAATTTTGTGACATGCGATTTGACATTAGAATAATCTCTTTAGGCGTTTGATTGGAATAACTAAAATTGAGGACGCTATACAAAGGTGGCTTCTTCTCTATCATTTTAAAAATGCAATCCATTAGGCTTTATTGATGTTTCTTGATTGTGATCTGGATACTAATGATGACACAGATTCTTCATTTCATAATGAGTGGAGACAGACGATACATAATTAATCAAGATTAAGACAATATCCGGTGCCTAATTACTCTTTTTGGCAATCCATCCGGAAACAATCCTGAAAAAAATTGTTTTATAAATACCTATACTGGTTCAGTTGCTGAGACAAGCGTAGCACAATGTTTACCTTCAGTAAAACATAATGAATAGCAAGTGCTAAGCCAATTTAAAGAAGAGTGTTTAGCTTCGAGAGAAAATATAAAGCGTACATGAACCAATGAGAAAGATGGCGGAGTTTCTTATTCTTAATTATACACCTAAACCTAAGCAAGACAACAAAGTTAATAAAACACTAGACGACTATAAAGAAATTATTTAATTGCAGAAGTTAGCTATGTTAGCAACCCTGCGTGGATTTGATTTGCCTAGCTTAACATCTCATGAATTAATAGGAATTTCCAAAATATCTTTATTAACAAACGTGGTTTTTATAATAAAAGTCAGAATTAAAGTTTTATGAACGAAATAAAAACTAACCATGCTTGTAAATCCGATTTAAAACTCGAAGATATTAATAATTCTTAAAATAACAAGGATTTTATTATTGATGGAATGACACTTGTTTACTACATTCAGTTAAAAAAGTTCCAAACTTTTGGGCAGTTTGCTGAAGTGTTTTTCAAACAAGCGACATATTTTTTTGGACAGTTTGCTGAAGTGTTTTTCAAACAAGTGACATATTTTTTTGGGCAGTTTGCTGAAGTGTTTTTCAAACAAGCGACATATTTTTTAGGACAGTTTGCTGAAGTGTTTTTCAAACAAGCGACATATTTTCTTTCGAGGTGCCTCTGTATTAAGAGTAGACGTGGTGTTCGATAGATATGACATATTCATTAAATTTGTTGAAAATAAATTGCGGTTCAAGAGAAAATATTCAAGTAAAGTCATTATGTCGGGGTCTTTTATAAATGTGCCAAATAATTGTAAAAAAAAATCTTTCGCAAATATCGAAAATAAATTAAGCCTTGTTAAATTTTTCTGCAACTATGTTGAGACCAATATTCAAATTGAAGATGATATAGAACTGTGTATTTGACCCTATGAAGTGATATAAACTAATTATTCTGTTTTTGACTAAGTTTTCACTTGGAGAAGAAGTTAGTATCAATTTGCAGGCTTTACATGCCCTGCCAATTGTGATACATCTAGTCGCCTAAGTTGTTGTTTTCTAAATGTATATACTCTAAAAATTTATTCGACCAACAAATCATCCGGAAACATGCATTTTACTAAAGCCAATGGTATTCTTAACACTTCTCAAAAAACAGAATTTGTCCCTCATATTTTGCAAACAAAACCCCTCCTAGCTCCCGGTCTATATAGCTAGAGTCAAACCTTGCGTAGCATTTTCCTGGTTGATCTCGTTGCTTTCTTTGAGTGCAGGAACTTCTAGGGTTGTAATCTTGCTAGATTCGTTGATATAAACCTCTACAGAAAGATCTGGAACGATCTGGAATGATAAATGTGCAGTATATATCATATATTAAATAATTATCACTAACGCAAAACATGTCAAAAAGTTTATAGTAATAAGAATTATTAATACCAGTAAACTTGCCAATAACTTTCAAATTATTATTATTATAACAGGACTCTATAGTTACGAGAAATCCATTACCTCTTGCTTCAACTGATTCAAACAATAATATTTAACATTTGTTTTATATTTTGTATATTTAAGTTGGCTGTAAATTCAACGAGAACAACAAAAATTCAAATAAGATTTATTCCGATGCATGCTACAAATTGATTTAATTGTGATTATACATTTCATTTTCTTGACTCATAATAGTTTTATTGCTTTAATTCTTTAATTTTAGTAATCAAATTTTCATTAAATCTCAAAATCAAATCAAATTTTTTGCACAATTTTAACAAGTGTATAATTATAAGCTATAAACAGTAATTAAAAGATTAATAAATCATTACAATTCACGAGTTATATAAGGGGTCAAACTGATATTTTATTATTTTTATATACCATTGTCAAGGTAAATTAATTAGTGTATGAGACTGGACAAACGAACTCAAAAATCATAAAACATCATGTTTGACCCTTTATAATTCGTGAACTGTAATGATTTATAATTATTGACTTAATATTTATAGCTTACAATTATACACTTTTTAAAATTGTGCACTAAGTTTTGAACTGAAATGTTGAATGACCTTAATATCAAATTTCTCCACGATATGGCTATGAACACAAATTCCTTAATTTTATTTCTTAAATTGAATAAAATTTATTTGGTCAAAAATACCATTTCGGAAAGATCCATAGGCGGCTACTGTTTGTTAAACCTCTCAAACCACCACTATTAAATTATAATTTTTATCATTTTGATTTGATTAAATGTACCAGAATTAATTCATTCCTATGGTATTAATGTGTAATAAATGATAATTTATGTATAGTACAGATGTTGATTTAATTTGAATATAGTGTGCGTCATAAATTAGGGCGGGTATTTTTTTTGTGTGACATTAGTTTGGTACAAAGAACATTTACATCACAAGTTATTATTAAAACCCCAATTTAAATACAATCATGATGTGATACTTTATTATATGACCATGCACAAATTTTATTTGTTCACTAACATTGCATTGATTAGATCCAAAATAAGGCGTACAGCCCGAATGGGTAGTACCGAACTAGTGCTTAAGAAAAATTAGTTCTCCTAGATAATGGTTTAATTTACATTTACGTTTCAATTTTAAAGTTAGTACACTTAAAGATAGTTCTTCAGTAAATCCAGATATTTCAGATTGAAAGTAACTACCCATTTTATTTGTATTTCTCTCCAGGGTTGATGTTGATAACATGCTTGCGAACTGATGGTTTTCTCGTAGGTAACTCCTCACATGCCAGATTAAAAGTATATACACAATTTATTTGTATTTACCTGCCCAGGGTTGATGTTAATAGCATGATTATAAACTGAAAGCTCTCTTCTCAGTAATTCTTCATATGTCAGATTGAAAGTAACTTTCTTCTCCGATTCGATATTTACAGACACTGTAAACCTGTTGGAGTTACGTGAGCTGAAAAATATAAAGCAAAAAAAAAAATTAAACTTGATTTAAAAGAAACTGTTGGCAATCATTTAAAGTTCTACACAAAATAAAATAGAGCTATGAATATGTTAATACAGTTTTGTTAAGTTATAAAACTGTTTAAATTATGTTTAATTTGAAGACGTATAAAATTTTAAACACTATTGGTGACCTGATTAGAACAGTACAGTATTTCCTCAATGTTCAATGGCAGTGATTAAGTCTTGACTTTAAAGCTGAGAAAACCATATTCAATTCAACTAAATACCTCACCTAGTTGGTTGTGTGGATAAAGGCGTCAATCTAGTCTTGTTTGGTTTTCCAGTTATGGAGGGGGGGGGAGGGGTTCCTCGGGTATTGAATCCTGGGTTGGTGTATTAGGATCGTTTTTACATAAATAATTGCACTTTCTCACTTCTCGCAAATTCAGGTAGGCTAAGTTTCCTTTCAATTCTAACTTCCTAATTCTTACTCAAAAAGGGTAAATATAAATAAATATATCAGACAGTAAAGGCCGATACAAATAAAATCTTAGCTAAGCTGTGATGTGCTAAGACTTTGTAAGTTTGGTTTCACGCTCATTGATAAGCTAATCAATGGTCCCTCTTTTCCCTCCAGAATTCAGTGTTGTTTCTTTCTGGTCTTTTCCACTGAATTTTAGTTATGATGGCGTTCTCCAAAATGTCTTGTTTAAGTTCAAGTGATATTACTGAGGGAGAAAGGATGCTGCTGTTACAAGTAGTCTAGGAAGATGGAAGAAAATTTAGGAGGTGGAGGTTTGACTTATTCAAATAACAGTTCCATTTTAATATAAAAACGTTTATTAAATTTTCGTTATTTTCACCAAACCAGCACTGCGTTTGTTCAACACGGAGACCAAGCTGCGTTATACGCATGTGCAACGTAAGATGGCTCAAGATGGGAGATAGAAAAGTTGCCCGGTCGGCAATCTGAAAAAACATATCAAGGCATAGCTTAGCTTAGATTAGATTAGCTTAGCTTTCTGTGTGAACCAACAAATTTAAATATATGGTCCATTATTTTTCTAAAGAGTTAGCAGAGCTAATCTTAACTTAGCTTAGCATTCTGTGTGTACCGCCCTTGAGACATGGAGTAGGCCTACAAATTACCCGTAGCTTATTAAATATTTTATGTTTAGGCTTTGTTTGATTATAACGTTTAAATTCGGTAGCGCCCTTTCCTACAATGATAAGGAACCCGGTTTTTATTTAAAGAGGGACTGGTTGCTGTGTTTATTTTATAGTTAGATAAATTGTGTCAGCTGTGTTTTAGTATAGTCATTGGTTTGAAAAAAATATGCACAGTAAATGAGCTGAATAAAATTATATAATTATTTAAACAAATTATGAACAGGGTTTACCCTGAAAGAGATTAAGCCTTTACCTTTCATGGTTCCGCTATGGTTAAACTTGTAAGATAAGGTCATAGTTTAATTCATTATGGAAACTGAAAAGTTACCCGAGTCTTTATGTTATATTTATATTTTCTGAATTTTCCTCACTGAGAATTCTCGGCCAAATCTCTCAGATATGCATATTCTAAATATCAGATCACTAGGTCATGTTTACTATTATTCAATCCAACGTGTTTATGTTTATATAACTTTTGTTATTGTTGATAAAGTATTTTCTTCGTTGTTGTTTTTGTTAAATATTATTTATATAATAATTTTCAATATTCTTTGATTTAAAACTTTCATAAAACTCAATCTAATTTATCTTAACTTAGTTAGAGGTACTCTGTTCTTGATTTGTTTTTTCAAACCCTTACGTTGGCAACAACAAAAAATGGGGGAAACATCCTCTAGCTACAAACGTTGAAGTGAGGTTTGTTTATTTTATAACTGAAAGGACTTTACCAAATACAGCTTAGTGTCAGAGCATTAACACACTTAGCAAAATGTCTTGTGTTCCATTCACGTGTCTAGATATAATTGTTCAACATACATTTAATTTAAAGATAGGAGTTATCTTTGGTTACGAATAAATTCTTCACTGGTTTTTCTTTCATTTAAATTAAATGTGGTTTAAAAATATTGGACTGCCGGGCTACAACATTCATAGCCCAGCAGTGTAAAGATTATCCAGTACTAATGTACCGTTGCCCAGGGGATGTACTAATGTACTAATAGTACATCCTTTCCTGGAGGCTCTTTCCATGTCCCGATGAGTTGAGGTGATGGTGCCAGTGAGTATGGGGGGTGTGGAACCAGTGGAAACACTTAAACCTAGCTTAGGCCTAATTAACCAAACCCTGGGGACCTTTAGGGTAGTTCCTCTTTCAGGAAAAGTACTCAAGATAACAACCGGGAATCGAGCCCAGGACCCCTAGGCTCGTAGCCAGATGCACAGACCACTACACCATGGGGCCTTGCGCATGGGAATTGAAAGCCAATGGTCCAGATGTAGTTTTAAATCTATATTTAATTTAGATAATTGAAAGATAATTTACATTTCTTGAATTGTGTATTTATGATATTGACGTCTGGAGATAAATTCCATGTAGACTATTCATCTCCTTCCCGTTGCTGGTTGTCTTACTACCCGGTCAGTCTATCCACGTATTACAATTAATGGCGTTGCTATAGGAAAGGTTGGATTTATGGAAAATTTACATGCATTTGCGTGTATGAAACGTAAGAACTATTGAAGATAAAACACTCCCAGTACGCCTAGCCTTGTTAGGGACCCGACATCCCCCGCCCCCTCATTAACAATAAACCAGAACAGAAAAGACTTATGACTGATGACGCTGGTGCGGGATTCCCCCTCTTTAGTCTCTGATGAATACGGTCCAGTACGATATAAATAATTACATATCTCGAGTTGACCTCACCTTTGCACGACGTGCGCGGCTGTTTGACCCGAACTCACGGCGGCGTCGTATTCCTTTTTCGCTTCCTCTTTCTCCTTCACGTGAGCCCTGTACACATTGCCGTCAATTTCCCTGGAAATAGAAAAAAAAACTTGAAGCTTTCACGAAAATCTTTCACACACAAATTCTGTAAAGCATTTGAATACCAAACCAAGAATACGGCGTCTTAAAAGATTGTGTTCAGGGGCATAACAAAATGTCGGCAAAACTGGCTCTCACTAGTTTGAGCCGATATATCTGTAATTAGTTATCTGTGTAAGGTCATGAATTTATATTAGAGCTGGAAGCCGAGTGGTAGGAGAAATGGCAAGGCGGTATGAAGGTAGACTGCTAGAGATTAAGGTGCGGCAGAAGGGAGCGCATGTAATTTTACAGTTTTTATAGAATTTCAATCTTTTGACCAAAATAAATCAAATATCTCTCCAGTAGCAACATAGAGTTTAATTTTCTGCACATGCTAATATCAACAGATCTTGAATATCTATCAAGGATGTCTTGGAATCTTGTCAAAACTATTTCTCTTTATTTAAAAAGTTTTGAAAAAATTCCAGGAGACCTTTGAGACGGTGAGATCGAGTTTCGAATCTCGGTTGGTTGTAGGCCTACTGAGGGTGGTTTATCCTAAATGGTTTTCCATTCTCCCTCCAAGCAAACGTGGGCACATTTATTCTAAATATAACCATTCAAATACAAATACCTATAACTATGAGCGTAATAAAGTACATAATCGAATAAACTGACGCGGTGCTAAAAAAAATGGATTATTTAATTATCTTGTTTAAATCATTCACAACCAAACGAACAAAATTAATTTAATTTTAGCAGTAATTTTAGACAAATAACTTGACTACTGCTGTAAAGTTGTTGTTTTGGGGGGGGGGGGGGGAATCCGACACAATGCCTTGCCAAGGTAACTAAGGAGCCTAGGTACGCCTTCAATTGTATCCCACCATTCCGTGCTTGGTTTTTACATAACTTCTGACAGTTTTTTTTCTAATCTAAAATTAAAACAATAATGCACATCTTAATCTAAATGAAAGAATTAGTCGATTTAAAAATAGTTATATAAATTTATCTCATATGAAAATTGAATATTTGAACTTTCTAATATATATATATTGGTGTAATTGCAAGTAATTATGAACAATGTGACTCTTAATGATCAACTTACATCAAGAATCCTGAAATAAAAGCAGTTTCTGGCAGGACGACGGTGAAAAAAACTTCTTGAGAGGTGTTTGCTCTGTTGGCGACCCTGCTGGTAACCACCGTGGTAGCATAGCGGTACTGGATGTTGGATACAATGTGCAGGCTGTACACATCTGGCTTGATTGTCTGGGAACATAAAATGTCCATTATACTGCGCGTACAAAAAGAACGCAGAATATATTGAAAAAGAAGAAATAAAAATAAAGACAACTAAAACAACCATAAGGAAAGTTCTGGCGGCCGGGGTTCAATCCTCGGTCCCGGCACAGATTTATCTGATTGCCAAACCCTTCCTTCACCTCTGACAAGACCTCTTGTGAATGTGGGGAATGCCAGGCCTCCACCGTGGTTCGGATTCCACGTTAAACTGTAGGTCCTTCATTTCATCTCACAATCACCCTACCATTACACATTAGCGTAAGTGCGTATAACCCGAACGGGTAGTAAGACGCGGTGCTAATAATAATAACATAAGGAAAGTTAAACATATCATGCTAAAGGCTTTTGAAAATAAAAAATAAAGTTACTCTGTTCAATATGACGTAGATTTCGTGTCTTTGTTTATCTTATGTTTTATAATATTTCTTGGTACTTACATTTAAATTAAGTAAAGCTATAACTAAACTAATGATTTGATTCATAAACCAATTTAAGGCCGAGTATTTTACCTATGCAATAAATTAAAAATAATCTATAAAATATAAAAATAATAATAAATAATAGAAACCATTATCAATCCGACGTTTAAAATATTAATTACAAGGAAAAGATAATAGCTATACAATTATTTTAATACAAAACAAATTTCATTTCATGATAATCATTCCTATGAAAGATTCAATATCTTAATTTTAACACGAGACAAACTACATTAGATCAAATACTAATATATCAATCTTAAAAAAAATCAATGTCAGTCGTAATTAATATTTTTAATAAAATGTGGAAAAACTTCACTTTTTGTGTAGAGTGACATAGGAAAAAATTTAAGAAAAAATTATATAAAATAATTATTTCTTCTGAGTGTCGATATATACTAAGAATAGATACGAGTGATTGATTAAAAAGAATCTTAAAAACTAATGTCTACAAGCTAGTACAGTTCGACCCTAAATTAGATCTAGGGAAAGTAAAAAACTAAAATCCAGATTATTAATTTAACATCCCTAATAAAAGGTTAAAAAAAAACAATGTTCACAGTTCTTTGAATGTTCGTCCTTTGCTAGGAATCGCTTACGATACCCAACAAATCTGATATCTTATTAACATAGAATTGGATTTGTTCCTTTCCTTCTAGAACTCCCCACGACCTTCTAAACGATATTAAATGACTATTAAGTTTGTTGCTTTTGTCATAAAATTAGCTTAACGTTAATCGATGTTTGTATGGACGCTTTTATGACAGGGTTGTTGACGACATTAAATAAAATTGTTTAATTATTTAATAATAAGAATCTAGCTATACAGGATGCTTCTAAGCTATCTGCCCAGTCATAAAACACAGCATATGTTGGCAAAAATAAAGAGAGAACCTAGTATAAAACTACCCGCTTCGGTGGCAAAGTTAGCTAAAGCGCTAGTCGTATCTATCTCGACTGCCGAGGATGGGGAGATCGCGGTTCGAATCTCGGTTGGGTGAACTGGGGGTGGTTTTTCCAAAATTTATTTACAGTCTCCCTCCACGCAAATGTCGGTTCACTTCCTCTAAATTCAACCATACCAATTCCTAATCCATTAGGGTAATTAGTACTTGAGCGTAAACCCGAATGGGTAGTAAGACGTGGTGCTACATAAATAAATAAAGTAAAAAAAGTGGATAGTTCAGCGCAACAACGCCTGGAGTACGCAACTCTAAGTACGTACGTGTACAACACATTGCATATCACCAGGCGGGCAGAAGTACCCGGTGGCGGGTAACGTGTCTGAAGGTGAGCGCGCGTCAAACGCAACCAACGCAACGGATAAAGATGTTGTGACCAAGTCGACACTTGATGTTCACACCTAGTGGTACGCAACTTGTAGACGTACGTACGTACTTACGTCAAAGCTGCGAAGTCTTGGCGTTGTTGCATCGAACTCCCAACTTTGTAATACAAGATAAATTTTCCGCACAAATTTCACTTTTTTGTGGTCTTTTTTGTTTTCTACCCACAGATGCTGTGGTTTAAGTTTGAACATTTAGAAATATCCTGTAGATTTGAAAATAAATCTCACCAAAGTTCTTAATTGTCACTCGGATTATAAACCCTGTGATTAGGACAAGTAAAAAGAAGTTGGCAATAATTTTTCGCCTGGCCAAAGTAACAGCTGCAATTAATTTTGCTAAATCACGCGGTGACGTTAAAACTTTCAAATTTACATCATCATACGAGTTGAAAAAGAAAGTTAAATGCAGACTTTTATGGGAAAATGAAACTAAAGTCAACACTTAGAGCTTGTGGTTCAATCCCGGTTGGCGATGAATGAATGAATTTACTAAATGTTTATAATCAACCTCGGTGAACTTGGAGTAATGTTTATGCCTCAGGACCCGATGTTTATGGGTTCAACCCCAGCCGGATTGCACGGAGTTTTCTTGGGCAATAAATATTCGTAGCACAACTTCCTTCGGAGTGTAAATAAAGTTGTCGGTCCCATGTTGATTATGGCATGTAAATGAACCCTGGAAGGTTTTGGAAAATATCCTTCCCGTCGAAATTGGTAAGACCTTTTGCTCTCGCTCATAGAAATTATCGTGTGCTTAAAAAAATCAATGTTCAGAAAGTGCAAGATAATTACCTCAAAATAATGAAAAAATGAAAGAAAAAAATTTATATATGGATTGTAAAATTGTTGTCACTAGAGTTGAGATGTGTTTTTAGGACGTGGAGCCAAGAGATTGTGGGAAGCTATGTTTAATCTAAAATGAATGTCTACCCTAGATTAACTGACATGGGTTTACGGGCAGTTCGTATTTTAAGCTAAGTAAACTAAAAATCACAGGAAGACAAATAGGCATTTTAAATAAATATACTATCAATTATTGTTTTAAAAGAGGATAGAAAACCTTTAATTTAAATATATTACTCTCGTTATACCCAGCTGAGGTTTGAACTATATACTCCTTTTGAAAAAATTAGTCACCTTACATCTAGAAACAACTCTACTGGTTTACGAATTATTTGTTCCATAAAAAATGTTTGTATGTTTTATTAATCTTACTATCCATGTGAGCTATCCACATTTTTATACTATTTGGTTAGGGATAGAAAAGGTAGAATTTTAGATAAAATATACGATTATTAGCATAGTGTAGAATGGAAATCAATTTAGGAAAAAAAATAGCATCATTACACTGACCACTGCTCAATCAGCTGAAAATCATATTAAAGGTGTATGACGTCTTAGCCAGTATGCTCATCGATGCGGGTGGGTCATAAAAATAAAATCGGTTAGAAATAATCACACATAGGACTAAAGTTTGTGTCACAGTTCATATGTTATCAAGATTGACATATATAGATATTTAATGTCAGCGCAAACAACACAAGTAAAACTATTTAAGCGTTGATAATACTTCTAATTACTTGTTTGTAAAGATGCTGTGTTCAAAAAAAATGTTTTTATGAACCATTCAACCTGCTAGTAGTTTTCTTAGATTTCCTTTACACACACACACACACAAATTAAATTATAAAATATCCAGCAGAATTTGTCTGGAGGGGGGTGGGGTTTATTTAACAACTATTGGTCTACATTATTGCCAGCTATTTATTACCTTAATAGCTAGTGAGCTATACATCTGATCAACGGCTGTACTAAATAGCTAGTGAGCTATAAATCGGATCAACGGCTGTACTAAATAGCTAGTGAGCTATAAATCTGATCAACGGCTGTACTAAATAGCTATTTAGCTATAAATCTGATCAACGACTGTACTTAATAGCTAGTGAGCTATAGAATTTGATCAACGGCTGTACTTAATAGCTAGTGAGTTATAGAATTTGATCAATGGCTGTACTTAATAGCTAGTGAGTTATAGAATTTGATCAACGGCTGTATTTAATAGCTAGTGAGTTATAGAATTTGATCAACGGCTGTACTTAATAGCTAGTGAGCTATAGAATTTGATCAATGGCTGTACTTAATAGCTAGTGAGTTATAGAATTTGATCAACGGCTGTACTTAATAGCTAGTGAGCTATAGAATTTGATCAATGGCTGTGCTTAATAGCTAGTGAGCTATAGAATTTGATCAATGGCTGTACTTAATAGCTAGTGAGTTATAGAATTTGATCAATGGCTGTACTTAATAGCTAGTGAGCTATAGAATTTGATCAATGGCTGTACTTAATAGCTAGCGAGTTATAGAATTTGATCAATGGCTGTGCTTAATAGCTAGTGAGTTATAGAATTTGATCAACGGCTGTAATTACTAACTATTGAGCTATAGAATCTGATCAGCAGTTGTCCTTTCTGGCTAATAAGCTATAGAAGACAAATAAGTCCCGTCTTGATTCTATGACCAATTTTTGAGTTTACTGTCATCAAAGGTGACCTGGTGGACTAGGGGTAAGGTGTCAGACTTCTGTGCTGGCGGCCGTGGTTCAAACCTCGGTCCCGGCACAGATTTATCTGATTACCAAACACTTCCTTCACCTCTGACAAGATATCTTGTGAATGTGTGGAATGCCAGGCCTCCATAGTGGTTCGGATCCCACGTTAAACTGTAGGTCCTCTATTTCATCTCACAATCACCCTACCATTACACATTAGCGTAAGTGCGTATAACCCGAACGGGTAGTAAGACGCGGTACTACTACTACTAATAATAATAATAATAATACTGTCATCAAAAAACGCACAATCGAATGTAGAGACAGATTTGGAGTTTTAATATATTAATAAATTTAAACTAATTTTATTTTAAGTATTTTCGTTGAAATCATCGATATTATGGAGCGTAAAATTAGGAGATCCAAGAAAATAATAACCCATTCACCTATGCAATAGTATTTTACACAAATCCTTTGATAAATAAATCAACCAATTTTAAAAAAACTTGAATAAAATATTTGATCCGTTCTAGAAAAATGAGATTAACGACTGAAGGTGTCTTTCTGTTGACCCATAAAAAATCTCTATCTGTAAAGTTGGATCTATCTTCGCCAACATGCGGTGGCCGCTCGGTCTGTCACTTGCGGACTGATGCCATGGAGTTTTTTTTTAATTAGTCCTATACTTTAACCCTAATTGCATTGGCCAATTAAGTGAAGGGTCTTAAGTTATATTCTCATCATAGTAAAAAAAAATCGAGGGAAGTTTGGATTTCCCATTTCTTAATGATAAATTAATGAGCTGTGAAATGTATGTTTCGTTTCTTTAAAATTTAAGTCTTTAAGTAATGTAGTAAGTTTACTTTGAAGGGTTGCTACGATACAGCTTATAAGATAGGATTAAACTCATCTGTCAAGGTAAGACTGATAACTTAGAGGGTAAACGAAGTGTTTAGGGTTTAATAACTCTAATAAAAAAAATCTATATTTTTTGGACAAATATACACTTCATAAAGTAACTATTATTTGATTCTCATCAAAGAATACGGGGGAAAGTGTGGGAGGGGGGGGGGGCAAACGTCTGGTCTAGTCTAATTTGCTATTGATGGGGAGGTCAGTCAAAGTCCTGGTTTTTTATACAGGTGTTTTTCTTCAAATGGTTATTCATTTATTTTTTTATACAAATGCGGGCACACTTCCTCTAAAATTTATACCTTCTTACCTATAGCCCATTAACGTTATTTTAATTCAAAAATATAATAGGTTTCCCTATATATATATATATATATATATATATATATATATATATATTGATAATAATACTAAACAAGCTTAAGATGCAGATTTTAAATAATATTGGTATAACCAGTTTTTTTATTACAAACTTTCCAAAATCAGTCTTTATTAAACTACTCTTAATATGAGGTTTAGAATGATTTTTTTTAATCCTTGAAGTACGACTATCTAAACATAAAGTTAGAATCAAATCCATCTAACGGTTTCATCTATAGCCCCAGGGACAAAAATAATAGTAAGACCAAATTTTTGGGTTCGGAAGCACACAAAACGTCACGTCCATCACAAACTCGAGGTATAAAATTTACACTATTACAACTCTTTCTTTATATAAAAAAGTAAAAAAAACATATTTCACCTGATTTTCTGTAACCCCTTCTTGATTGCTGTCTGTGGAGTTGGATTTGCCCACCGATGCTAAGAATGATGTTTCCTGAGCATTGACGTCATCACACCAGAACACTGCTGCTAGAATCACAACTACCACCGAGGTCTTCATTGCTATGAACACTGACTGGTCAAGGTCAGGAAAAGGGGAACTTATAGACAGTAGCGGCTGGGATGACCTCTCCGCCATGATAAACATGACGTCATGACTCGGGGGAATCCACCGCGGACTTTTAGCGAGAATTAAGAGTCTGCATTCTCATAGTGTGAACTTCGAAATGCTACTTGCAACCGATAACTAAACACAAATGGTGGTTAGTTCTATTTAGCCTCTGAGCCCTTGGGATTGAGTGACAGCTAGTTTGGTTTTAGAGCGGAAAAGGGATGTAGGGGTGGGGAATAGAGAACTATGTTATATTTAAAAGTATAGTAATCTGTTTCAATAAATAGAGCTGCAAACATTTTCAACATATCGAATTTCTTTTTTTTTTTCCACACGCTATCCTTTCAAAGAATTGTAAAGGTTATTAATTATAGTTTGTATTATTTAATTATATAAATAATCTAATTAAATATAATGTAAAATAAAAATAAATGGTATGGAAGTCCACACGGACTTTCTCGCTCTATTGTTTGAAAATGAAGATATTTACTCAAAACTCCTAATATATGTGAAACGAAATAAAATACACTAGCAAACCCAAGAATAAATTGCACTATACCTACGTAAAACGTTTTTTGAATCTCAGTTTTAAATTTTATAATTTTGTTTTTAAATAATGAATGTCCTCATTTGTATATTTGGACCGATAAAAAAAGATCAATTTTGGGTTCACAAGGGTCAACACTTCGTATTAAAATTTCAACTTCCAGTTAAAATTTTCGACATTTTATTAGGTGCTGCAAATCTTCATGCCATCGCATTTCTATTAAATTCCTCGATTATAAATTTTGACCAGTAAAAAATTTAAATATTGACTATTGAGTCCAAAATGGAGATAGATTATTGTTGTACAAACATTTATCCTAAGAGGTTTAAGGAAAAACAACATAAACTTTTAGAGACTTACTTATATTTAATTACTCTATGGCATTGGAGAATTATTGCGTTAAAATTTAAGTAGTATCTCTTTACAACTAAATCCCACAAAATTGTATTAATATATTTGCCAATATCTCGGACACTGTTGGATTTATAAAAATATTTTTGTATAAAATAAGTTATTTAGTATCTCAAATAGTTGCGGATATAAGGAAGTTTCTGCTTCTGTAAAGTACCTTAAAATTCATTTTCATGGTAAAATGAAAATATCCATTTTATTTATAATCTTAATCAAAACCTATATACGAATTTTAATCAAAATCGTTGGTCAATTTTGAGAAAATCGATTTTTTCTCTTTTCGCCCTTTCTTAAACTACTCTTAATTTTAAGTTTAAACACAGAGACAGACAGACGTCATTGCAAAGACTACTTTTTAGGGTTTGGGGGGAGGGGTGTCTTGAGACGTCGACATCCATCAACATTTCAGGTTAGATTTTTCTTTGCGATCTCAATACTTTTACCTTTTGCGTTCTAAAAGTTTAAAATATATATATTATATTTTTGTGACTACTTAAAAACTTAGTTATAAATAAAATAAATATTACAATTTAATATGGGCTTATAAAATCCCATTTAGCTGTACATAAGTGTTTTCTTCGAAATTATGTCCCTCCTCACCACCCGCATATGCGGGTGCACTACTTCTGATCGTTTAACTGTCATAAAAAAAATTGTTTCAACCAATCACTTCAAAGATTTATTTTTTACATTGGCTATGTGCTTGACTATTGGTTTACAAAATTTATATTTCAAGCCAAGTTAGAAACTATTTTGTAAATCTTGAAGTTGAATGAGTCAAGCTCTTTTTTGTGTCAAAAAATAATTTTCCCTCATTTTTTTTATTTTTAGTATTAATATGTGTATAAAATTATACTTATATATTGTAAAACTAACAGTCTTTCTAAAATATTGTCTTCCATAAATTTAGCTATCATATAAAAGAATTTTGTATAAATCAGTTTTATGTAAATCAGTTTTGTGTAAATCGTAATTTTATACCAAAAGTTAAACAAAAGGGATGTACACTTTAGTTTTACCAAGTATGGTTACTTTTTATTATTTTTTGTGTGCACCACTTTTTACTAACTTATTATACCTAAACTAAAGGAAGGAAGGGATACATTATAAATGCACTCGGTTTTGCATGGAGGGAGAGTATACCATTTAGGAAAAACCTGCTTCAGTACACCTAGCCGGGATTTAACCACAGATTTCTCCATCACAAGCAAATCTGACAGCTCTAATGTGGGTGATTGTAATTAATATACAAATAAGAGCAACATTTGTCAAGATGAACACATGCGGAATTGTTTGACCATCCTATGTCAATCACACTAACCTTCTACTAGAATTAACAATGATTTATAAAATCTATGGCTGCTGAAAATCAATGTAAACAATTAGATTAATTTAAATCAATTATTAAAATGTACTGCTTATAGTTTTGGAAAGTATTTTTAAAGAAGCTCTCAAAAATGTGTTTAACCCATAGTTTTCATTGACATTATTTTCTCAAAGCAGTTTTTACATTATTAAACATAGTTGTTGAAATATGGTAAATTCGTTAAATTTGTAGTAGTTATATAGAACATTTACATTTTGAAATTCATAGTTTATGAAGTTTGGATTGAGATTATTATTTTTAGTTAATTTGATTAATCGTTCAAAACGTATAATCTTTACAAGCTATCGTTAAAGCTCTTTGAATAAATTTCTAATGGTGATAACCGATTAGACACAATTTGATTAAATTAGTATCATTGGGGTCGATACATTTTAAAGCATCGTATTGTGTAAGCCATTTGGCTCTTAGATTAGTTTAAATACCCTCTTATTCTCAATATTTTATTTATGATCCTGTAAACTATAACATTAAAATATAATTATAATTAATTTGGAAAAAAATAAGGGTCTTGGTAGACAAAATTATCAATATTTTATTCTCTTTCTCATGAGGTTCAGGCATAATGTAACAAATAATTTATGAGTATTCAAATAAAAATATACACAATCATTTATAAAAGATAATTTAAGATTAATATTAAAAATATTTAACTTTATTATGGAATATCAAAACGTATGTTTTCCTCAAATTTCATCACTAAGCAACTGTCTGTAGAGAATCGGGACAGCACACACCAACAAAACTGAAACAAAATGTTTTTAAAGATAAGATAATATTATTAATATAACACACACAAATATTGTATTTATTATTTCTCGAGACTTGCATCTGAAGAAATAATTGATAGAGGCTAATTTATTGCACTTTACATAGTAACTAAATATATAGCTTACAAAGGTTATTTACTTTTAAAAACTAAATAAATAAGTTATAAAGATAATTTTATTTGTTAAAGGTAGCTAAATAAAATAATTTAGATAGCTTATTTAGCTGCACAGAATAGTTAAGTGAACATTTTAGAAATATTACTTACTTAAAAAAGTAACTAAATAAATATATTAAAAAGCTTATTTACTTGACAAAGTAAATAAATATTTAGTAGAAATTATTTTTTAGTATAAAGTAAAAAAAAAAATACATTAAAGTGTTTATTTACTTTTGCATGCTAACTAAACTAACATATATGAGAAATTATTTGCCTGTAGGAAGAAACTAAATACATAATGTATAAAGCCCATTTACTAGTACAAAGTAACTAAATAAATATTTACATACTAATATTTTAAATATTATTTCAAATATAAATGTTAATATTAATTGGAAATGTGCTTTAAAGGGATTGTAAAGATGTATTCAAAACTATATCCAAAGATAATACTATTTTCTTATTTTATACAGCTGTAATAATAGTTTTTTTTTATAAAGTAGATAACCATTATTATTTGTATAAAAAATAACTCACGTCTGAATTCTGCAAAAGAAGGGTAGGTAGTCGGTGACATTCAGAGTAAATACATCCAGCGCACAATAAGGCAGATGTCTGCAATGTCCAGAGCCTCCTAGAGACGTTGTACATTCACTGAACGCTGAATTAGTCTGAAACATAAAAGAAGAATGAGTGGCCAGTAGCAAGGCTCCCATTCAAGGGTATAAATGGCTACAGAGATATAATGCGTGCACTTGCGAAAGGTAGAATGATAGGCTATTAGTGACAGAATAAAACTTTGAGCTTTACGTCTTATTAGCCATCAACAATGGTGTTTTGGAGACCCCACCATCCCCCCTATTACTAAGCACTCACCATATTGCCTCTACTATTGGCACCACAAAACCGAGGCTTAATCTTATATCCATAAAAACAGTGGCTGTCCTGCTCCGCATACTCAAAATGATATGGACAAGTTTTTTGTTTGATTTTTGTTTTTTATTTGTGTGAACTGTGTAAACACTAATGTTTAAATTGTTAATAAATATACATGTAATGAATTATTAATTTTAAAACTAATATTGGTTCATATTCCAAGTATATTGTGTTTTAAGTAATTCTTCTTCCAAAAGGTTCTACCTTGCACAATAGGAAACCCAGGGCTTGCTACTTGAAAAAAGCAAGGCAAGCTAGGGAGGCTCTAATGACCTTGCCCAATGTCTAGGGGGTCGCAACACATTCCTTCCCGCTCGCCCATAAGTAATTGGCCAATGAGCTCGGGTTTTCACAACCAAGGTCATGCTGATCCTTTGAACCAATCTAAGCATTGTACTAACTATTGAAAAAAGATTCAAATTCACAATGTTTATTTACTAAGCTAATTCAGTATAGTTTAAGTAAAAATACATAAAATAAATATTAAATTAATTGTAAAAAAATATTTAGTATACGTAACAAGCTTTAAATTACACACTAATTAAATACATTGATTTATGTTTAGGTATTCTAGTCATATGTATTATCATGTATGTGGTAAACACATTTAAACATTCTTTCAGATTTAGGCATTTCAGCACTGATAGTGGGGAAGGTGGGGGTTAAGGTGGTTGATGAGGCTACTTTAACCGTTGTTGACGGTAATTCTTGTTTTTCTTTAGTAGAAAGGATCATGGAGTTTTAATAGTGTTCTTTTAGTTTTTGTTTTACATTAACAACTTATTAGTCATTATGATTTTATATAATTATACATCAAATAATCCCAAAAGTCAGGAGTGTGAGTTCATCATTTCAATATTATTTATAAGAAAAAGGTAAAATAAAATATATTTTCTTATAATTTAGATAATCAGTGGCGCACCCAACCATTTACTTTTGGGGGAGGCATTCAATTAAGGCTGTAGCATGAATGACAGACATTTTGATGGAGAGAGCGGGTTTGGGGTTGCACAGCCTCCTAAGCCCTGAAGGCCGAGAATATTTATGAATATTAAATGCTTTTATAAATAATTTTGAGTAGTTTTATAGTAATTAAGTAATTAAATAATACAAATGGTATTGAAGCTCTTATTTGTATGTTATTTTCAATTGTTAACTTTGTGTGTAACAGTAAACATTTTGAATATTAGGCTTAAGTCTGAAGCCTGGTCTTAAAATGTAGCATATACATTCGACACATCTTCAATGTTAATAGAAATTTAAATAATATTAAGTATAACTAACATTATTTGTGGTGTTGGGGAAAGAGGGGGAATTTGGTCAAATACTCTGTTTGCCCCTCTCTCCCTTGGGTGTAAATGTGTTAGAAATAAATCTATGACGTAGCGATAGAGTATTAATAGTCCGAGATAATCTCTTTTATGTTAGTCAGAGTTTACGCATCTAAATAGCTTCTGGAGCATAAATTCTCAAGTTGGGCGACTAGTTTGTTTCCAAGCAGTATTGTGTGAGATGAGTTAGGCTTTATAAAATAGTTTTAATTGCAATGCGAGTTGGACAATCCACCTGATTCCCTCTCACCAAGATCTGATGGACGCTTGATCGATGTATCACTTCATTTTTCTCTTATTATGATTGTTTGCTTTGAGTATTGCTAACTGTGTGCTTTTAATTACACTAGGCTAATTGAAATGAATAGCTCTATCTTATGCATTCAGAAATGTGCCCATACCACTCTTAGCCCCGACATTAATATTTAGTTAAATTTCTAACCATATAGATATCACTACAATTTGAGGACCACCTATGTGGTTTAGTGGTCATAGTTTCTGGCTACAGACCCAGAGGTCCCGGGTTTGATTCCCGGCGCGTCCAGATTATCTAGGAAGCAGTGGATCTGGAACGGGTTGGATTCAACCTAGAGCGGATAAATAAGGAGCTACTCGAATAAAGTAGAAATAGAAAGCAGAGCTTAATGGCTGGAGTCATCGTTGTGCTGACCACATGACACCCTCTATCCGCAAGAGTTGGCACTAATTCACCAAACAGTTTGGTAGACACTCGGTAGGTATAGCCTGAATGCTGGCTGACGCCATGGAGTTACTTTTATTATATTTTGAGTGGATGGTAATCATTGTTATGGATAAATAAAAAAAGAGAGAATATGGGAGTGGAAGAGGGGGGAGGGGGGCTCAAAATTTCCTAAGATAAAATACTGTTAAAGGGAAATAAATGTTCGATAACCACTGTTCTATATGAACACATCTCAAATATATATTTTGAAATAATCCCTTGACGTTCTTGGACAACGGTGGTTGAGGATCCTCGGCCCCCAAATCTCCGTTGCAACATTTGGGGTACATCATACCTATTAATTTTTCTCAGAATACGCCCCTGCATAAAAACTATTGAAAAAAAATGTGGAAAGGACTAACTATGTAAGTATTGATAGAACTTGAAGGAATACTAAAATAAATAACACAGAATTAAAACTAATAACAAGATGTAGAAAAATGCAACTTTTCAACTTAAGCCCTTACTAAGTAAATGTTCTGGTGTATTACAAAACTAGGCAAAATATGATGCTAATCCATGCATAATTTTTTCATTTTGTGCTTGTACCTATTTCAATGACACATAAAATAATATTCCTTTTAGTTAGAAACTTTAACTAGGTTATAATTTATTATTTATGCCAAAAAAAAAATATTCGAAGGCCTCTTAGAATTATTGACAAAAATCTATGAATAGTATAGGTTGTAAAAAAGTGTATGAATATATTAAATTTACGTTTTTTATGAAGCATATTTTTAATTTTTAATAAAAATTCGTCTCTTGCCCCCCCCCCTTCAACCCCCTTTTGGTACGCCACTTTCAAGACATTCACATGTTCACACTCGCAGAATAAGTAAGGATAAATGATATATATTTAGAGTAGCATACCTAAATTAGCGTGGAGGTAGAAAGTACTTAAGACAAAAACATCTAAATACACATGACTTTGGGCCAGTTTCATAGTCAAATTTAGTACGCCTCAAGTGCGGCGCTACACTAAGTACATGACGACACCTACCTAAACTCGAATGGAATGGGCCATTCTCGCATAGGAAACTGGCCATTCCATTCTGGTTTAGGTAGGTGTCGTCATGTACTTAGTGTAGCGCCGCACTTGAGGCATACTAAATTTGACTATGAAATGGCCCTTTAACTCTGATCTCGACCTCACAGTTATCGGCATACCAAATTAGAAGAGCTTGACTTTTAGACCATGAGCTCATAGATACGGATATCTGTCTAATTTTTACAAAATTATTTATTTTAATTGTGGATTGGTGTGTAGCCTAAGTCAACTCATAATTTATATCGAGATGACTCTTCAAGTTAAATGCTATCGTCTGCGTTAGGTTCACCTGATTCAGTCCAAGTTGTAGAACTTCGTCTGCTCCCTCAGGATTGGTTGGCAGAGTAATTCCCGCCTCACTGGTGACGTTATTGAGCCAAGCCAAGCTGCTCAGAGGGACTATAGTTAGACCTGGACAGTAAAAAAAAAAAATCAATTCAATATACAGTAAGACGATATTGGTTTAAAACTAACCCATACTCTGGACTGACAGATAACAGTGGAGAAATTGACTTTATTGCACACTGTAGCTGCACAATATAGTCCAGGTAAGATAGTTATTTTCTTAAAATAAATTTATCATCCACTTTCTCCACGTAATAATTAGGAGAAAAATCGTAAAAATTGAATGTATATACTTTGGACTAAATCGGCTTATAACTTTTATGTTAAAAAAATTATTAAAAAGTGCCAAAAACTGATATTTTCACTTTTAAAGCGTGAACATTTTTTTTCTTTAAAAAAAATATCTTGTGATAACGCTTAAAAAAACGAAAAAAATGAGCTCTCATCTATTGAAACGGGTTCACAGCTTTTTTTTTCAATAAAATATCAAAACTGCGAAAAATTGCCATTATTTGACATTTAATTACAAAGATTGTAATTATTATAGGAACTTTTTTCATGTCTTAAATTTTAGCTCTTGACGGTGCCTACCTACAATAAAAATTTTGTGCAAAAATAATCATAACTTTTTGCGGAAATCGCGAGTATCTAAATACAGGTGTTCCCGAAACACTGCTTGGAAGCGGCCAATAATAGTCATAGAGTGATTTTTCAAAGTGCTACTTGTTCGCGAATAGTTTATCTACAACCCTTATATAATGAAATTTGAGCCGAGTCCGATTTAATACCTAAAAAACGCGTCTGAATACCGGGGTGTTTGTTGCTTCGGGCGTGCGAGCGGAGAAGTGGTGGCGTGGTGGGGGAAGCCTCTCTGGCGGCCGGGCTTCGAGCTTTGAAAAGTGCGGTATCTCGCCAAAATATTAGTAGTGGGCATATTATTGACGAATAAGAAGCAAATGGTGAGTGGCTATTTTTAACGATTCACATAGGCATGGAATTATTTGCCATTTTTTATTTTTAATCGAAACATTGATATTGTCTCGGTGTTTTGGGAACATAAATAACATCAAAATTAGTTTTTTTAAATGTGTTATTAACATTTCAATCAACACTTCAGTTTGTCACTGTGAAAGAGATAACCAGTAAATAAATATCTATGCCATGCTTATGAATCGAACTCTGAACCCTCAGTTCATTATTAGGCTGTGCTATCAATTTATATAAGGTTTTGGAACATATTATCTCATAATGTTTCCTAATAACAGCCTTGTTCAGGGTCAAAATATTCTGGCGTTAAGTTTAGAACGCTGATAAACCAGATATAATCTATCCTGTTAGGTTTTCGATTGGAGTCTAATTCAGTACTTAATTGATGAGGATCAGGGAAGATAAAGAGTTATTCGGAGTTTACTAAAGTGGTGATTCTAGTCTAGAATAAACCTTCTTGCATTTAATCCCTGTATAAACCATTATACTGTGCTATAAAAGACATATTCTTAGCTGAAAAACTTATGGTAAAACTTTATAGATCATTTTATAGTTGTGTGGCGCTTGCTATTTTTAATTGTATTTAAAAAAATGAAATTTGCTTTTTTAAATGTGCATGACACTACTAAAATTAATGTATTCGATTTCAAACAACACATGTTTATTATTTTGTAGTAGCTAACGTGTATTTTTTTGAAACGATTGATCGTATAAGTAAATGAATTAAAAACTAACTTAATTCTAGAACAGATTATAAATTGGTAATACCCAATTTTACCAATTATTAGAATTTCAACTATGTCTGGAATTTAAACCGAAACCCTTTTATCAATGGGCAGATTCACTACCAACTGACTCCTAGATAAAATGATGAAGCAAATCTTGGATAAATTACTGGTGAAAATTAAACTGTAATAACGTGTATTCAATCACCTGGTGCTGGAGACAACGTTGATATTTCAGGTGATTCTTCATTAAACGCTTCCTGAATCATGTCAACTGAAACAAATGACGGGCGTGCTGCCTGGCCCAAGGAACCTAAAGAAGGTGGTCCTGAGAATGAACATGATGTGACGATAAATTGTTATTTTTGATTCATAAATTTTAATAATAAATTTCAGTCATAGCCCTGATAAAATAATTGTGGTCATATATAATGAGATAAGTAGGCCTACATAGAAAATATTGTGATACTTCAAAGATCCTTCTTGAAATTTGATCTAAACTGTGTTTTTTTATGTCACCCCCTTTAGTAGATTATTTTCAGAGTCCTACGATTTATTTGTATCAGCATATCTTTAAGTGCAAGCCAAAATTATTTTGCCAATTTTCTTAAAATTTAGTATTATATGGATAGATATATTATATTTAGATAAACAATCTATATGAAAACTGCAAATTTCAAAATAAAGACACTTAATGAAAAGTTAAAATAAAAGTAAACACATTAGATTTAAAATAAATTAATGATAGTGAGGTTTAATTAATTTATAAAGCATTATATTCGAATACAGTAGTAGTTTTTATTTTAAATTTCTGTAAAAACTATAAATATGTAGTTCACATTATTTACATTCCTTAAAACTTAAATTATTACAGTACCAAAAAAAAATTAATTGTGTTCATGTTCAGTATTTATAAACACAATTTTATAAAAATAATTTTACTTGTCTTCAACCAGAATTAAGACAAGTATAATTGTTTTATTGGTTTCTAAGAGTTTAACTAACCATTGGGGCTATCCACATATTTATTCTTTGGAATAGGAAAGAACTAGATACAATTTTAGAGGAAGTAAACATGCGTTTTTGTAGGTAGAGAGCTTGAGAAACCACAAAATATAATAAAACATTTCAATACAATTGGCCAGAGATTGAACCCCAACCTATCTATCCATCAATGACAAACCAGGCCGAATGGCATATATTATTTCCCTTGTTCCCACTAGTGTTGGTATGTTCACAATAAATGTAAGCATCTAAACATACTAATCAAAGTGGGATTTAAGAGAACGCGAGAAAAAAAACGGTGTTTTTTCGGGTTTTACAGTAAAACTTTTTTTTTTTGCTAAAATAAATAAATACTGCTCCAGTAAAAACATAGAATTTAATTTTTTTTTCACATGTTGATATCAACGGTAGTTGAATATCTGTCAAGAGTGTCCTGGAATTTAATGACAAATTTTTATCTTCATTTATAAAGTTTGTCATCTATGCTCATGACAGATACTCAACAAATGTTGATATCAACATGTGAAGAAAATTAAACTCTGTTTGTACTGAAGAAATATTTTATTTATTTGAGACAGAAAATATTTTGCCATAAAAACTGCAAAATCTCACCTTTCCTCACCTTTTCTCGCCTCGCCTCCCCTTCCATCCCACCTTAAGAATATTTCACATAAGTACCATGTACTAAAGCTTCATTTTTGTCGAAAAAATGTTAAATTAATTGTAATTAAATGTCATTCTTTCCACCACCAAATTGTATGTAGAGATGATATGTGTATATTGTAAATCTGCCATATTAGCGTTGATTATACCTGGTAGTAAAGTAGAAGGATAATATCCTGCCCCAGCTCCCCCTCCGTAGCCTCCTCCAAAACTCGGAGACGCAGAAATTGATTGTGGAAATACTCCGCCAAAATCAGGACGTGTAGTATCACCTAAAAGGAGGTTAAAAACAATCATTGTAACATTTTTTATTGTTTTAGTCTTTCAATTTTATTAATACATTCATTTCTTGTAGTTTGTTTTTTCTGGTGTGACTGGATGCTGTTTAAGAAGAAATTAAATTCTAATGAAGGGGTACACAAATTTATGATCTCGGCGTGATGTGGAAATAAGCGAGGTACGAGGGATACTATTTTCACTAGATGTAGTCCTAATTTAACTCGTCATTCAAGGTGACGTCTCTGATAAACTTGTGAAGAGGCTAGCTAGTTGCTCGAAGACACCAGATGCATAGCCGAGACGGTTTCTTAAGATTTCAAAATATATTTTCAATTATTGTTTGGTTTGAATTATGCCAATCAGAATCTATACAATGAAGCCAAACTCATGTTTTTTTTTAAATTTGGATTGTGGGGAAGGTTAGAAAATGGCCAGTGTGTTTGCAGTTTTTGTAGCACAACTTTTTTTTTTTTTTTCAAAACAAACAAAATATTGCTTCAGTATAAACATATAATTTAATGTTCTTCTCATAGTAATATTGACAGTTGGGTGATTATGTTCTATCACGAGCATAGCGGCATTATATGAGAATTTTTTTAAATGGTGAGAAGAGTTGTCATCAAATAAAAAGACACCCTTGACAGATATACAACTGATGAGGTAACCAACTCAAGAAAATTAAATTATTTTTGTACTGAAGCAATATTTTATCTCTTTTAGCCAAATAATGTATTGCTATGAAAACTGCAAAAAAAAAACACTACGCGATAGTTTCGTGTTGAGCTAGGCCAATGAGGAAAGGGAGATCGAGGTTTGAATCTCAGTCGGGTGAACCGAGGGGGGTTTATCCTAAATGGGTTTCCTGTCTCCCACCACGCAAATGTGTGTTCACTTAATCTAAATTCAACCTTCCCAATTCCTAGCCCATTAGCGTAATTAGTACTTAAGCGTATAGCCTAAATGGGTAGTAAGACGCTCTGTTTCAGCAGATGTCTCCTTTGGTTTCACCACTACGAGGGATGTTAGCGGTGTCACAAAGGAATACTAGGACATACATTTGTTATTTACCTTTCTCTGTGTCAACGGATGTTGTTATTTACCTTTCTCTGTGTCGGCAGATGTTGTCTCGTTAGGTTTCACCACTACGAGGGATGTTAGCGGTGTCACAAAGGAATACTAAAACAGTCACAATACATAAAACAGCTTGTTCAAACCAATAGAGATTCGTTCAAGCTGGTACAATACATTCCTTAACGATGCACTGTGATTTTCCAAAGATGGAGAGGAAAGGTTCAAAACTCGGCTGGGTGTACCGAGAATGGTTTTCCCTAAATGGTTTCGCCTCACTCCCTCCAATAAAATATAGGTGATGAGGGGGGGGGGGGGAATAATTTAAAGATAATTAATTTCTTTAACTGTTCGAAATGTGTTAATCTATACTTATAAAATAACATGTCCTGATTGATTGATTGACTGACTGACTGACTGACTGACTGACTGATTCATCATCGCCGAGCGCAAACTATCAAGGCTACAAGCATGAAATTCGGACTGTATATTCATTTTGTTATGTAGGCACCCACTAAGAAAGGATTTTAGAAAATTCCACCCCAAAGAGGTCAAAATAGGGGATGATAATATGTATGATAATATGTATGAAAGTCCGTCATTTTGAAAGTTACATAAATAAAATTTTGTATTTAGGTTATTGACGTAAAACAAATAAATACGTGTTCCAGGAATTTTGGAAATTTTATTTAATAAGGGATGAAAAAGGGGTGAAAGTTTGTATCGGACTTGCATTATTTTTGATCTGAGGTCAAGTTATGGTCATCAACGTAACGTAATATTTTAAATTAATCTGTAAATACATATGTATATTTTCGTATTTGTATATAATCAACTTCCACGCGAGCAAAGCCGCGGGCAACAGCTTTCTAGTAAATTATATTTGTAAATCTGTCTTGTTGTTGTAGAGTGAGGCTAGATATAAATTCTACATTTTTAGGAGAAATGACATAACACAGTTAAACTAGATTGTGTTTGATGACAAAGTGTGGTATAAGGCCGCAATTATATTAATACAATAATAATATGCAAAACCCTATAAATGTTAAAAGGAAATAATCACTAAAATTGGTTTACTGTATAGGAGTATGAAAAAAATTCCCATTAGGAAAGTTCAATTCCCAAATAATATTTATTTATATCTGGGAAAGTTTTATTTGTAAACAAATAAATAGATCCCTTTTCTATAAATCGGTTAAACTTTAACAGTAATCGCCCCGCCACCCCCCTCAATAGCTCAATACATAAATGTAGTATTTTAGAAGACTGTCGACGATGTTATGGAAGGATTATGTTGCTAATCAAGAATTATTGAGCACAATAAGAATAAGTAGTAAACTGTGGAAGAAACTGCAAATAAGAAGAATGAAAATGCCTGTCCATATTCTGATACATAATGAAAGGCTAAGTAAAATAAATATTTGATAAATATTTGAGCTATTGAGGAAGGACTCAGGCTGTTAGATCAAAAATCCAATGAAAAGGAAGACATCCAGAAAAGAATATAGAGCCATTTGATCTGGGAAAAAAACCTGGCTACTAAGAACATAATAAAATACTTTATTTTGATCAATGTGTATCCAGAATTATAACAATTTGTATGTATATTTATAGTAATTTATATATATATATATTTCTCTAATAAATATTTTATTTAATAAAGATATCCTCTCAAGTACAAAAGAGTGGTTTTTATTGTGTTTCCTTGATTATTTGATTATAAAAGCACCAGGTTATTAGGCAATTAAAGGAATGTTAAATAATTAAATTGCAAGTTTGTATTCTCCTATCAAAACTAAACTAACCAGTTATTATTTAACTGAGAAAGCAAATAAATTAATTGATGCAAGTCAATCATTGCATTCAAATTTCCGTCCTCTTTATTATATAAATATACTAATTAATTTTGTAGCGTGTTGAAACATAATATTTAAACTTAGCCGATTATCACTTTATTTAATTTAGTATTTCAATAAATATTTAATTTCATAATCGTAAAAGAGTTTCAACTGTATTAATAAATGCTAGAATTTAGGCTAGTTATTATAGTTTCAATTGAATTTAAATTGCCCTTCAATTATATACGTACCTTTAGAGCTAATTCAAGTGCTCTCTCCTTATTGGGTGAAGTAGTGTTGACTTCTGGAGGCGAATCCACTTTATCTTTCTCCAGAAGCTGCTGGATAGTTAGGTACGCCCAAAGACGCTCCATGAAGCTGGCGTTGGTGACATTGCGCTCTTCAGTTGGTTCACCTGTTGGAGGAAGACATATTTCAAGGATGATTTCTGACCCAAAAGGTATAGAGGTGGTGCCATTCGGAGACCTCGCTGTGAGACCACCAGTCAACTCTGTCGACTTGAGTTTTCCAGCGACCACAAACTCCGAACCAAGGAACAGAGTGTTGAAGTGAGTTTTGGAAACAGAGCCTTCTTCCACCTGCAAACAAGTACAAATATTAAAATAATTATAGCTTTGATTTATTTTTAATGAGACTAAAATCTCGGAGTGAAACTGAAAATATTGTAAGATGTAGTCTAAATGATATAATGTAAGATAATACAATTGAAACATTTAAAGTTTAAACGTTCGTATATAAAGTAAGCAACTTTACATTCTTGTTTTAAAACCAAAGTAATTATGTATTTTGCAAATCAATTTTACTAGCTGTATTTGTCTAAACCTAAATGTATTTTTAATTTTTCATTTATTGTCTTATTTCCCGTTTTTGGTATTTCAGTGTAAAAGTGTGTAATAAACTATTTTCAAGCTTTTCTTTATTTTTTTATTAGAAAATAATTTGCTCACTTTTGTTTTATAATAAAAAAAAAGAAAGCTTGCTTATTATGGTTGTAGAAACAATTTAATGTATTTATTAAAGATTAGGTTTTAAATTATACTATATTTATGTGGAAATTAAAATGTTAAGAAATATTCATAAAATTATTTCTTAGAACTATACTTACTTAAATAAAGAAAGTAAACTACAATATGTTTTTAAATAAAATGTTAATAATATTTATTCTGAAATCCATTGAACAACCTACAGTATAAATATAAGTATTCGCTTTACCATTCAATTATCATTTCTTTGAAATTTCTTGGCAGCTACTAAATGTACTTTATAGAATGCGTATGTCAAGTCTTCTAGTCTATAGCTGTCACGTTCGATAGATAGTATCAATATTTATTTTTAAAACTTAATAATATAGCAAACTATTATTATTGATAGTTTCATTCCCATCAAAATTCTACTATACCTGACTCTCCGTGTAGTTGAAAGAGACATCTGTTAGCAATGGTGACGCGACCTGACGGTAGAAGTCCTGCAGCTGTATAGCAGCGTCAGATGCTTCGTAGATCTTGCGGGCGAACCCAGAGTTACGGAGGGACAGTTTCTTCAGGAAATCCAGATCCACATCATCGCCGAATGCGAGGCAAAAAATGGCCGCACTCGCATTCTTGTTTGAGGCAGTGATTGTATCAGTGATTACAATTGGGTCACTTTCTTCTGCATTCGGTTGACCATCGGTCAAAAATATAATCATTGGTTCCGGACTTTCATATAATACGTCGTTCGAAGAAGTCAAATTAAGACCCAGGCGGACAACATCCAAAGCTTTCAATAAAGCGCCATAAATATTAGTACCTGTAAAAAAAATGCGATAGTATGTTAAAATTAATCGTACAATATTATTTTGATTTTAAATTAATATAACTAGTCAACTGTGATTTTGTATAAGAGGTAAGGTAAACCGATTATTACTAATTTGAAGTGACTAAGTTTGAAAATGCGTAATCACAAAATATACTTTAGCTTACGGTTTTTGAGTGCCATTGCTTTAAATAATTAACCCCATTAACGCTTAAAAAATATGTATAAAAATCTGGCAAACTAGAAAAGAAAATTTCACAAAATCGAGTTAATATTGTAGGGATTATACTCTATGGCAGGGGTGCCCACAGAAGGATATCCAGGGGGAGCAATTGGGGCTGACTTTAGGGTTGATATTTTGGCGCATGCGCGAGCAATTCAAATGGCATTCGTCATTCAAATAGTCAGTCAAGTGTTCACCCAAAAATTTGGATAAATTTGAAACTTTTTCTCATTTTCAGGAGACAAGGATTGCCTTAAAATCGTCTTTTGAGGTTTCAATTTAAATACATTTTCCCGGTGGAGGACCCCCGGATTCCCCGCCGTAATGGCCCAGACCCTCCAGTTCCCCCCCCCCCCCCCCCCTCCCCTTCTTAGAGAACATTCCTGCGGGCGCCCTTACTCGACGGCTAGAACTACAGTAAGGAGATGTTATTTAGTTCTGGGAATGGCTTCAGATTAGAAAAAGATAGACATTTCCAATGATTGAGTGGCCTATTTTCGTGAAGATACCAGACGGAACTCAGCCGTGTACTTTTATCTACATAATTTTAAGTAATACCCAGTTTTTATTCTTTGATTTATAAGATTCACACATGAAGAATGTAAATATATGTAATTATTTGACTAAAATTAACTATTTCTGTTACATTTGTTAGTGAATTAACGCTCGGCAAACAAACCCTCAAATTGAGTGCAGTAGCGGCTCGTGTATAGATATTGCGGAACTGCAGCACCCCCTATTTTCACTCAATATTATCGATAACATTTAATATAATGAGTCCTTTTTCTTTAATTCTATCTTTATTTTTGTAGTACAATATATATTCCTTAAGCTTAATGTCAGTACTTCAGTAGCCATCTCCCAGTTTATGGAAAATATATAAAAAATCTTTGTATGGAACTGTGCGCTTCACTGTGCCAGCGACGTGGTGTTTGACTGTTGTGTGCATGCGCAAATAGAAGGGGGGTGGGAAGGAAGGCGGGACTGCCAGATAGAGGGAGCACTGTTGCTCTCGCAGTGCCGGCTCTGGCGTGAGGATAGAAGGAAGTTGTTTATTTTACTCAGCGTGTGTTGTGCTTAAAAACCGTGTACCATACTCTTGAATGTGATAAAGTGTAGAAGAGTATAGAATTAGATTATTATTCTGCTTCCAGCTATCCTATTTGATTAATTTTTTTTCGGTTATTTTATTTAACAGAAAGACTAAATGCGCTTGCAGTACTTTCAATGGAGTAAAATTTCCTTAATTGTCATCAAGAGATCAAGGATAAAATTATTGAACTTTTTACGCAAATTAGAACAAGAAGAATGGTTTTAATTTTTAAATGAATAGATCAAGCTTGAACTGTAACAATTTAAGTTAAAGTAAGTAGATAATGCTTGGGGGGTTTTTTTTGTATAAGATTTTATCAAGTTCCTGAATAAATTTTCTTTTTAACATGTTTTTTTTCCTTTTACACAATTTTAAAACAAAGGCTAAAAAAATCCTGGAGCAGCACACCCACTAATTTTAACTACGAGCCGCCACTGATTGAGTGTTAAAACATACTATCTGCAATTATGCTGTAAAGTGGGTGACAAGTATAAGCGCTGGGGGTATTATATATGTGTGCAAAACGTGCACTTCAAGCTTGCAATTCTGGCTAAAGAGTAAAAAGTGAACCATGGCTTTCATGATTCCAGCAATGTGGAGAAAACCGAGATATCTTATCGGCTGATATTTATGCCTTGCTCCCTAATGGTAGGAATAGACTATAAAGAAGAAATGTACAGTAAATTATCCTAATAATTCATCAGCAATTCGTGTAATTTACTTATCTCTGCCAAAATCTCTGAATAAATAAATTTGTAATTTGCAGAAATCATGCAATGAATGTCAAATAGATCCTCCTAAAGAATTTCACAGAAGTCTCTTGAAATATCTTAGCTTAGTTACACAAAGATGGTTTAAATTATTTGATGAGCAACTTGAAACGGAAGACATCTAAAGTATAACTACTTACTCCTAGATTTCAAGAGTGGAATTTGTGGGCAGAAGACAGTAAGGTTTTGAAATTAAGATGAATGCATTAAGAGAGCGTACCTTTTTTTTCTTCTCGGGACAAGGGTATATTTTGTAATAACATTCATGGCCTTATGAGTTCTCTCATTATACATCAAGATCCAAATGAGGGAATATTATTTGTACACTCAAAACAGAGCTGTACTTCAAAATAGCAACATAATGTATTCCATTCTGTTGCCGTTTTTCACGCCACGCATAAAAAGAAGTTTTAGGAAAATATTAAAACATGTATTCACGTTAGTGGCTATTCACAGCAATAGTGGAATATGTGCAGATATTTGATACTTGAACTACAATTGGGGAGATCCCCCTCCCCCCTTTTTTTATATGAATAGGACACAACGCAAAATGTGATCTTTATAAATGAAGATGTGAACTCCTTGATGTTTACTAAAGCCAGAGAAAAAATAGTTCAACATGAACAGCTATTTGGTGAGAGCTGTTCAACATGAACAGCTATTGGGTGAGAGCATGAGAGTTTTTTCCTCTTACACCTCAAGCTAATTTTAATTAAACATTTGGTGGAAGATATAATTGTATCTGGAAGGTGACGCGTTTATATACATTCGCAGATGGTTTCCGGGCACCAGTAATACTAAAATAAAATAAAGGATTTTTTTTAGGGGCTAGAAATAAAGTAGCTTATAAAAGATATATGGTTCGATTGAAATACTATGAAAATTTTGGTGGGAATGTTTTTAAAGGCGTAGCGATGAAATTCCCTTAGTAACCACAGATGTGACATTTACGAGGAGATCTACTATACCTCGACAAGTGTAATTAGATAATTGATTAGAATCGTTACCGGTTCTATTAGGATATTTATATCATGAAAAGGAGATTCCAAAGGAAGGGGAATCCTAACATGCTTATTGATTATTGTTCTAGATGCTCCGACATCGATTACATGAGGAAAAATAAGAAACCAAATAATTAAATAGCATTTCAATCGGTAATTAGATTTTAACATATTATTTATTCACGTTTAAGGGTATAAATAATATTAATGCTAAACCCTTCAAAACTGTAACTATATTGGGACTTTTCTGATAATTTTCACATTCAGTTTCTTTTAACAAAACTGTAACTATATTGGGACTTTCCTGGCCATTTTAACGTTCAGTTCCTTTGAACAAAATGGGCAAGATATTTATTTCCTGTGCCCCAATAAAAAATTGAAAATGTATTTTCCAGCATTTTCATACATATGCCACGAATAGTTTATATATTATTATTTAATAAATTTTCTTTTTAAATTAAGTGTGCTTTAAATATGTTGAAAAATCTAAATTAATCATAGAATTACTTAACCTATTTCTATTTGTAAATATTGGTAAATATTGTTATATATTTTTACACAAGAAAAAATTATTGCTTTAATTGACATTGCATATGGAGTTATTATGTATTAGGTTTATTTAATTACATTGAAAAAAAAATTGGGTTTATATTTATTAAACATAAACTTCTTAGATAACGATCTTGTTACATTTCAAGTTGAAAATGTCTTTCTTCTTTCAGATTATTTGACTTGATTGGCTAAAACAGATCTTTACTTCCCTAGTTAAAGGTTAATTTATTATTAGTATTAAATATATAGTATAATTAATAATTTTAATTATATTAACACTTAATGGTTGCATAAGTCAGCTATTCAACATTCTATTATTTTTTTTAATATATCCTCTAGAAATATCCTATGCATAAACTTTTAAGGAGAGGGGTTCAGTAAATACTCTTATTCCTACACCCCTTAAACACAGTAATGTTATTTATTTATATATTAACTTACTTGAATAAGTTTCCAGACGACTGACAAATTCTTTAGCAGCTCTAATGTTACTTGGTGTAACAGGTACGACGGATAACCTTGACAACTCTGGCTGTGTAATATTTGGTAATGTTTCTCCGTTGTAATAATAGTCAACTGCTGGAGGTCTGTTATTTTCTGGATCCCAAACCTTTAACATCCATTAAAAGTGTTAACTCAAACACAAATTAAAACACAAGTATGCATTTTATATAAAGTTCTTATTAGCACTGCGTCTTACTACCCGCTCGGGTTATACGCACTTACGCTAATGCGTAATGGTAGGGTGATTATGAGATGAAATGGAGGACCTACAGTTTAACGTGGAATCCGAATCACTGTGGAGGCCTGGCATTCCCCACATTTACAAGTTGTGATTAATACACGTCTTTTTAGAGGTGAAGGAAGGTTTTGGCAATCAAATAGATCTGTGCCGAGACCAAGCCCCGGACCTCCAGCACATAAGTCTGACACCTTACCTCTAGACCACCAGGTCACCTGCATTTTATATAAAGTTAAAGATGTATTAATTAGTTGATAAATATAAATTTACGAATATATACCTAAATATTTACCTGAACATTTGTAGAAAATATAACTATGCTGAAGAAATCTTCAGGTCTCAAATCACTCAGAATAGTAGTCATGGCTTCACGAAGCTGCTCAATCTTTTTACCAAACATGGAGCCACTAACATCCAATACAAATGTGACGTGTTTCTTGAGAGTCGGAAGGTTTGAAGGTGCAAAGAAGTGAACAAAGTAGCCTTCGTTTACCTGGAGGAAATATGTAGACATGTTACTAACATTTAATTAATGTAATGGGTTCACACAATCCAGGATGATATATTAAGATATCTCACTAACTTAGAAGGAAACCATAAACTCATTTTCCATTCAAACAAACCTAGGTGGCTTTTAACTGACCAGTATTTGCTGTGGATGAGACTCTCTGTCGACATCATAGCGCACCACCAGTTGACCTTTGACACCCTCGCTGTTCAGTTGTTTCTGTTCTTCTGGAGTAGGAGACCATCGTATGATGGCGGAAGTGTCAGACAGTCGCTCGATCTTTGCCAGAGGATTATCTGCCAAATGCAGAAAAACTATTATAATCTCTTGTAGTAATAGTTTTATTCAAATTCAAAAACCCACACTGATAGGCGTTTTTTGATCATGCACCCATCTTGGGGTTATTTTTCGGACTATAGGGTGGAGGTGGGGTGTCCAATTAAAATCCTGGCTGTGTGGTATAATTGTCTTTTTTTCCTAAATGGTTTCCCATTATCCATATTTTGATACGCTGAATGCCATAGTGGTGCAGACAAAGCTATTATAAAGTTTATTAGGGTCTGTAAATGCAAAATTTAGCTCGTAACCTAAATCAGCCAACTATGTGACTACTGAGTAACGTTTCTGATATTCATGTTCGAAAGGTATATATTGAAAACTAAAAGGCTAGTGAGAAAAATTTCACTTTATTTTTTGTGGCCTGTTTTGGCATATAAATATAGTTAAGACGTTAAGAAAGGTAAAGTTAATTTTATTTGTGTGGTTTTTTTTAAGAAATGACTTGACTATTTAGGTAATATTTTGAAAGGGATTAAAGGTAAATTTAAATTTTAGCAAGAGTCAAACCTTGTGTGGCATTTTCCTGGTTGATCTCGTTACTTTCTTTAAGTGCAGGAACTTCTAGGGTTGTAATCTTGCTAGATTCGTTGATATAAACCTCTACAGAAAGATCTGGAACAATCTGAAAGGATAATTGTACACTATTCATATTCAAACAAAGGTCACAAACGCAGTACATTTGTAAATGGTATAGTATTGTTATGCCATAGCTTGTAGAGTTAATACACATGTTTATCTAATTTGAGTAAAGAATATTTCTGCGCGACGTCATAGAAGGAAAGGGTTTAGGCAAAGAGGAGCTTAGGAAGGAGGAGGATTAAAATATTGGATGACTTGAAGGAGAGAAGGAAATTATTGGAGCTGATAAAGAAGGCAGAGGACAGGGCGCATAGGCGGTCTAAGTTAACTGATAAAATAAATACTTCTAACAATAATTAAAATAATAATAATAATATTTCATAAACAGGAGAATATTTATTACGTTGTTTTTAATTCTCGATCGGTTTATTGTACATATACACCCTATTAACAAAAATAAACATATAAATACTATCAAGGCTCCATGCCAATATCTCGACTATGTGCAAAATGTGGTTTGTTAAGAAACCTTGGATAAGTTGGATAAAAAAATAACGTTTTAATTTATTTGTGCTGGCCAGAGTCTATGTAAATAGCATGGGTGTACACTGAAGGTTTTAATACCACATATGTCAGATTAAAAGTAAATCCCCAATGTATTTGTATTTACCTGTCCAGGGTTGATGTTAATAGCATGGTTGTAAACTGAAAGTTCTCTCTTTAATAATTCCTCATACGTCAGATTGAAAGTAACTTTCTTCTCTGATTCGATATTTACAGACACTGTAAACCTGTTGGAGTTACGTGAGCTGAAAATACAGAACAAATCATCGATAAGAAAATAAAACCTTAGCCTTAAATGATTGTTAGTAATTTATTTTAAATTATACACAAAATAAAATTAAGATATCATAGCCATTTTGTGAAGTTAAAATTTAGATACTGTTTAGTTAGAGGACGTTTGAAAAGTTCGACATCAGAGAGCTGAGCAAAGAAGTAAAATATTTCTCCCAATGGTCAGTGACAGTAATTTAGTTTTAGTTCCAAACGGAGTAATCCTCATCAAATTCCTCTCAAGGTCATTCGATCATCAAAATGTTATCTCACAATTTTTACCCGTGTATAATTATAAGCTATATAATTGAGTCAATGATTTCAAATAATTAACTACAGTAAATATTTTAAACTTGAAATCCAAAGATAAACTATAATATATATTTCAAATTGAAATCCAAAGAGAAATTAAAGTAGACATTTCAAATTGAAATTCAAAGAGAGATTATAGTAAAAATTTCAACTTGAAATCCAAAGAGATCTTAAAACAGTAGTAGCGATAGGAACATGACAATAGTTTTAAATGATTCACTTAAGTGAGGTCTTCTGTTCACAGAACTACTATACTAGCCGGCGTAGTTATAAATAAAAAGGGCTTTATAGGAAGTGTAGTCGCATTTGTATAGATGAAGAGTGGTAATTATTGAGGATAAAAAAACTCGCTACTTCTAGCCTCAATAGTGACCCCTGACCTCTCCATCACCAACAAACCAGAACAGAAAAGAGATGACGCTGGTGCGGGATTCCCCTTCTTCTAGTCCGTGATGATTACGGTCCAGTACGATATATTTAATTACATATCTCAAGTTGACCTCACCTTTGCACGACGTGCGCAGCTGTTTGACCCGAACTCACGGCGGCGTCGTATTCCTTTTTCGCTTCCTCTTTCTCCTTCACGTGAGCCCTGTACACATTGCCGTCAATTTCTCTGGAAATAGAAGAAAAGAACTTCAAACCTTCACTAACATACTGTAGCATGTCACTCAAATCAAATGATTTCTACAAACTGTAATCTGTACTAAATGCTAAAATACGATAAAGGTATCCGAAGAAGAGAATTCAAACTGATATATTCTGGAATAATATCATTAAGTTCTACTCATATTACGTGGATGTTTCTGGATACGATCACAATGCTTTCACTAACTGTTCTGCAAATATGGTGGAATAGAAGGCGTGGCAGTTTCAACGGACGTCTAACCCCTTGAACTCAACATTGAAAGACCTGCATATCGCTGATCCGATGCCACGAGCTAAGAACAAACTCCCCTAGCGGAGTTCTTTGGCACCTTCTTTCTCCACTGCTCCAACACCCCCCTTTCCCCCTTTGCCATCCTTTTTTTCCTTATTTACGTGCCCATTTTGCTAGCCAGAAAGAGAGTATATAGGGGCGATCCCTAGGTCCACAGGATTGTAGTTCATCATTGGATATCCTCGAATGAGGAACCTCTGCTCCAGAACCTGAAGAAGATACTGCTGACCACGATGGTTGGGATGTTGATGTCGCCACCTCACGCCGAGGAATCTAGTTTATTGATCCAAGTATTCATTAACTTTCCAAGTCCTTCAGACTTGTTGAGTTAAGCTATATGACTATGTTTTCTTAGGAGCTTACTTTAAGCTTCCTCTTCTACATGAGTTCTTTATTTCGTTTTAAGTCCTTATGACTTCACTATATGTCATTGCGCCATGAGCGTCATGCTCACGTGTTCAAATTTTGTATGGCTCCAAGCAGGTTGTATATGCCTTTATTTGAGGACCTAGATAGGTCAGTATATCACAGCATTCTTGTTGCCACCCTATTTTCTGTGTTATTATTTTGGGTGTGCAAAGTGCGGAACACGGCTAAGTCGTATGATGGCCCGCACAGATAGTATTTTCTTTCGCCCCTTGGTGGGTGCTTCTTTTGGCTAAGTATTTAATGTTGGTGTATGCTAGATTTGACGAATACCCCAGGAAGTAGGTAATAGCATAAATGTACTATTGAGTGCTCTGGCAGTACCCTCTGGGAGTATACCGGCCATAGAACAATTTTGTGTTTGTTAGTCATCGACTAGTTTGACTGAACTACGGTCATCTTACCATTTATTATTTAGGATGTTGTTCCTTTGTCAAGTCAAGCTAGGTAGCTTGGCCGACATGTAACTTAGTAACTCTAAAACTATAGGATTAGCCGTTTATATATATACTAATATTATAAAGAAAAAAATTGATTTTTTGTTGTTGTTTTTTGTAATGGGTAAACTCAAACACTTCTGGACCGATTTTAAAAATTATTTCACCAATATAAAGCTACATTATCAGTGAGTAACATAGGCTATATTTTATTTTGAAAATTTAATTTATTCCTCATAAAAATGTCGATTGTATATTATATAGCCTAGTTGTTGGAAAAAAAAAGTTGTTGAAGGTAAAGTGGGTTTAAGGGGAAGAGGTAGGGTGAGGAAAGAGGAATGAGATGAAAATAGGAGGGAGATAAAAAGAGGTAGGGGCTATACAGTGATGGTAGGACTGTATTTTTTTTTTAAGTAAAAGTTTGGTTTTTATATTGACATGATGGATGATTTGAAGCTTTGTTTTACAGGATTCTTTACAATATTTTTTTACGCGGAAGGGGGCTAGTGCTTTATATGTTGCTAACTCTCCATGTTCTCTTTTTTAGACCTTTCTGGTGGAAGTCTGGCGCTCCAATACCCTATATCAACTTAACTTCCATTTGACTTTTGCCTTGTCGCCTTGGACACGTTCTTTTCCCGTGCTACGGGTAGTTCCTATGTTTTTGGAGTGTTAAGCCTTACATAACTATTGTAACCCCATATCACCTTTTTAAGTAATTGTATAATAAATCTATTTTTGTTACCTATTTTATTCGTTTACACTTATGAAATATGTTCCCCAACCTACTTCGGTAGAATCCTTCACACATTCATTCAAGCATTTGAATGAAGATCAATTCAAACAGAGGTCAGAAAAGATTGTGTTCTGCCATTCCGTGGTAGGTTGTTACATGGACGTTCATTATATTATTTTAATTATTACGTTTTAACATTATGGCTATTAATAGGGTAAGGACGAGAACGTGGGATGTCTTAGATTAATTGCACACGCATTACCGGGGAGAGGGATGGTAAATTCACCGTGACAAACCATATGTTGAAAACAATCCCTCGTGCATCTGGCAGAGATTTGAGCCTTGACCCCATGTCATAGGAACCAAGCCCGTTGGGAGACTAATCCCTAAGACCGTACGACCACTGTTGTGGGAAGATATTTACTATAATAATATACCCAAGATATTTGTTTCGTGTACATGCCTTGTACAATTATCAATGTGGCTCAAAGTTTTAATTATGATGTTAAAAATCAACCTGATATCTAGATTATATCTTGTGGGCAATTTTTTAAATTCAGGAGTGGATCAATGATGCAATATCTTAATTTGAGTAAAAGAAACAAATCGAGTAAGTATTATTAATATAAAATCATAGTCATCTAAAAAAAACTAAAATCTTTTGTTCAACTACCGTACGAACAGTATTAAAAATTGTAACGGTGATTTATTTGAAAATATGTTGAACTTATTGAAAAACTCACATCAAGAAACCTGAAATGAAAGCGGTTTCTGGTAGCACGACGGTGAAAAATACTTCTTTAGAGGTGTTTGCTCTGTTGGCAACCCTGCTGGTAACCACCGTGCTAGCATAGCGGTACTGGATGTTTGGATACTATGTGAAGGCTGTACACATCTGGCTTGACATCCTAAAAACATAATACATCCATTATTATTGAATATTCAGACAGTTTATCTGAAGATATTGCTCTGTTGGCGACCCTGCTGGTAGCCCCCATACTATTATAGCAGTATTGGATGTTGGACACTGTTTAGGCCGACAAATATCTGGTTAGACATCCTATAGACATATGTCCATTATTAATGCACATTCAGAATGTTAGTATGAAGATATTGCTCTGTTGTGACCTGCTAAATCCTACTGACCAAAGTATAATATTTCAGAGCGTGAAGATATAGGACTATTACTTCCATTCCATGAAAGATAGTCCACTCCTATGAAATAAATACATTTGGTGATTGATATAGAGACTATTTCTGAATCACCTGATATTTTCTATGTTCACAATGTTTAACTGGTCATACTCTCCCTCTCCCCCTCACCGCTACCCCATTTTATTTCTCTTGGGATCTGCATAGATCTCGGGGCATCCCCAAACTACGGAAAGGGGGCTCGAGTTGCCCCCAAGCCCCACTGGGGTACGCTACTAAGTCTACACCCAATATCATCGCTGAGGTAACTGCAGGTCTTATGAAGAAAAGCTTTATCTTCGTTCTCTCCCCGTTAACTGTTGCCAAATCAACGAGTTCTCAGTTAGGTCTGAAGTGGCAAGAAAGATTACTGGCAACATTGACTAACCACGTTGCGAAACTTTTTTTTATACTTAAAGATAAGATTGACCACACGCAAACAATTAAACGACAACGCTATCTCCCAATAGTAGCTATGCAGTCCCTCAGAGATGATATCCAGTGTAGCATAGTGCTCATTACATATTGTAAATGTAAATATTTGTAATCAGGCGTTACACTATACAATTGTAATTACCAACAGGAGTGTTGGTTGGGTGATAAAGGGAGCTACAAAGATAAAATATACCAAACACTAATCAAAGGAAGAGTAAAGTAATACATATTTAAAACTAACCTAAACTCAAGAACTAAAATAATATTCAGCAGCTCAATCTAGTAATTTAATTTAACTATTAAAGTTTGTTTAAATTATGAAAGTAGCCTACATCATATTTTTTAAGGGTTTTGGAACATTACTGAAACAGTGAAGCGGTTGAATTGAATTTTATCAAATTTAGTAGTTCCTGAATGACGTTTTACGCAATAAATAAAAACAAAAGTTAATTACTTTCCTTTCCAAGCGAGACTTTCAACACCACTGATTACAGTACTACAATAGCGGTACTGAGTGTTGAATACAATGTATGGGCCGTACACATAACTGTTCTAACTTCCTGGATACACACACGTACACACACGTACACACACGTGCACACACATGTGCATAACTTGATTTTCTTACGAATGGACTTTTGGATTAAGTTTAAAAATAAAGTACAAAGAGATATGCTGATGTAGCTTGAACCTTGATAGCGTTTTACAAAATGATTATTGTTCTGTTCAAACTTGAGGCTTATAAGTTATATTGGCACATTTCAAGGCAAATTGGTGATGTTGATTCTAGCCCTAAAATCATTGGTAGTTAATCTAGGACTAATTTATGAAAAATCAAAATATTTTAGGTGACCTGGTGGTCTAGGGGTAAGATGTCGGACTTCTTTGCTGGGGGTCCGGGGTTCAATCCTCGGTCCCGGCACAGATTTATCTGATTGCCAAACCCTTCCTTCACCTCTGACAAGACGTGTATTAATAACAACTTGTGAATGTGTGGAATGCCAGGCCTCCACCGTGGTTCGGATTCCAGTTAAACTGTAGGTTCTCCATTTCATCTCACAATCACCCTATCATTACACATTAGCGTAAGTGCGTATAATCCGAACGGGTAGTACGACGCGGTGCTAATAATATAACTAAATATTTTATAAATGGCTTTACACGATTTTGTTCAAAATTTACATCTATGGTGTGTTTTACAAGGTAAGAAACACTTTATTCTTGTTTTTTCTTAGGGTGGGGGGGGGGGGCTAAATGGTTATCCAATTAAATTAATGATGGCTGTTTATTGAACATTTGGAATATTTCGAAAATGGCTTTAATTGTTTGGTTCAAAATCTACATAAATCTATACGTAGCCAAACTTTCAGCTATTTTAAGCAATAAAAGAATGAAATATTTCTAACGTTTAATATTTGTTGCATTTGTTCAAGTAAAAAGTGAATTGGGTGTTTTTAGAAAAAGAAATATTCAGCAGTTGTACTACTAGGGGGTCTAAGTCCTTTAAATACTTTAAAGCATTTGATTAAATTAAAAGCGCATGTTTATCCAGTTTGTACAATAATTTATTTATTTATTTTCATTTAAATCTAAAGCATTTTCTCGTTCAGGAATTATTCATGGTAATCTATTAAATTATTTTAAAAATTTCAATGTTTCTGCTCATCAAATAGTTAATCCTAACGTCCACCATTTTAACTATTGTCTAGCAAATATATTTCAAAATATATGTTGCTAGATTGACAATTTCGACAGGTTAAACAATTACAGTGAGATTTATTCTAACGAAAAAAAAATCTCATTCTTAACGAAGTTATGTTCATAAATATCTGCATGTGATCTTTTTCTAGATTATGTCACGTGACCGCTTCATCTTGCAGTGTAATAAAGCTCGCAACATCTCAGCAGAATTGAGATTTTAATACATCTCTGGTTTAACGCTAAGTTGTCTTTTAACGTGTCAGGTTTAGTTTTTTTATATATATATCTGAGGTACTTTACGTACACTCTCTGAGTCGGCTGATTATATCAATGCATAAGAATTTCTATGAGCGAAAGGGCCTATCAATTTCACCGGGAAAGGTATTTTACACGCCACTCTTGACATGAAAACGATGGCTTTATTTCCCCACCAAAGTAAGTTGTGCTACGGATTTTTACCCCTCAAGCAAAATCCGTCGACCCCAACTGGGTTTGGAACCCACGAACATCGGATCTTGAGGCGAGCATTTTACCCCAACACCACCAAGGTCGATATCAAGTTTAAAGATTTTGTATGAGAAACAATTTTGATAAAATCCGAAATTAAATATATAAACCAAGCTCAAATAAATGTAATCACAACATAAATTGACAGATTTTCAATCTATCGGAATGTTTTTAGTGCCTGTTTGCAATATTTGTGTTCTCAAATAAATAAATAATGGAAACCTGATGAAAATAGATTAATTTTAAATAAACATATATCTGAAAAGACAATAGAAAACCTTTCATAGAAATAAACTATTACCAGTGTATCTGGTTGAGAATTGAACTCGGGTCTTCTTATGTTAGTAAAGCAAGTTTTTACTTGATACCATTACGCTGGTTCATTATTTTAGAGCTCAGAAAGTAATATCTTGGTATGCGCTGTATAAATGGATCAGGGATGAAGTAGAATTTAAGAGGAAATGTATCAGCATTGATGTGGAAGAAGATTATAACAACATTTAGTACAAAAACAGTCTCATTATACCCGTCCAAGATTCAAATACTGACCACTTCCCTGTCACCAGCATACAAGATCAGATGAGGATGACGTCTTAGCCCGTGTTCCCACCGATGTGGGTGGGTCAGAAACATTAAACTGATTAAAAATTAATCGTTAAAACGGGACTAAAAGCTTTTATCAAAAGTTCATATGCTATCACTGTTGACCTTTATTTCTTTATTAAATAACAGCACAAACAACAGAAAATAATTGCCAAGTAAAACTATTCAAGCTTGGATCATACATCCAATTAAAATTTTTGTATTAACCTAATTAGTAACGCATTTACCAAGTGTACCTAATTATATTCTCAGCGTGATAAAAAAAATAATAATTACAGGAGAAGGTGTCTGTGTTTCCCCTTCGATATAGATGAAACGACTGCCTTTAAAAAAAAAGTTGTTACGTGTTGTTTTTTTTAGATTGCGGTTAATTTGTGAGCCAGGTATGTGCTGATATAGTAAGTAGGCTTAATACGTACTCAGTCTGCCCTAAATTGTAGCAATCGTACCTTGGTGGACTTCACAAGGGCCCCATCTAAGACTACATGTTTAATACTTGTAGTTGTTGTTTTTAGCACCATGTATTTCTATCCTGGAATGCCAGGTCGCCACCGTGGTTCGGATTCCACGTTAAACTGTAGGTCCTTCATTTCATCTCACAATCACCCTACCATTACACATTAGCGTAAGTGCGTATAACCCGAACGGGTAGTAAGATGCGGTGCTAATAATAATAATAATATTTCTATCCCTTTGAATAATACGCTTATGTAATAATTACGCTAATTTTAGGGATCATGAAAGTTATATTAATAGGAAGTGTACCCACATATGCGTGGAGGAAGAGTGTAAAACCATTTTGGAAAAAAATAATCTGTCCACTCGATCGAGATTCGAACCTTGATCTCCCCGTCATCGGCAGTCTAAACCACTGCAAGAGTAGCGCGTTAGGTCATCCATCGAAGTGTGTAGTACTCCTAGTTAAGTAAACTTTTTTTTTTACAAAGAGAGACATCGTAAATAAATCAATATCAAACTTCATTGATGAGCACACAGATTAAACGTCAAGCTCATCTAACGGGGTTTGACTATAACTTGTAGGTCGGGATTGGAATCCAGGCCGTTTTTAGTGAGGCTTCCCACCTCCCCCCTCCCTCCCCCCCCCCCCCCGACCTTAATGGTTTCTCATTCTCCTCCCACACAAAAGAAAGAATATTACCTTTAACATTTTTTATCTTCTCATCCTTAATCTATAAGCGCGATTAAAATTCAAAAATATAAATATTACGACACAATCTTACATACTTCCTCAAATAATGTATTATGGTTTGTAAATTGTGATACAATTTTTGAAATGTCAGATTTCGGTAAACTACACATAAGTTTCCTTAAAAAAATATTGTTGTTTTGATCATCATAACAAGCTTCATCAGATGTAAATTTTGAACAGAAATGATATAGTCAATTTTTTTTAAGATGTAAATTTTGAACAGAAATGATAGAGCCATTTTTTTAAGATGTAAATTTTGAACAGAAATGATAGAGCCATTTTTTTTAAGATGTAAATTTTGAACAGAAATGATAGAGCCATTTTTTTTAAGATGTAAATTTTGAACAGAAATGATATAGCCATTTTTTTTAAGATGTAAATTTTGAACAGAAATGATATAGCCAATTTTTTTAAGATGTAAATTTTAAACAGAAATGATATAGCCAATTTTTTTAAGATGTAAATTTTAAACAGAAATGATATAGCCAATTTTTTTTAAGATGTAAATTTTGAACAGAAATGATATAGCCATTTTTTTTAAGATGTAAATTTTGAACAGAAATGATATAGCCATTTTTTTTTAAGATGTAAATTTTGAACAGAAATGATATAGCCAATTTTTTTAAGATGTAAATTTTAAACAGAAATGATATAGCCAATTTTTTTAAGATGTAAATTTTAAACAGAAATGATATAGCCAATTTTTTTTAAGATGTAAATTTTAAACAGAAATGATATAGCCATTTTTTTTAAGATGTAAATTTTGAACAGAAATGATAGAGACATTTTTTTTAAGATGTAAATTTTGAACAGAAATGATATAGCCATTTTTTTAAAGTTACAGATTTAAAAAAAAATTATCTTTAATAAATTACTCTAATTTTGATTAATTACATCTAAATATCACTTTTTGAACAAATTCATCAAACCGTTTAGTCTATGGCCCCGGCTAAAGGCAGATGTACTGAGGGACAGATAGACAGACATCAAACAGAAAGTATTCATTCTTACATTTTTGTGTTCAGGGTACAAGGGCATAGAAAATGAGGGGACAGATCTCCCTCCGCCTGAAATTAAATGGACCTCACTTAAGTAAGCTATAAAAACTTTTATTGATAAATGATGGTAAAAATTTTCTAGTAGAACGCCCATCCCCCCCCCCCCCCCCTTCCCCCTTAGAAATAATTTTATGGGTCCTTTCCTAGGGCACAATAACACATCAAAAGACATAAGTTTGACTATTGAGGTCACAAATTTTCACCATTACAATACTTTATTTAAATGAATTAGTAAAAAAAAAACACCATATTTTACCTGATTTTCAGTAACCCCTTCTTGATTGCTGTCTGGGGAGTTGGATTTGCCCGCCGATGCTAAAAATGATTTTTCCTGAGCATTGACGTCATCACACCAGAACACTGCTGCTAGCAACACAACTGCCGCCGAGGTCTTCATTGCTATGAACACTGACTGGTCAAGGTCAGTAAACACGGAGCTTATAAACAGTAGCGAGCGGATGGAACGACCTCTCTCCTCCATGGTAAACATGACGTCATGATTCGGGGAATCCACCGCGGACTTTTTAGCGAGAATTAAGTTGATTGCGTTCATTTTTAAGAAGGGATGGAAGGGGATGTGATTTAAGTTGAAGATGGTGAGCTGGTGGTCTAGGGGTAAGGTGTCAGACTTCTGTGCTGGCGGCCGGGGTTCAATCCTCGGTCCCGGCACAGATTTATCTGATTTCCAAACCCTTCCTACACCTCTGACAAGACATCTTGTGAATGTGTGGAATGCCAGGTCACCACCGTGGTTCGGATTCCACGTTAAACTGTAGGTCCTTCATTTCATCTCACAATCACCCTACCGTTACACATTAGCGTAAGTGCGTATAACCCGAACGGGTAGTAAGACGCGGTGATAATAATAATAAAGTTCAAAATGTTTGCAAATTTGATGGCAGAGAAAACCTTTTTTATTTGGGCCAAAATAAATAAAATGCATTACTTTGGTAAAATAATCCTACACCTTAGCTCAGTTGGTAGCGTGTTTGTCTACTGAGGTAAGGGTATCAGGTTCTATTCCCAGCATGGTCGAAAAAATGTATTATTGGTGAAATTTGGATTTACTCTTTCACACTGATGAATTAACGGGTGGGGAATGTATGTTGTGCCTGTGCTAGTCTTAAGTTAGGTAATAAAGGCATAAAAAGTTACGATAGAGCTAGCCAGCTGATAGTGAAAAAATATATTACTTTAATAAAAAAAATACCCAGGCCAAAGGCTGTAAACAGTAATGGATGTAAAAAAAAATCGGTATTTATGTTTAGCTTAGTTTTCCACAAACAGTAACCTCGACAGTTATTAAATATCTATCATGATCTTCGTGTCATTTGACCGTAAACTTTTTAAATAAAAAGTATTGGTCAAGATAAGCAATTTCCATGGAAGGCATTAAAGAATTGTTAAGATTTATATGTGTTAGCCTATACGATTAAATTAAATGTGGGCCTTCTATATTTACTGAACCAATTATCATGTATTTTGGTTAAAAATTATTTTGTCATTTGTTCATTATTTGGCCAAGGAAATGTTAATGAGAGGGGAAAAAAAAGCATTTTTGACCATTTTGTGTCTATAATATAATTACTAGTACTTAAGCTTGTCTTTTCCAGAGAATATGTTCTCATTTTAAATAATAAAATAGCCTCATTATACATTTAATATTATTATAAAGCTATTAAATGAAATAATAGAGTAATATTGAGATGTAAGGAATAAATTAGCATCGTGGTTTTCCAAAGAGCAACATGGTTCACCAAGTTATGTCATCAGAAGTTTATTTTCATTATAATATCACTCCTGAATAGGCGATAGTTTATCCATCGATATTTAGGTAATAGCAGCGCTATGGATCCATTTTTAGATAAATCTTTACTTTTTGTATGTTTTTATTTCTTAGGTTTTTTCGTCTGCCTTTACAAATTTAAAAATGTTAACCATATAAAAAATTTGTGTTAATATTAATTTATCAGTTTTTGAATCCTTCGCTCGCTCACCCCACCCCCCCTTTTTTTAGTCCATTTACTGGACACATATTTTTTGATTTCCAAACCATTCAAATTTTATGTTGTCTATGGTGATCCTTATACCAATTTTCCATATATAAAATTTATTCCCCACTGAAAGGGAAATATCTGTCCCCAGATTCTAATTTTGATATTTTAAGACTCATTCGCTTATCTGCCTGTCTAATTTAAATTTTAAACCACACCGAAATTAGTGTTCTACTTTAGTTGTATCAATTTCGAACTTTTACATTTACCGTTTTTAAATTTTGAGATTCCATTTATTCAGATATCCTTCGGCTAACCGTGAAGGTATATTTACATAGATGCCAAATTTCAATTATATTTTACACCAAGAAGGTTTTTTTTCTATTGGGTTGGAAAATTTTGAGACCCGATTTCTTGGAACCAATTTTGAAATTTGAAATTTTCAGTATTTTTTCATTTTTTTATTATTTAGGGTGGTCATCCTAACTGCTTGTATTTAAATTTTCTACCACACTTAGAAACATTTTTATATTAGTTTTTGAAATGCTTAGCTCTCCTTAAACTCAGATATTAGTTTTTAAATGTTAAAAATACTGTCATACTTTTCTAGTTATTTGCAAAATTTTGTATTCTAAAATATACTAAAACGTGTTTTTTATTTTTATAGTTTTGAAAATTTCTTCTCATTCTCCCATTCATTACCTACGTGTGACCCCTTTTATTGTGAAATTTCAAATTTTAAATATGTTGGGCTTTTGGTATGGTCTCTTTACCATTTCACCAAATCTCAATTTTTTTACATCACCAATATATAGTTGATGATTTTAGTTATGGAAATTTCCAGCCCTGACCATTTCCCGACTCCCATTTTGAATTTTAAATTTTCAATCTCTTCTGGTTGTTTGAGTATTAAACTTTATACTGTGATTAATTATTTTTAAAAAATCCCTTTTTTACCGTACCGTACCCACCAAAAGTATTTTTTATTTTGGAAATTTTGAACCTATTTATATTTTTAATTCCTTAATTTTTTAAATTAAGATTCTTCAGACCTACATTAAGATTTAGGGTGGTCCTTACACATTCTTGGCAAATTTCAATCTTCAACACACTGATGAGTAGTTGATTCGTTTGGTTTTAGAAATTTGGAAACCCGCTACCTACACCCCATTTCACCATCTCCCACTTATAAAGAAAAAATAATAGTTAAAACTGATTTTGTTATTTGGAGCGTTCCCTCCACATTCCTGGAGAATTTAGTTTCCTACCTACCCTAAAGGGGGTTTTCTAATAAAATGCATCTATTCCCTTCCCTATCTTCCATTTGGGTACCAATTGAGGGTCACTTGATTCTAATTTCGAAAAGCCAATGACGGAATATTGTTTAACGGCCTTGAAAACCCGCAAATATAAAATTTCTTGAAAATTGAACAAAATATTTACAATTTTTGAAATTTTTTATACCATTTAGATATTGATTTTAGGATCAACTGACTGAAATTTTGAAAAAATTAAAATGATGTTTTGTTAATCAGTGTTTTAAGCCCCCGAAAATCGAATTTTATCAGATAGGGCAAACTTGATTTTTTTTTTTTTTTTGCCCATGAGGTAAGCATGGGGACTTTTTGGGGTCACAGATTAGGTCCTTTTTCGAACGTTTTTGTTTTAGAATTCCTCACATAATTCTAGAATACCCAGGAAACTCCACGTCGAATTTAAACCTTCTATTTAACCGGGAAGTATGGAAAAACCTCTGGAAGGAAAAACATGGTATGGATTTTATATAATAGATCATATACTAGAGAATGTGTGTATAATACTGTATATAGAGTGAATTATACTGGCGGCTTCCTTTTGAGAATATGGGGAAAGGGACATGGCTCACTGAAATTGTTTTTCCCTAAATAGTTTGCCACTTTTCCCTCAAATTAAATCCAGGTAAATTTCTTCTAAACTCTAAATTATTCATCCTTTTCTATTAAATGTAGTATGCAAATATCCTAATACGTTGCACGTACATTATTATTATTATTATATTATTATCACCGCGACTTACTACCCGTTCGGGTTACGCTAATGTGTAATGGTAGGGTGATTGTGAGATGAAATGAAGGACCTACAGTTTAACATGGGATCCGAACCACGGTGGCGACCTGGCATTCCACACATTCACAAGATATCTTGTCAGAGGTGAAGGAAGGGTTTGGTAATCAGATAAATCTGTGCCGGGACTGAGGATTGAACCCCGGCCGCCAGCATAGAAGTCTAACACCTTACCCCTAGACCACCAGGTCACCTGTTGCACGTACAAATATAAAACATAGTTTTTACTTATATAACCTATTATATCAGCACATGATTCTTGAAGGGGCAAATTCTGCCCTGCCCTGCCCATCAAATATGGGCAAACGTGATGCGGGTCAAACACATTAGATTGGTATCAAGTTGGACAACTTCAAAGCATAATATTCTCTTGGAACAATAATAATATTTAGCACCGCGTCTTACTACCCGTTCAGGTTATACACTTTAAGTATTAATTACGCTAATGGGTTAGAAATTGGGAAGGTTGAATTATAGGATGTGAACCCGCATTTACGTGGAGGGAAAGTGGAAAATCATTTAGGAAAAACCACCCCTAGTTCACCCGACCGAGATTCGAACCTCGATCTCCCCGTCCTCGGCTGTCGAGTTCAACACGACAAGCGTGTTAGCCAACTACGCCACCGAGCCGGGTTCTTGGAATAAGATCTTATGAAAGTACAGTCCACTTTTTCATAGAAAGAGCCTTTTATAAAATACATATTATTACGAACCACATTAATAACATTTTATTTTTATTTTCACTAATGGTGATCACAGGCCTTGGAGACAACGCGATGCCCCGACCTTACAAGATGCCTCCACCACGTTTTGTCCTGAGTCTTCTCCCTCCAAGACTATATATCCTTGAGATATCTGGCCACACCGTCACTCCTTCTCATTCCGTCCTGAGCCTTTTACCTCCAATCCCCCTCCAAGACTATATATCCTTGAGATATCTGGCCACACCGTCACTCCTTCTCATTCCGTCCTGAGCCTTTTACCTCCAATCACCCTCCAAGACTATATATCCTTGAGATATCTGGCCACATTGTCACTCCATCCAGTTCTGGGTCGCCCCAGAAGTCTTCGATTGCCAAATATGCCTTACGTGACAATTCTCAGACTTCTTTCCGGCTGCTTTCTGGCAATAAACATCTTACTATGTTACTGTATTAGTGTTATTTTATATGTATTGATCATATATATCAAAAAGTAACAGCTGCGCAGCTCACAAGATTTGATGTATGAACATATGAAATTATATGACGGCTAGAAAAATAAATAAATCTAAGGCTCTTTCTATTAAAATTGGAGTGTAGTCTAGCTTCTAGAGCTGTCAGATAATATTCAAGATGATAGTGGTTGACAACAAAGTACTTTCATGTGATTTATAACCTCATTGGCTACAATGATAGCCTTGAAAAATATATCTTTTCAACTCCTTACTTTTTTTTTTTAATCGTAAGAGCATTAAATGTACAATAATCACAATTAAATTACTGTATAGTGGAAATTCTGTATAAAGGTAAATTCAAAAGGTGTGAAAAAAGTTCATTATTGAACAATAAATTGTACTCCACAATCTAACATACTTTTCCATAGTATGGTAGAATATAGCTATATCCTATCTACAGTAGGAGATAAGGTAAGTAAAAGGTAACCAAAATTACAATGTATCCATACGCCAGACTATATGATCTGAAAGATCATCATATGATGTTGAGTTGTTGTTACTTGTGGGAGTCAAAAGTTTCACAACAAACTTTTTTTAATTATGCTTTTCTTTTAACAGTTTTTACATTTTTGAAACAAAAACTTGTGAAAATTTCCGTTTAGATGTTTCTTTTATGTGGAAGCGGCGTCTGTGGTTACCTTGGTAAATACTTTTCAAATGAGAGCTTCTAAAATTCTACGTTCACTTGTTAAATTAAAATGGCGAACCAGATGAAAAGGTTGATGACGTCATATAAACCGTCTTCAGACGTGTTTATGCGCTGTTCACAAAATAAAAAGTTTTATTTTTAAAGTGATATTTTGTATGGCTCTTTCTCTAAATTATGGAGAAAAAAAAATTATTTATTTTGGTGGCCAGTTATTATGAGATACAAGTGTAAATATATTAATTTTTGATTTATTATTTCATATACTATAATACAGTAAAACATTTTAAATTCTAAGTCCAAGGTAAATCTAAAAAAAAATTCTAAATATCCCAAATTCAAACTAACCATTTTCATGAGTATCCAGGCAGCTGGTACACAATAAATCAATAACCTCAAAATATGCTACATATAATCACACACAGTTTATTAGCTACTAGCCCCCTTTCCCGTAAAAAAATTGTAAAGAATCCTGTAAAACATAACTTCAAAACATCCATCATGTCAATATAAAAACAAAACTTTTTTTTACTTTTTTTTTTAATACAGTCCTACCATCACGGTATAGCCCCCTCCCTCTTTTTATCCTCCCTCCTATTTTCATCTCATTCCTCTTTCCTCACCCCTACCCCACCCACCCACCCCCTTCACCAACCCCACTTTCCCTTTAACAACGTTTTTTTCCAACAACTATATAATATACTATCGACATTTTTATGAGGAATAAATTAAATTTTCAAAATAAAATATAGCTTATGTTACTCGCTGATAATGTAGCTTTATATTGGTGAAAAAAAATTTAAAATAGGTCCAGTAGTTTTTGAGTTTATCCATTACAAACAAAAAAACAAAAGATCAAATCTTTCCTCTTTATAATATCAGTATAGATTTAACACACACATACGCAAAAAATATATATATATATATATAAAAAAACAAGAAATATTCAAACACAAAATATAAAATCTTATAAAAATTATCATACGAAAGACTTAAATTAGAATAGATGAAAGCCGAGCTAACACAACCCCTGTATTAGGCAACTCGCTCACTGTCGGTGCTTAATTATCTCTATTTCATTTACTATATCAATAGACTAACTCCCAATATCGAATTAGCCTAATCCTACTGTATATCTTGTTTATCACAACCTAAAAAAGAATCACATAGTTTTATGAATATATTTTGTTCTTCCATGAAGTTATGAAAACGCCAATCACACATTTAACCTTAGAGAAGTGTTAGTTCATTCGTTTGATAACACTTTTTAATGCTAATATAGTGTCACTAAGGAAATAATTATTTCCGAATATGTTGACATAAGTCATTTTCAGCCAATGTTTGCAATAAACATCCTTCTGCTAGATGTATCTCCTACCGTAGATGGGGTATAGGTAATATCTTTAAATAAATACTTCTCCAAAAAACAAATGTGTGTATATATACACACACGCTTCATTTCTAAAAACCTTTTATTTTCTTAAAAATTGCGTCAGTAGCTACTTTCAAATAAAGTCTGAAATCATCTTCAAAACAGCGTGGGAATCTGAGCACCGTTTTTTGATAACTCGTGCGAGAGCCAGTCAAAGCTATCCCACAACAGATTCACGTGTATTCCTATTTTTTTTTAAAAACTGTCCTTTATGTGTCAGAGTGCTACGCTGGTAGGCTGGGGCGATGCGTAGACCCTTTTACAAAGCTTTTACCACAAAAATATGCCAAAAATCACCCCGCTTTCTTTGAAATTTAAAAGAAATGGGTGATTTTCGACACGTTTTTTCAGAGAAGTTTAAAAAAAAAAGTTAGATTTCTGTACCCCATATGCGGTGGGGGGAGATGGCGACAGCTAACAGAAGGTTCTTTAAAACACACTTTAAGCATTAAATTCTTTATTTCTAAAAAAATATACCAATTTTACCCTCGTTCTCAACTGTTACCAGTGGTAACATAGAATGACTCACCACTGGAAGCAGCTTACTCTAGGGCCCATGACCTACGCAAGGTGAACAAGTATGTGCATGTGTATTTTTGTTGGTTTTGTTGTGAGTTATATGCTAGCTGATAATATGCCTCACAAGGAAGAAACCTTACAACCTGTTTCATGATTCGTGTATAATGTCCTTCACCTCTACTTGGGGAGAGGGGTAAGGGTGGGGGTTTAAACTAACACACACATCACTGCGGTGAAATTAAAAGAAATATAATTAGAGTTTTTGTTAAATCTATACATGATTTTTTTTTTTTGCTAAAATTAGATTTGAGGTTTAGTTTTATGATAACTGATTTTTTTTAATTCAAATTTTAATGGAAATTGAAATTTTTGTTTTCATGTTACGTTGTTGTTGTTGTTTTTAAATCTATTTTTAGGTTTTTACTAACATAAAGTAGCTCGATTTGTGTCCATGGGTCTGTAAAATTCGGAAAGTGTAGACTGATGCCAAAATTTTGCTACGGTTTTCTCCTCTCAGACAAACCATTTTGAACCACCGATTTTATCCAAATCGGACTCAATTTGAACGTTGCATCTACCATCTTGTACATTTTAAGCTTCTGATTTTTCTCATTAATATGGAATGTTTCGTAGTATCCATACAAAAATTTCAGTTTTCTAAGACTTTAATTTGTACGCTACTGCTGCCATATTGGAACCACCAATCTTAGATTTTTCAAAATTTTAAAAATTTCGCTATATGAGAAAGTGTATACCAATATGTCATACAATCAAATTTTTCCCACAGTTTCATACTTCCCGTTCGGATGAGAGAGGTTGAATTTTAAATTAAATCTACTCACATAGGCCACGTAGAGGGAGAATGGGAAACATTTTGATTTTTTTTTTCAAACATTTCCTTGAGATTCTATCTCCGATCTCCCTGTTACAGGAAAATCAAACTAAATGAGCTAGACGTTTATACAACACGTCCTTAACCTCCACATCCTTAATTACCCACCTCGGTGGTGTAGTTGGCTAACGCGCTAGACGTGTTGAGCTAGACTGCTGAGGACGGGGAGATCGCGGTTCGAAACTCGGTCGGGTGAACTGGGGGTGGTTTTTTCTAAAAAATTCCACTCTCCCTCCACGCAAATGCGGGTTCACTTCCTCTAATTCGATCTTCACAATTTCCAATCCATTAGCGTAATTAGTACTTAAAGCGTATAACCCGAACGGGTATTAAGACGTGGTGCTATTATTATTAATAATAATAATAATAATAATAATAACTACTTTTTTTATCTCGTAACTATTCATCAGTATATAACATTATTTATCAATTTTTTGTCTATAATTTTTTCGTGTGTAAATATATGTATTGTAAGGTATGTACGTGTGTACTTTTCAGTGCTGGCCTGTTATAGGTCTTACGACTGTTGGCCAGCACTATAATAAAGGAAATTGAAATTGAAATTGAAATCATCATCACATCCTTAAGCCCCATTTATAGAATCCTTATCTGTAAAGTGCGTAATGCCCCGTAAGAGATCGACTCCACACTAACAGAAGGCACTGTCTATAAAGTCCTTGCATATAACCCGAATGGGTAGTAAGACGTGGTTCTAATAATAAAATTAAGTCCTGATGCTTAATTCCTTAGTCCTAGAAATTTACTCAACTTTCTAACTTCCTAAAGCCTATCTACAAAGTCCGTAAGCTCCACATCCTTAAAGTCCTGAAGTCCTTCAGAGATGGAAATTATGTCTAGACAGTCCGTGGCAAATTGGAAACAACGTCCAATTAAATTCTTCTAAAGAAAATGCTAGGCGCAAGTAGACTGTATCACAGCTGAAAAATTATTTTTAACTCAACTACATGACTTTTTTTTTTACGTTCAGGATAGGCTACATTTGAAAGGTATGTTAAGTGCAGTCACAAATAATATAGTTAGTGTAATTTCTATGATAATTCCTATGATTTCATTTCGATGCGCACGCACTCTTATTTACTTACGTATCGAAGCTGCGTCAACTTCTACGGTTGTTAGGATTTTATTTTGTGTAGCGATAAGTTAAGGACTAAGAAATTAAGGATAAAGACAAGTTGTAGACAGTGCAATTTGTTAGTATGGATTCGTCTCTTACGGCAGTGGTTTCTTACTGGGGAGTCGTGAAGCACTTTCTGAGGGGGCGTAGAACAATTTGGAGATAACGTTAAAATCAGCTAAGAATTTAAGTAATTCTTAATTTCAATCCAGTTTACAAAGTAAGAACATTTTTTTCTTGAGATATTGTCAACATTGCGTTGTAAAAAAAAAAAAAAAAGACCCGATATTCAAGAACTTCTAAAAAAACAAAAATTCTGTCAACCATCACGTTAATTTTCAGTAAAATTTATTTGTACCGCTACGCTGCCAGTGTTACATTGATTTTTTGTGTAAAGAAATGATAAGAAAACAATATTTTTAATTAGATTTTTATTTAACTGTCTCAAAGAATATTGGGAAGTATGGGCGTGGTAATTTGATCAAATATAATATACTATACCCCCTTCCCCGTAAAAAAAATATTGTAAGGAATCCTGTAAAACAAAGCTTCAAATTATCCATCATGTCAATATAAAAACAAAACTTTTTTACTTATTTTTTTTAAATACAGTCCTACCATCACTGTATAGCCCCTCCCTCTTTTTATCCTCCCTCCTATTTTCATCTCATTCCTCTTTCCTCACCCTACCCCCCCCCCCCGCCACCTTCACCAACCCCATTTTCCCTTCAACTTTTTTTTTCCAACGACTATATAATATACTATCGACATTTTTATGAGGAATAAATTAAATTTTCAAAATAAAATATAGCCTATGCTACTCGCTGAAAATGTAGCTTTATATTGGTGAAAGAATTTTTAAAATCGGTCCAGTAGTTTTTTAGTTTATCCATTACAAACAAAAAACAAAACAAAAAATCAAATCTTTCCTCTTTATAATATTAGTATAGATGTTGGAGGGGAAGGGGTGTGAATTTGATTATCTATAAAGGGGGGGGGGCGTCAGCTCAAAAAGGTTGTGAACCGCTGTTTTTACAAAGGCGCTTCCGCAAGGTGCAAAGTACTAAGACATTTCTTTCACTGAGCTAATAATTGTTATATGTTGAAAACCACTCACGTCACGTCTTTTAAATAGAACTTGGCTCAAGGCCTCCATTTGTTTTGTTAATGCTTTATTTTTATTTTGTTTTTTTAGTAGGTATCTTTATTTTATTTTTATTTTTGTAGGTCAAAAGAAGCGTGATGGGAAACCTGGTGGCCATTTTATATACTATTTTTAATTGACCATAGAATAATACCAAGGTGAGTTGTTGTAAGACTGTAAAGACTCGCCCGAACAACTATTTTATGGTTTTATTTTATTTTGTACATAATTCGGTATGAAATGGTGAGAATGGAACTACCAACACGTTGATAATAGGTGGACCGGGGGGAGGGCGGGATGATGTATGTATGGTTAGACACACACAATTCCTTCCTCCTGAAATGTCAACTAATAAAACATTAAAATGCACCTTTTTTTCAAAGTAACAAATCTATACTACTAATTATATTATTATTATTATTATTATTATTATTATTATTATTATTAGCACCGCGTCTTACTACCCGTTCGGGTTATACGCACTTGCGCTAATGTGTAATGGTAGGGTGATTGTGAGATGGAATGAGGACCTACAGTTTAACGTGGAATGTGAACCACGGTGGAGGCCTGGCATTCTCCACATTCACAAGATGTCTTGTCAGAGGTGGAGGAAGGGTTTGGAAATCAGATAAATATGTGCCGGGACCGAGGATTGAACCCCGGCCGCCAGCACAGAAGTCCGACACCTTACCCCTAGACCGCCAGGTCACCTTATACTAATATTAATATCATAAAAAGGAAAGATTTGATTTTTTTTTTTTTGCAATGGATAAACTCAAATAACTATTGGACCGATTTTAAAAATTATTTCACCAATATAAAGCTACATAATCGGCGAGTAACATAGGCTATATTTTATTTTGAAAATTTAATTTATTCCTCATAAAAATGTGATAATTTATTATATAGTCGTTGGAAAAAAAAAAGTTGTTGAAGGGAAAGTGGGGTTGGGGAAGGGGTAGGAAAGAGGAATGAGATAAAAATAGGAGGGAGGATAAAAAGAGGGAGGGGGCTATACAGTGATGGTAGGACTGTATTTTCAAAAAAAATAAGTAAAAAAAGTTTTGATTTTATATTGACATGATGGATGATTTGAAGCTTTGTTTTACAGGATTCTTTAAATATATTTTTACGGGGAAGGGGGCTAGTGATTAATAAATTAGAATTAACGCGCACTCGAGAGTGTAACGTCTAAACTATTTACCCTTAGTGCTAACTTATATTACACATCTGTATCGGTGGCTATGTGGTATAAGTCGTCATATTTTAAATATACTAGATTGCCAGTCACGTCCCCTGACCAGTGAGGTCGAGGTTTTAATCTCGGTTAGGTGTACTAGAGAATGGCTTTCCATAAGCGATTTACCACTGGGACTTTTCCTATCCTCTCTCCACGCTAGTGCTAACATATTTTCATTTAAACTTTTTTATTTATTAGCACCTCCCGCCCCTTAACTACCTGTCCGGGTTATACGTTTATGTACTAACTACGCTAATGGTTTTCAGGGATTAAAAAGGTTATATTTACAGGAAGTGTAGCCGCACTTGCGTGGAGGAAGAGTGAAAACAACTTTTTTTTAAACCACCCTCAGTACAACCAAGAGAGATTCGAACCTTTATATCCCCGTAATCGGCAGTCTGGTCTACTGTGAGAGTAGCGCGTTAGACCGCGCGGCCACCAAAGCGGGTCATTTAAATGTAATTCAGACTATATAGACAACCCACTTTAAACCACCACATTGATTTGAGAGTGACTAAAATTTGGGAATATAGAAATGTTTTACTTGAGTTAGTCTTGAAACGTATCAAAAGCTTCCAATAATACTTGCTTATGGATTACTGTATAGTTAATTTTAGCATAATTTATCAAATTGACTAAGAATGCACAGTAGATACAATTATTATAATATTTTTACTCCCGCCATTGTGACAACATGACTTTCCAGTTTTTAAATAATGATATTCCTATGGAAAATCAAGCTATAAATACCCTCCTTGAGATAAAGTTTGTTCGAGAGAATGATTAGTGTTTTGTTTAAACATTTTGATAGTGAAATCATTTTGTAAGCTACCCTTTTGATTAACAAACTAAACATCATGGATGGTTTATTCTGTAAATTGAGAAATGACACGGGAATCGAACCCAGGACTTTTGGCTTGGTATGCCAATGCTTTAACCACTGAGCTATCCAGGAATAATCCCGTGCCCAGGGTCATTATTCACTCATATTTTAAGGCAGATTCTGTGGTAGACGTGAGGAAATCGATCACGGAATTTTAATCGACGATTTCCGTACGTCTATCATAGATCTGCCTTAAAATATGAGTGAAGAATGACCCTGGGCACGGGATGATTCCTGGATAGATCTGTAGTTAGAGCATTGGCGTACTAAGTCAAAGGTATCGGGTTCGATTCCCGTATCCAGTTGTCGTTTTTGAATTTAAAGAATATGATATCTAGATGCGGCTATAACCATAATTAACGAATAAAATAGCTTTGATACTTAATTCATACTGGCTGTTTGTTCAACTTTTAACCATTTATTACTATTACTATTTATTAGTAAAACCTAAATACACATCCATAGATACATTAAAGTTAATTCTGTAACAAGGATAATATTAAGTAAAGTCTTCCAAAAAGTTAATTAACTATTTTATTTTTAACATCACATCTTACTAACCGTAAAGTTACATGTATAATGTAATAGCTACCTTAACGTGTTAGTAATGTTGAAGGGTGAATTCAAAGATAGTGCACCCGTTTTTGCGGAGAGGAAGAGTGGAAAACCATTTAGGAAATTTCACCCGTAATACACGCGACCGGGATACGAACTTCAACCTTCCCATCATCAGTAATGTAGTCCATCACGAGAGTGACGGCTGAGACCATTTGTAAAATGAAGAGAGTCCTCTCGTTTATTGGTTAGTTAAGAAAGTACAAAATAAATTCCTAGCAGAATAAATGTAATTCAACCCTTCTCTGTAGATAAGGTGTTGCAATATCAAGGTCAATAATAAAGTGGATCCCCAGGGACCTTTATTTGATCCACACTCAAATATGCAAGATCCCAAGTATCTGAAATTAGATGTTTAACTATCAGCAAAATAGAATATTTGATTACACGTAATTGAATAGATGATGACATTGGCCTAGAGGCCGTTTTATTTCCATAATCCAAATGTTAACAATATTATGTTATTAGATTGCGGACTATGCTCAATAGCAACAATATACATCGGGAAGAGAATAAATGTATTTATGTACAAGAAATTAATATAAATTTTCAGAGTATTAAACGGACAATCAAATATAAAGTACATTCATAATAATTTGAGATAACCAATTTATATACTCGCCAAAAATTAAAATATAGCGAGCAATTATTGAAAAGAAATTAATGTTGGAAAACACGTATATTGGAAAGTCTATTTGTATCACATCTCATATCTTATCCATATTACCTTGTAGAAATATGCTCATAACTATACACCTGGCTACATTAGAAATAAGTAAAGATAATTATTATCGTCCAACTACCCGTGAGGCGAAGAAACCTACACAAAAAGGTTCAATATATCTCTTACAAACATACTGAGTGTATACTAACGGTCGACAAACATTAATTTAAATTCTCCTTGAGTAACAATTGAAAGTAAGATAACAATACATATACGTTTCATTTAGAACGACTAGTACAGTAAGACAGGATCCCAACCATCATAGCGCAATATACCCTACAAAAATAAATAACAAAACTTGACCTGATTATACTACCATATAATCTAAATTTAAAAAGATTAGTCCGAAAAATCGCCTAAATTCATAACAAATTTAATTACCCAACAAAACTAAACTAGTAAAATTATTCATAAAAAAAAGTCCAATCAAATCCAAATTGGTCCCTAAATAATTAAGTTAAAATTTAACAGGTCCCCAGTTTAAAAATTATATAATACTTTTCCAATATATAGACTTACATGTAGAAAGATGCTACATCCTAATAGCATCAAAGAGTGACTGCTCCTTACCGGGTACACGCTTATATTCATATTTGCACTGTGGGGAAAATATGGGAGGGTGGATACACAAGTTCAATGATGTCACTATCAGCCAGTTATCGCGAGTACCCTCATTGACGCCTGCGCACAACGCCAAGAGGGAGATAATTCGGAAGGGGGGGGGTAGAGAAAACCACGTGATCACCAAGAACGCATCTTTCTCCAAGTTTTAGCGCCTGTGCAGCGTCCGCTACTCGGGGAAAGTCAGCCGAACTACGTAACCTTCCGAGGAAACAGATTTGTTTTTCTTGTTTGACGTGAGCGGAGTGTTGATGTGCTTGGAGGACCCATGAACGGTACTGGTTTCCCAGTTAAACGTGGTAGTGTAACTGCACTTTTTGGAGGTTATGCAACGAAGATGTTTGTAGCCACGGTACATAATGTTAAAAATAATTTAAACTCACTTGAACATCCACTTGGTGATGAAATAATAGCTCAAACAACATTTGATTACTCAAGGCTATAAATAGCTGTTTCAACTGTAATTTATAGATTAAAAAAAATATATCTAACATTTGATTTTTGTCATATAATTTATATTTGTATGTTTCTTCCCTTTTCCCTGCTTCCACCGGAGCAACATTCTTTTATGTACTTTATTGAGTTCAGCACCATCCGCTGAAAGATTGAATTCCATCTTTGTATGTAATTTACTCTCCTCTATTATGAAACCTCTTTTCTTTTGAGCGATTTTTATTAATTTTCTTGGGGAATGCCAGGCCTCCACCGTGGTTCGGATTCCACGTTAAACTGTAGGTCCTTCATTTCATCTCACAATCACCCTACCATTACACATTAGCGTAAGTGCGTATAACCCGAACGGGTAGTAAGACGCGGTGCTAATAATAATATTAATTTTTTTGATCTGAATAATTTTTTGGTTCTGTCAGCTGTTCATATTAACTTTTTATCAAACTTCTTTCAATTCGTTATTGCCATACATTTCTACATACTAGGAATCTTAAGTTTATTCCAATCCTATCTTGAACTAGTTATATCAAGTCCACCTTATTACACCCTATCTATTTCTTCAACTAGTCCTACCCAGTCTACCACATTACACCCTATCCTTATCTTGAGCTAGTTCTATCCAGTCCACCTCATTAGCCCTATCCTTATCTTGAGATAGTTCTATCCAGTCCACCTCATTAGGTTATATCCCTAACTTGAGATACCTCTATCCAGTCCACCTCATTACACTCTATCTCTATCAGGTCCATTCTAATGTTATCCATTCGTTAGTGCCTAGATATTTTCATTGGGTTTACCTGTCAATACTCTGAACAAAGTTCTAGAATCTCCCATTCACGTTGCATGTCCTGCCCAACATAATCTACGAGACTTTATTATATTAACAATGTATTATGGTGAGTACAAGTAATATAACTCATCATTATGTATCCTCCTCCACTCCTCAGTAGCCTCATCTCCTGTTGGACAAAATATATTCCTAAGCACCTTGTTTATAAATACCTAACTTTTTGGGGGGTGGGGGGAGGGTCATAGAAGTTAAGAGACCACGTCACACACCCATAGAGAAAAACCGGTAAAATTATTCTTTTGTATATTCAAATTTTTACATTCTTTGAAAGCAGGCGAGACAACAACAATTTACTTATGAAGTAATAACATGTATTTCCCGGCTGTATTCGTTTCCTAATTTACAATCTAATATTGTTATTACTAGTTAATTTTTTTCCTAAATATTTAAACTCGTTAACCCTGTCAAATGATATGTTGCTCGAAGTAATCTCTAAATTATCATTCCCCAAGTCCAATCTGTGTTCTCTCTGCGATAATATAGGCACCATGCAAAGTGCAGACGATTTTTTAATTCACGTAAGATGGTCATATTTTTAAGTTCTGGCAGAAAAAATCTGAGTGGCATCATGTTTACTGCGATAAAATATTCAAAAATGTCAAAACATAACTCACTGTTTCTCGTTAAGTAATTGGACAATCACAGTAGTTTTTTCAGAATTTATTATAAAAACCTTAAAAGACATTAGAATATTGTTAAAATTCCCATTTTCCAATTGGTTTGCTTTGAAAAAAATGTTTTCTTATGAAATAACTATAATGTGGTATTAACTGCAGACATATTCTCATTTGTGTAAAAGTGTTGTCCTAATTGAGATAGATAGGTAGTATAAGTGTACGAAATAATCATGAACTGAATTTTATTTTGATATGACTGATTCCTCTAACATCAATACTTTTCACAGTTTGGTGTGTTTAGTTCTAGCTCTTCACGCGCGCCAGGTTTTTGATAAACTGGAGATTGTTAGATTGTTAATTTTAATATTGTATTATCCAAACTGAGGCATCCATACAATATATAGACCACTCATCACACGAGGAATATATTCTATAATGGAAGTTAGTTAGTACCTAGTATACATGCTATAAGATTCGTTTTGTAACATTTAATGGCTCCTTAATTTATTTTTGTTTAGTGTTTAGTTATTATATACATATAATTTCTAGGGTGTATTATATTTAGTTCAATAATGACAGGTTTCTTTATTATAAAAATTACCACGAAATTTGAGAAAGTTAGAATTTTAACGATAGATGGTGTGTGTATGAGAATTGTAATCAAATAATTAAAAGTATATTTTTATCTAAATAGATACATTGTAATTTTATGGTATGGCAGCACTGATAAAACTACTACCTGTTTGAACTCGTCAACCGCTCTTTGAAGGACGTTTATTATTAGTCGGCATTAAGAAATAACTTTGAAATGAAAGTAAATCGTGAGGTTCCATTAGTGACAAGTTAATCTTTAATAGTGTGAAACTTTTGTATTAATAGTAAAATGGAGATTAAAATTAATCGTGTTGCTTTAGTGTTATTATATTTAAGCGCGACGTCTTTAAAAATCGCGGACGCTTCTTTGTTAGATTGGTTTTGGTCATCTAATAAATCGAATTTGGAACAAACATTGGATAGGCCTACAACGCTTAAAAAAGTTCCTTATGAACTAATGACCACTGATGAAAAGTTTCTAGAAGATGCAAAAAAATTTCTTGATGTAAAACTTTCAGATCTTGATGTTTGTCAACATAAGGTAAGCCACAATAAAACTAGTTGACTCATGTTTTGTATGACTCACGTTTTATTTGTAGATTAATAGCGTTAACACTGAACACAATCTACAAATTTTTCCCGGTTCAATGTTTTTTTAATCCAATGATTTTGAACTACTTTGAATTGTTTCCTTGAAGTTACACTCATATTATCCCTTGGCCTAATTGTTAAAAATTATTGTGTTAAATTATGTTAAATAAATCAAAAATTTGCTTAGTAAAATTAAGTAGAAAATTTTCATTCAAACAAAACTAAAAATAAGCCAAGCTTGGTGTTTGTAATCTAAACCAAGTAAATTGTAAACATTTTTTCGTTGGTATTTACATTTTTTTTTATGTTAACATTCCTTTCCACCTGATAATAATATAATAAAGTTCAGTTTTCATAGGAAGGGGTTTATTAGAAAATAGGATAAGATATTTTTTTGTGGCAAAAATTGATTAAATCTACCAGGTCTATATTTTTTTTATCACCACTACCTAGGTTCAGGTTGGATGTGTATGTATGCATACTAATTAGGCTAATGGGTTAGGGATGAGGAAGGTTGAATTTAGAGGAAGTGTAGACCTCTATTTCAGTGGAAAACCAATTTGTAAAAACCACCCTTCAGTACACCCGAATGGGATTCAAACCCTGATCTCCTTGTCATCAGCAGTCTAGTCTATTGCAAGAGTGACACCTTAGACCATGCGACTGCCGAAGCAGGTTTTGTATTATTGTATTATTTATAGTTATGTACTGATAACATATATATCAAAAATGACAGCTGCAGATCATACTGATTACAGTAGCCCCATTGGGTTCTTTGGTGCTGAGTGACATTTCACAGCCGACAGCCTTTGACCTAAATGTTGACTCAGAATTCATCTTTCAGTCAGCACCAAAGAAGTCATGGGTCTACTGTAGCATAAAGGCTCCTACATCCCCCACAGAAATATAGGTCTATTAGCTTTTCTGTCATTTAAGGCCCCACCATTGATAAGAATTAGATTGTATCCTTTTAATTATATTTTTATTTTAAAAATGAATCTTTATATCTTTTTTTTTTTATTTATTATTTTCAGGTGGTGTTAAAGCTGCGGAGCTCTTGTATAACTATGTCTGAAGAAGAAGTAGCCAAGATGAGTGTGAAACTACTGAACTGTCAATCTGCTACCGAAGGGCGGCAACAGTTTCCTTGCACGGATGATTATGGTTGGTTGGGTTTTACATTTTTAACAGCTGTCATTAGACATTCTAACTAATTACGGCTAAGTACATAAATCTATTTAATTCAATTATAAGTTAAGTGTACAGTACTCTTTTGATTACTTTTTCTACAATGTTACCAACCCATCACTTAATTCCCTAGTAAATTGAACATTTGGAGCATTTTTTTTAAATTAAAAAGTATTGTTTTACGTCAACTTTGACAACATTTTACTTAATAGTATTATTTTAAAGTTAAGTCATTGATAATATCTATCAAAAGTAACAGCTGCAGATCACATGACTTGAAGTACGAATATGTGAAAGTAGATACTCAATTTTATCTAGCTTTCGAGTATGTCCATTTATTTATATATATATATATATATAAAAGGTTAGGCCCTATAGCTATTTTAAACTGTGAATAACTCAGGTATGCTGTACACTTGTCTATCATAGCTTATTATACAAGAGCATCACTTCTCACAGATTCTAGACGACATTTGTGAGTTGGAGTGGGCACCACAAACTCACCTGTCATATGCCAGTCATGAACATGTTTTCCTCGGGGGAAGCATGCGTAGTAGCGTGCACGAGCATCTCACACCTGTTGGCAAAAGTTAGAAGGCTTGAGATCTTGTCTCGAGAGGAGAGAGAGGCGTGCATTTGTGATACATGTGTACAGCAGTACTATACGTGACTTTTGATCGCCCATCCATCTAGTATTCGAGAGGTCCGACCAGCATTTGCAGTCTACAAATCCTAGACAAATGTCCAGCCTCGTTTAGAGCCGGTACCAAATCTGTCAAATGACAGCAGCTCTCCCTTACATAATGATTTAAAGCGTTGGGGGAAACTGTATAAGGCCTACAGTAATTTGATTGAATGTAATAATCTAAGACTTGTGTGAATCTTTGTTTAGGAAATTTCAAAACATAGACTACTAATTATATTTAAAAAGAGTTATGCAAATTAACTGTGGGAAGCCATCAAGTTTGGCTGTTGTTAGTTATTTATTTTAGATATTTTTATGTTTAAATATCCTGAAAGAGTGTCACTTATAAAATAAAACTATTTTGTGGGTCGAATAAATAAATAGAAAACATAATCTTTTTAAAATAGACTGGACAGTTTTTTATTTGTGCCTAGTCCTTCAAATGTATCTGTGACATACCAACAGTTCTGTTGGATAGGACATCATCATGTTGCACAAGATAATTATTGAAATCATTACCCTGAGAAAGACGAAGGGATGAAATTGACTTACCCAGTTTTTTTAAGTCAATTATTATATATAAATTTGACCAGTTTACTAGATTTCTGAGCTAATCATAAAAATTCAATTTTGGTATGAAATAAATTTAATATTTTCTTCTACAGGTCAAGAGGGAAAGGCTTTATTCAACCTCATGCATATTTTTCACACAAACATATGTGCACCTATTCATTTATTTTTTTCAGGGAATCCTATAAATTAGGTTCTGTACTTTAATAAATTAAGTTCACACTTGTATTTTTTAGTTTAAAAAATGTAGGGAGTCAAGAGTTTTTGTTTTTTAACTCATTCATTCTTTGATAATTATTAAGTTATCTTAAAATTGGATTAACTCAGGGTTAAAATGACAGTATATTCTGTTCACAATAGGTTTTTACCAGGATGACAGTTCGAAAATCATATATTTAGGTTTTGGGTTGCCAACACTTGTAAAAGATCACAGTTTTATTACAAATGTAAAGATCTTTATTTACCTGTTATATAATAAATTTTAAATAATGTAAACTTAAGTTTTCTCATACTATTTCATTTTTTTAATAATTTCTTTCTATCCAACTAGAAACAATATTTTAAACATAATTAAAAGTACTTATTTTTCGTTTTGGAACATTACTGATTTTGTGTAATATAGTGCACACATCAATACCTTTTAATACAGGCATCGTATTTACTTGGAAAAGGGAAAATTGTCTTTTTTTATGTACAATAAATGATTTTATGATTATTATATCGTTATTTTAAAATATTTAACTGAATAAAATATTTTCATCAACTGCGTGTCTGCATCATTGTAAAAAACTTGTTTACCGTTATGTTCAATCATATGATTTAGATTCGTTAGTCGCCATTTTAAAGCTATGTTCGTTAGAAGTTTTTGTGAAAGTGGTGTTAATATTTTTTTAAGGGGAATAAAACTATAAATAAACTTTGTGTCCGACTTCAAATAATATTGTCCTAAATTAATGTGGTTAACTATCACATTAATATATTACCATCTGTTTTCATTAGAGTCATCCAAATGATGATGTCAGCTGATTGTGTAGTGATATATTAGGGATTACTTCTAGTAACATTTCGAGCTGTCATCCTGGTAAACTTAGCTCATGAATGACTTATATGTGTTTTAGATCAAGGGGTCTTCCAACTGGTCTCGTCCCATTCACTTGAATTTCAGAAGTATTGTCTTGCCTTTCTTCTGTTATTCATTAATTGTAAATATTGGTTATCGAAATATATTTTTAGTGGTATTTTTTTTTTTTTTTTTAATTGTTTCAATTAGTAAATTTAGGGTGTTCATTTCACAATTTAAAATTCTAAACAAAAACTGTGACCTATTGTAAATTTATTATTTTCTTACCAGACTCTGAAAGAGTGTACGAGTCCGATGGACGCAATCATGTGGAACACTTATCATCTCATGAACAACCGAGCACTAGCTGTGTGTCATTCTGTCAAGAATATGCAGTTCCGTGCCTTGAATGAGATGACTGTAAACAAACTGATGACTGCTGCTCATGATCAGTTGGCCTCGATGGAGTCTCTGAAGGTGGGTCATTTTACTGTCTCTCTCTATTTCAATATTAGTGTAAGTCCATCTACAGCCCAGTTTTCATAGAAAGGGGTATTTTAAAAATACTAGGAATAGGACGCTTGAATTCTATACATAGTCCTATTTAAAAAGATTTGAGATTTATAAAAATCTCGGAAAAGTATCTTTTAGTACAGTTACGAAAACCTTGACAGTTTATAACTTAGTAAAAGGAATTATATAGACTTTTTGTATGATTTTATTTTCTAAGTTTATGGTCACTAGTTCACCTGGGATGAAGGTCACACAAAGATGTTGGTTGCAAACCCTTTTTATGTTATATTTAATATTTTAAAAGTAGTGAATGTAAGTTAAAGTCCGTTCACCATATGAATAGTTTTCTGAAAGGCCGTTTTCCCTACCAGAAATCTATTATACAGTAGAATATTGGTAGGAAAAAAGACCTTTCAGAGAGAAATTCCTACCGTGAATGGAGTATATATATGGTGTCGTATAGCTAGGGGAAGGTTAGTCAATTATTATAAACAATTAGAGCAAGAATCACAATACCACCAGGGAAATAAAGGTATTTATTATATTAATAATACATTTATTGTAATAGTGATGCAATACAAAGGAGGTGTAAAGAAGTGGAGTTAAACTATATGTTTAAAGTAAAGCTTAAGTCATACAGACTATAGTCATTTGGGAAATGCGTGTTATAATAATACTTTCTACTTATTTCATTAGTCAGAGACAATATTATGACTTCCAGAAGTCCAAAGTTAATAAACAGTGGAAATTATCATAGTCACATGCTCCTCTCAGAATTGTTTTGATTGCACCATTTGTTCTGCGTTGCTAGAAGCTTCCACTGGTAAACAGGGAAGGTATATAAACCCCGGACATCCAGAAGGTGGGGCTCTTGTTCTAATAATCGCCATACTGTATTTATGTATTAGTGAAAGCTGGGTTACTCTTCAAGTAAACCACGAACTTGTAATACACTTTTGTTATTAATAATAAACGTGTAAGAACAAAATTCGACATAATCGTCACCAACTGATTATTTCTTCGAGATCTAAGGTTCCTATCAAGGATTTAGTCAACAATAAACCCAAAACTTCCGACCTCGACTTCCCAAACCTGAGGGATACAACAATGGTTATGAGATAAAACCTTAAAATAAAGAGAAAAAATGGTACAGTTTCTAACTAGCCATTTGGGTTATACGCCTATGTATTAACAGGTTTGTAGAGTCAGTGTACTAAGCCTTTGTTTTTGTTTTCTTTCTTACTCTTTCATAAATGACTAAAGTATATTAATTAGTAATAACAAAATTACTGCAGTAAAACACTAAGATACAGATTACTTCATAGAAGGCCTCTTTGACATTGTGAATTTATATTTGAATAAATATGCTAAACCAAATTACAAACATTGGTTCTAAATTGTATACAAAAAAAAAGTTGTTTTTATTTTTAATCCGGAGTCTGTACATTTTTACAGATTTGGACTCCACCCAAAACTCTTTCCAACTCTACAACCCTAGTACTAATTACACTGTGTTAGGGATTAGGAAAGCTGAATGTAAATGAAGTTTACAAGCATTTGTGTGGAGGGAGGGTGGAAAACCATTTAGGGAAAACTATCCTCAGTATACTTGACCCGGATCAAGCCCCGTTCTCCCAGTTTTCGGCAACCTAGTAAATTGCGGCAGTAGTGCCTAATACCATTGCTGCTACCAAAGAGGGTCTGTGAAATATTAAAATATTATAAAATAGATTTAATAAGATTAATTATTTGGTTTATGATTTGTTTTAGTCAGCTGGTTACTCGGCAGAAATATTTCCATAAAAACTTAGTTTCCCTGGTATTAAGTTTATAAATAGGTGATGCTTTGTCTTGTATTTGAGAGCTTGACACAATATATTTATCACCATCCTTAAATTGAAAGATAGTCTTGTCCAAATCCTCAGAAATAAGACACTTAATATGTATATGATGTAGTATACAAGATATATACAGTGTCAGAAAAAAGTTTAAGACCACCCATTAAAAACACAATTTCTCCACATTTCATATTTTATTTTCTCAGAATATTACAAAACAATAGTTTTAGTTGCATTATAATGTTTAGTAATCAATAGGACCCCCTCTAGCCTTGTAGCATGCTTTGATCCTGTCAGGCATGGAGTGGATCAGCTTCCTACATTCTTCACGCGTCACTTTTTGCCATAGGCTTTGGACTGCCAATCTCAGTTCTGCTCCGTTTTTGAGCTTCTGCTTTGCCAATCGATATGCCATGGTGTTCCATAGATTTTCAATTGGGTTGAGGTCTGGACTACGGGGTGGCCAGGGAAGCAGTTCAATGTCCTGGCCATCAAACCATGTCCTTGTTGCCTTGGACCGGTGGCATGGGGCGTTGTCCTGCTGGTAGATGTAATTTTCCTCAAGGAGTCTATTTGCTGAAGGAATCATAGTTTCCTGCATAGTTTCACAATATTTGTCACTGTTCATAGCACCATTCACAACCTTACAGTCTCCAGGCCCCTCTGAAGTGATGCAACCCCAGATCATGATTGCATCGCCACCTTGTTGGACTGCAGGGGCGACACATGCCGGCAGAAATTTTTCTGTTCTTGTCCTGCGAACCCTAACCTTACGTCGAGGAAATAGTTCAAAGCGGCACTCATCTGAAAAAATTACTCTCTCCCAAGCTTCTTTAAGCCATCCTAAACGTTCCTTGCAAAACTGAAGTCGTTGTTTTTTGTGTTTCTCATTTAACAGAGGTTTGCGGATTGCAAAATAGGAACCTAGGCCTGCTTCATTTAAACGGTTGCACACAGTTCGCTCAGTTATGTTAATATTATCACAGGACGACTTCAGTTCCCTGAGAAGATCACTGCAGCTAGCATTTCTATCTTTTTTACAAAGCTGCAGCAGCCTACGGTCTTGTCTTAGAGATGTTTTCCTCGGACAGCCTGCCCTAGGCCGGTTGGTGATGGTTCCAAACTCATTATATCGCCTGATTGTTTGTTGCACACATGTTTTAGACACTCCAACAATATCAACAATTTGTCTTTGTGACTTTCCAGCCTTCATTAAACCAATGATTTGCCACTTAATTTGGTCTGATACTGATTTTTTACCCATCTTGGCCGACAAACACAAAATGCATACAATAACCTCAAAGTAATCACATTAAAATCAGCTGATTGGAGGGAAATGATGAAACAGATGTGCCAACCCACTTCCATAGAGATAAGAAATAACATAATGCTAGGATTAATTAAAAATAAGTAATTTTAAATGTAGTTATTAAAAATCTTAAAAAGTCATGATTTTTTCTCTTGATTTAAAAAAAATTAGGCCACTTTAAAGTTAAAGTACTAATTAGGTAAAAAAAAATAAAGTTTTCAATTTTTAAGCTTTGTGTCAAAACTTTTTAGAGACCAAAAACCATAGCTCTCTGTCCACCCATTTTTTAACTATAAATTTTTCTTTTTTTAAAAATGTGGATTTTTTGGTTGTTTTTGGTTGTGTGCCTTTAAATTTAAAAAAATCTTAACTTCTGAACCACTTGAGCTACAGTAATTTTATTGTCACCAAAATCTTTCACTTTTAATGTATATTCTCATAAAATTAAGAGAGAGTTAATAAAGAAAAAAGTTTAAGACCAGTAAATAAATTAGTTAGTATTTTTAGTATTGAGAGGGTGGTCTTAAACTTTTTTCCGACACTGTATATGTAAATATATCTTTACATTATTGTTTCGGATGTAGTATACAAAAACTAAGTCCCCAGGTCTTTGATCAGTTTAATAGAACACGTCCACTTCAATGAGGATTTATTTGATCAGCTAAAAAGTCCACTAAGATGATAATGGTTCGGTTCGAAATGTGTATATTGATAGAATCAGTATTACTTTCTTGTAGGACATGCAAGTATTTTCTACAATAACTGTTCATTCATAGACCAAATGTTTAAAATTCTTGAACTTTGTTCTTTTTCATTTTACACAACCCTAAACTCTAGGGCCTCTAGCGATTTTAAATGATTTGGATAAGTTTAAACAAGATTCACTAGCATATATTCAAATCTTAAGAAATAAATTTTTCCCTTTCCAACATAATTTATTCAAGGACATCAACACCACATGAAAAAAACCACAATAAACATTTCCAATATCAACACTTAAGCTAAATTAAAAAATTGATTTGGTAAATTTTTTATGACAAAAATAGATAAATTTAATTGAAAGGCATCAAAATTAGATTACAAAATATAATGTAGCTTTTTACAAAAAAAAAGTTACCGGTATAAAGGCAAATAAACAAATTTGAAAGATATAAACATAGGCCTACATAATTTATTCCAATCAATTGTAACAGCTAAATTAATATAAAGTATCTAATTTAATATTCTATGAAAATGTTAAAAAGTACAATTTATTTGTTTTAAATAATAATTAATTTGTTGTTTTTTTTCCAACCTAAGTGCTTAAAATAAAAATTAATTCTGCTCTCTTTTTTATAAACCAGGAAAGCCAAGTGAAAGTGCAGATGATGACATCAAACACTCTGGAGTCTGTGGCTAAGAACAACACAGTACTAATGTCACAGCAGGATAAGCTGTTTTCTATGCAACACAACATCAAGGACTTTGTTGCTTTGAATTTACGAGAGCTCACTCGTGAGAAGGCCCTCATAGCAGCTGGCCACCAAGAAATAGCCAAGTTAACCGCTGACATAAAGAAGAGTGTTGAGTTGACCTCCGTGAGTGCGGCCACACAAAGAGTTGAATGGCAGGAGAACCACAAAGAGCTTTTACTGCAGATAGATAAAATCAAAGATAATATAAACGCTGTCTTGGATGGAATCGAACTTCGCACTCAATTAATTACCTCCCATAATGATATGGTGATGACACATCACATAGTTTTGATGGAAAACCTCGCCAAAATTAATGGGACGGTCAATTTTTTACTGAATATTGTAGATCGATCTCGAGATGAATTCAACGCTCGACTCGGTTGGATTGCAAGCCGTGTAACTGGCACAGGTTAGAGTTTTGATACTGCATTTGCCTACAGTCCAATTTTTATAGGAATAACTTTATCCGACTGCTAGTAAAAAATGTATATCTACTGTCACATATTCTTACACCAGGTCATGTGATCTGCAGCTGTCATGTTTGATAGATTTTTTTCAATAGGATCTATCAATAATAATAATAATAAAGTAAAATGTAATCATTTTTGCCCTTAAAAATATATTTGTAGCTTTTAAAAGGTGATTTTTATGAAAATCAAGCTTAAACTTGTGTGTGTATTTTACATTATATTGCATTATGTAAATAAGACACTGATAAAAACTGTTTTTTTCTCGACACTTGTAGCGGACAGTTTGGACCAGGTGTATAGCTTCGCTCTGCATGGCGCCTACCTGATCGTGGGCATGATCATATCTTCCTTTGTTAATGTTCCAAATTTCACTCGGATGTTCTTGCTCCTGATAGTCATTCTTAATGTTATATTGAGTCTACAAAAAGGCCCATACTCACCAATGGACTTTTTCACCATGACTGTGCTTATGTTTGCTTCAATAGCAGGTATGTCTTAGATACTGATTGATTCAAATATGGAATTGTTTTGTAGTCAACTTTGGAAATAAAGGGTTATTTTATTTTATTTTAATCAAACCAGTTGGTTTTATAGTGGTTTTTTTTGGGGGTTTTCTCTGGTTTAATTAAAGGTATTCTGTATGGTATCTGATTAAACCAATAGTTCACAAATTTATCTGATTACCAAACCCTTTCTTCACCTCTGACAAGACGTGTATTAATCACAACTTGTGAATGTGGGGAATGCCAGGCCACCACCGTGGTTCGGATTCCACGTTAATCTGTAGGTCCTCCATTTCATCTCATAATCACCCTACCATTACACCTCAGCATAAGTGCGTACAACCCGAACGGTTAGTAAGACGCGATGCTAATAATAATAATAATATATGGTATCTGATTAAACCAATAATTCAAGTATATCAATTATTCGAGATCCAGAGAAACCTATTTTAATGTCAATACAGTAAGGAAAAGAGTAATAACAGACTTAGAGGAAAACAATAATGCAACAATGTATTATTATTATTATAGCACCGCGTCTTACTACCCATTCGGGTTATACACACTTACGCTAATGTGTAATGGTAGGGTGATTGTGAGATGAAATGAAGGACCTACAGTTTAACGTGGAATCCGAACCACGGTGGTGGCCTGGCATTCCCCACATTCACAAGATATCTTGTCAGAGGTGAAGGAAGGGTTTGGTAATCAGATAAATCTGTGCCGGGACCAAGGATTGAACCCCGGCCGCCAGCATAGAAGTCTGACACCTTACCCCTAGACCACCAGGTCACCCTGCAACAATGTAATTCTTGACAACAATAGTGTATAAGATTGCAAATTGGGGAGGAAAAAAGACTTTGTGTAGAAGGAATATAAAGAGGCTGGAAGGGGGAGGGGAGACCATGCATCAAATTACTGGCAGGCCAGCTGCTTGATTGATTTGTTGATTTCTTTACTATAAGATAAAAGTT